>OZ018319.1:191884471-191934758 GCA_963969495.1 Ceratothoa steindachneri | reverse complement strand
CACACACTTTTCGGGTTAATTCTCCTCTAAATAAAATACAACTATCTAATATCGCCCCTGTTCGCCTCTGCCAAAGAAACCCAAGAACTAAGGATGAAGAAAAAAATTGATAAATAAACCTCAAAAAATCCCCCACTTACCGAAGAAAAGTGGTTAGCAAGATCCCTCGGGTAAAGGCAGATAGAATAAAAACCGAGGACAGATGAGAATGAGCAGTACGAGAACATAGTCCTCTAACACTGGAGAACTGGAAATTCCTTTGCTACATTAGCACTAGAGAGGAAAAAGCGAAGGATAGATAAATGAATAAAAAATAGGACGAGAGCATATGCAAATATGAAGCAATGAGCCCCGGTTACACAAATAGAAAATTCGAATAAACAAAATATAAAAATAAGAAGTGGAAAAATGGGTCAAGGACGCTCGGCTCTGAGGAAGCCAAATGGCGCCAATGTAAACACAAGAAAAGCTTGTTAGGGCAAACGTAAAACGTTTTATTTCGATTGACGCGTCGCTATAAAATATCCTCTACTCATTTACCAAACGGAACATGAGACTGAAAATTCCCAATCAACGACAAGTCTGAGTTTATTTCCACGTTCCTCTGTAATAATACAAGTCATTAATAAAATGTGAAAATTGCGAGAAGAAAAAGGAATCATCGCCACACATAAAAAAGTCACAACGGCCCGACTGAATCGAAAAGGTACGCTAAAGAGGTGTAGCAAGAAGGCAAATCTCAACAACATTACAAGGCAGCATGAATTAAAAATGCCGAAATATTATATGTTGCACGAACACAAACTGAGGGAACGTCTTCATGAATCTACGGAATCAAATGTACGACTTTCTAGAAGAGGAACAAGAATCCTTCGGGAGGTGGTGATCACAACTCAAACGCCCTTAACAACAGAGACGATGCGACTGACAGGATCTTGGGTCCAAGAGCGAGCTGTAGAAGGACCACAGGAAGAGTGGTCTGCGCCTTGATAAGACCACAATTTCGTGACTCAAGTGGAAAAGCTTTTGCATAATAGCGAAAAAGAAGATAAAACCTGCGTAATTCAACGATGGGGGAGGGGTCGACTCGGCGGAGCGATGGAAGAGAACAAACAAAAATTAATTTGGAAAAGAGGAACATTTTAAATAACAAATATTTAATTAAACGGACTGAAACACCATTGTCAACCGTGGAATGTGGGGATTAGAAGGCACATAAGCCGCACCCATGAAACTATTCTTAAGGAACAGGTACTCAATAGGAACCTTAAGAAAGCACGAGCTGTCGGAGGATTAAGCTTTAATAGAAAGGAATATTGAAGGCACTCCGGGAACAACATGGCGGCCAAATACAAGACAACTAACAGATAACATACAAAATCGTTTAATCGAATAACTTAAAATCGACAGAAAGATCCAGTGGTTTGAAGATTCAGGAAAAAAATATATACCCAAGGACTAAGACCTCTATAAAGGAGCCGAGGAGCCCAACAAGGTAATCGGAGGCTCCATTTCACACCCCAAAGAAGACCAAATGAACGAATACAAACGCACATTTATCAGCAGAGGTTTTTTCCTTATCGACGCCACCCAACCGTTTGTGGTAGGCGTTTGCACATGCACATAAACTACACTCGAGCTGGTTGCGCGCCCACTCCCCCTTTTAACTGGAGCAGTCTCTCATGATTAGCACTCCTTTCACTTTCTCAGCCTCCCAACGCCAAAGTGAAATCGCGATAAAATTACCCTTCCACACATACATCAGTGGGAGGCCTTTTCAGCAGCGTAGCGGCGGTGACCAGCAAATTGCACCCAATATTGGGTGTGAGAGCAGAGACGCTCGGGGAAAGGAGTGGAGGGGTAAAATAACACCCCACTTGAGAAGGGAAGGCTTCATCTACTGCGATCTAAAGATGACAGAGCATCTACGAAATCTCCCATGCTCCTATCCAGGTACGAGTAGAGAGGGGGTTCGATTAGCCAAAGGGAAATAACAGTGGGGAAAACTCTGACAAATACAAAATTTTATCATCATAAATGGCATACCTTCTAGTTACAGGTATGAACTAGTGAAAAAACAGAAATCTGAAGGTTGAATAGAGAGAATTTCGACATTTTAGGAAAGATATACCCAAATGGCCAAGGAAACTGAAGAAAATGAGAAAATTGGAATCCACCATCCCTCTCGCCCTTAGCCCACCCAAAGTTTAACACGAAATTACATAATCGCCGTAAAGAACACAGCCTTCTACTAGGATATATTGAAAAAGCAAATAACAATATGTAAATAACAAATGCTAAAGAAATAACAACAACGAAATAAGGCAGAGGCAAGAAGGAAGCGTGTCCGGCGTCGGGGGTAGGCCCGCGTCCCACCGGTGCAGGAACATGCGACCTACAAAAAGAAACACAGAAAAAAGGTCAAATAAAGTGGGAGGAGGCCAGCCTCCGCAAAAAGGTCGTAAAGTCAACAAGTTAGTGTGCACGAACCCATCCCGAGTACAAGGGACAAGCGGTAGCGACACCAGGTAGAGTGCGCAGAGATCACCCAGAGTGGGACATTCAACAAGAATGCGCCGCACAGTCTGAGGGACAACGCAGTCTTCACAGTATGGCACAGGCCAGAGCTCCATCAAATGACGGTGCGTTCCACGAGTGTGTCCAATTCGGCCGTCTTCCATTTTCTTTACCAAACAGCCAGGATTCCTGCTATGTAATATGTGTAAGGAAGAGCGAAACGCTGTTCTGGTCGCCCAGTACTCGCGGAATCTTTGGTGCCCTCACTCTCCGCATTTCCTACAATGTCCAGGAATCCAGCAGAATATAATCTCGACATCCGCCTGGCTCACCGAAACCGTGGGGTCACGGATACTGCAAACCAGGGGATGCAGAGATTCCAATACCACGAGAGAACTCAGGGCGCTTTGTGAATAAGAAAAATATCAAAGTTTTATTTTATTCAATTAAACACATGACTTATGTGACATCCTGTGAACAAACATTATCTCTATAGTACCAGAAAAAGTCCCAAGTCTAGGAATATAGGAACTTTTTTTACTGCCTGTGGTATTGATGACGTCTGGCTGGCTCGCTGATGCCATCTGTCAAGTTTGCAACATTTTCAAATACATTTTGTGTCTTTCTGTTTGTCTACAAAAATATTTTACATGTTTGACTTTTTTCAGAATTAAAAGTATATTTTCTAGTGTTGATATTAAATTTTATTTGTAATTAAAATGAAGAAAGCAGGAAGACAAAAAGAAGCCATATTGGCCGAGTTTAAAAGAATTGGAAAGAAAACCAAAAACTGGCAAAAGAGTGAAGTGTAAAGCATGTGGAGTAGAAATTCAAGGGTTAGTTCAAAGACTCAAATGAAAGGGATCACCAACACAGGGTCCAAGTGATGGTAAGAGTGTAAAATTCATTTTTCAAGGTTTTATATTAAATATTTCCCCTTGTTTACTAAGATTACCTTGAGGTGCCTGTACCTCAAAAGGGCAGAGCTCTCTTGACGTCCTCTGAGGTAGGGCCACAGTGTTGCCGCCATCCTTCACTCCGTTGAATATACTCAATATACAAATCTGAATATACTTATATTTATCTGAATTTCAGTCTATTATCAATGATGTTATTAATAAAAGATATAAATAAACTCGAAATCTGAACAAAATCGATTATTATTTTTTTTTTAAATAAAAAAAAATCAATCCTGACTTGCACACGCAGGAGGTTAGAGAGATTGGAAGGAAAACAGCCGGGGTAGAGTCGAGTCATCTCTTCCCGGTTTGCGAAAAGCTAGCACAGAAGCGATTCGCCAGGAATCTAGGATACCCTTTACCCAGATCCTGTTTAACGAATCTAACAGAAAGGCCATGCCTCGTAAACGCAGGTGTCGAAGCATAACGTACGGGACATTGTATGGACCATGGGCAGTTCCGAACACGAAGAGAGAGCGGAACGCAAGTCAGTAAAAGTAAACTTGTCGTTGAAGGGTTCTCCACCTCTGGAGGTAAAGTCCAGTCGGCGGCCTTCCGCGACATCACGACGCGCAATGAATGATGGCGGAGCAGCATCCCGGCTATAGAATGCTGAAAAGGCGGTCGCTAAGGATTCCGCTACGGACGCGGGGTCCGAGATTGCAGTCCCATTCTCCTGGAGAACGGGAGGGGGGTCCTGCGAGAACTTGCCCCGAATCCTTTTGACTCGCTTCCACACCTCAGCTAAAGGGGTCTTCCCGTTAAGTGAAGACACGTATGCCCGCCAAGAAGAGCGGCGGGCGTGCTTCGAAATATACCGGAACCTAGCCCTAGCCCGACGAAATTCAGCGACAGTGAAATCGTTCGGGCGGCGCTTATAGCGCATGTAGGCATAACGCTTCTGTTTGAGGGCCGTCTCACACTCGGCCGACCACCATGGGAGTGGTCGGCGTGCAAAACGGCCAGACGTCCTAGGAATAGTAGTCAGGCCCACGGCGATGAGGTTGCCGGAGAAGAACTCAACGGCCTCATCTACCGACCTAAACTCCTCGACTGAGATAGAGAATTCAGTCATTTCCTGAAATGCAGGCCACCGCGCCCGTGCCAAGCACCACCGAGGTGGTCTCTCAGGCGGCAGTTGCCCTGAAAATGATATTTGAATGGGAAAGTGATCACTACCATGGAGGTCATCGACCACCCCCCAATCAAAATCAAGCTGTGCATCCGAAGAGCACAAAGATAGGTCAAGGCAAGAAAATGAAGCGGTTCTCGGACAGTGATGCGTAAACTCATCCACGTTTAGGACACCCATCTCAAGCTCTTCGATCAGATCGGCAAGGACTTGTCCCCTGGGATTTATGGTGTAATCTCCCCAGAGAGGATGCCTGCCGTTCAGATCTCCAAGCAAGAGATAGGGCCTCGGCAACCGTGCCACGACGCGGCGGAAGTCCCCCGCGTCGAAGTCAGCTGACGGTGGAATGTACGCAGAAATGATAGTATACCTCCTATCCAGGTGCAGCTGCACAGCCACTGCCTGAAAGGAGGTATCTAAAGAGAAAGGAAGAACGGAGACATCATGCCGGGTGTAAACTGCGCATCCCCCAGCCCGGCCATCCCGCGGTGGTGGGGTCGCAAGACCCTTATACCCCGGGAGGGCAGGGAGGGGGCAGGCACCTAGCATGGTCTCCTGCAAAAAAATAGCTAACGGGGAACGGGACGAGACGAGCCTCCGCAGCTCCTCCCAGTTGGCCCGGAGTCCACGGCAATTCCATTGAAGGAATATGCCCTCCAAGCCTAGCTCGGAGGAGACGCGGGGGCCCTCCTCGAATTGAAGACCCTCACGAGAATGGCCGTACGCTTCCCGGGGGCAGAACCCCGGGCGCTGTTGGCCGGACAAAGCGCTGAAGGCGCTGTCGCCTTCGAGGACTTATTGGGGGAGGTTGGGCTCGCCATGCGAGTCTTTTCCTCCCTCCGCCTCGAAACCTTAGGCGGGCGTTGCGGCTTCGGAGGCGGGGGGCCCTCTTTTCGAGGAACCACCGTCTCCAAGCCACTCGCTCCACCTCGGGGCGTGGGCGAAGGAGCCGAAGCTCCTTTGTTGCTGTCCTCCTTTCGGGGGACAGCTTTAGGAACCCCGGAAGATGGCCTAGCGACCATCTTCAGGGGTGTTGCCTCCTGTGAGTCTAACGACTCGGTGGAGGCACGTGGCCGTTTCGCCTTACGGGAAACGGTCACGCTGGGGGAAGAGGGGGGAGCCCTGGTTTTAGCTGGGGCAGGGTATGAACCCTTTTTGCCGCCAGCTTTACCAGGGGAGCGCCCGGGTTGGGTAGAGCCCGCAGAAGGGCTCCGAATGGGCGCGGAAACAACCGTGCTCGTTGGCCTGGATGGGCCAGGAGCAGAGGGTGCCTTTCTAACTATTGAGGCATATGACGTCCCAGGCAGAGCCGGGCGCGCCAGGACCAAGTCCTTAGCCTCGCGGAATGAGAGTCGATCCTGGGCCTGAACGGCCAGGACTTCTTTCTCAAGGAGATATGCACCACATTGCTTCGAAGAAGCAGGGTGCGGCTCTCCGCAATTGACACACTTGGCCACACACGATTTGGACTTATCGTGTGCGACCTTGGAGCAATTTACACAGACTTCGGGTGACCCCGATTTTGCACGTCTACATGATCGATTCGTATGGCCGAAGCGGTGACAGTAATAGCACCGCCGCGGCAGTGGCACGAATGCCTTCACGCGGTAGCGGTACCAACCGGCACGCACGGACTCAGGGAGCTTGTCACAGTCGAACGTGACGAAGAGTGTAGGGGTGGGTCTCGAGGCCCCTCCCTGTTTTCTCATCACACGCTCGACCTTGACCGCCCCATTGTCGGCCAGCTCTAAGGTGATGTCCTCAATGGAGTAGTCAACGAGTTCCCTCGCATAAACTACTCCTTTCACAAAGTTCATGGTAGAGTGCGGCGTCACACTCACCGGGGTGCCATGAAGTGTCCGAAGAGCACTTATCTTGGCCGCCTCGGCGGGATTCGCCGCATTCGCCAGAAGGCTCCCGTCCGAGAAACGGGTTACCTTCGGCTCTCTACCAATTGCACTAGCTAATCCTCTCCTCTGATGGATCATGTTGCCCTTGGACAACATGGTGCCATCAGTGGAGCGAATAACGAGGAAGCGTTTGAAGCCAGCGGGCTCGAAAACGCCAGGTAACCTCTGAATCAGGGGCCCCGATGTCATCGAGGCTCCGCCCTGTGCACTCTTGGTATTAGTCTTCTTTGTCAGGGGCTCCGCAACCGGGGGGGCAGAGGGGGCGGATGTGCCGATCTTGGCTTGGTCGCTTGCCAGAGTGGCAGCAGACCCATCCGTCCCCGCAGCCCCCGCGGATGGAGAGGAGCCCCGAGTCTTTTTTGTCTTTTTAGTCTAGTCTTTTTCGGAGAGGAGGGCGGGGAATGAACCCGCTTTTCACCTCCGCCGGCAGAAGTCCCCAGGCCAGATGGACCAGCCTCAGCCAGGTCCCTCTCCGAAATGGAGAAGGTCCTGGTTGTCGTAGGGGCACCTGTCGGAGGAGATCCCTCCCCTCCTTTTACTGCCTCGGAGCCCTCAGCCATTTGAGGAGGACCTTGCATAGGGGCGGATTCGGGTTCGGTGCTTGGCGCCGAGCCCGAATTCCCCCCCATGGAAGGCCCTACCGTCTGAGGCTGGGTCTCCTCAAGGACCATGTCTATCACAGGAGGGGCCTCCAGTTGGCCATCCCCTCCCAGGACATCGCAGGTCCCCTTGGCAGTATTGTCACTAGTCAGGTGGTGTGGGGAGGCACAGGCCTTGACCCCAGCAAGGTTTAAAATTCTTGCCAGCAGGTCTTTTGAGGGAAGCGACCGAAGGGGCCTGGCTTCCCTCTCCCCCCTAAGGGGGTTTGCCCTACCAAGCCGCTTGCACGAGGGGCGGTCGGCAATGGGCTGCCTGCTGGCTTTCTTGGCAGTCCCCTTAGAAAGCAAAGGAGGGACTGCCGCTGGAGATAGGGAGGTGCCTGAAAGCACCTACAGAGAAGGGGGTGAGGGGGAGTCCCCTACACCCGTAGGCGCAGGAGAGGAGTAAGCCTCCTCTCCGGTTAAAGAGTTATGGAGGGTCCCTTGCGCAAGCACAAGGGGGGGGACCTCCATTTTCTCGGTGGAGCTGCCCGAGGGCGGCTCCGTCGATTTTCTTGGGGAAGTTGGGGGTTGGGTTTTTTGGTGTTTTTTTTCATTCATGGGCATGGCGCCGCCATTCGGGACCACCCCTCCCGCCTGGTGGCCTGGCAGTCCTTCGGCATGGCGGCTCCACCTTGAACACGGCGTAAAAAATATAGGTTGTGAAGAGGAGAGGAAAAGGGATGTGAGGAAGGTATGGGTGGGGATGAAGCAAGTTGTTAAAAAAAACCCATCCCGAACCGGAGCTGAGGGGTTAGGGAACAATGTCCCCTCCCCCTCAGCCCCGATCCGGGGTGGTTGGCTTGAGAAGAAGGTCAGCATTCTACCCTGTGAAATTAGAGGCTGACCAGAGAAAGTTGTGGGAGAGGTTGTATGAAAAGCGACGAGGTAGGGGAGAAATCGGGCTATCTGAAGAAGGAAGAGAGGCTAAGCTGGGGCCGGACGACGCAGGTCCAAGATTGCGGTCCTATTCTCCTGGAGAATGGGGAGAGGGTCCTGCGAGAACTTGCTCCGAATCCTTTTGACTCGCTTTCACATCTCTGCTAGAGGGGTCTTTCCTATTAAGTTAGGACACGTATGAAGAGCGGCGGGTGTGATTCGAAATATACCGGAACCTAGCTCGGGCTCGACGAAATGCAACGACAGTGAAATCGTTCGGGCGGCGCTTATAGCGAATGTAAGGAAAAACGTTTCTGCTTGAGGGCCGTCTCACACTCAGCTGACCACCACGGCATTTATCGGCGTGCAAAACGGCCAGACGTTTTAGGAATAGTAGTTAGACTCACGGTGATGAGGTTCCCAGAGAACTCAACGGCCTCATCTACCGACCTAAACTCCTCGACTGAGACAGAGAAATCGGTCATTTCGTGAAAGCGGACCACCACGCTCGTGCCAAGCACAACCGGGGGGAAGGGGGGGGGCTCTCTCGGGCGGCAGCGGCGCAGGAAATGATATTTAAATGGGAAAGTGATTATTAACATGAAGGCCCTCGACCACACGAGAGTCAAAATCAGCTGTGCATCCGGAGAGCACAAAGATAGACCGAGATAGGAAAATGAAGCGGTTCTCGGGCAGTGATGCGTAAACTCATCCACATTTAGTACACCTATCTCCAGCTCGTCGATCAGGCTGGCAAGCACTTACTCCCTGGAATTAATCAAGTAGTCTCCCCAGTGGGGATGTCTACCGTTAAGATCTCCGAGCAAGAGAAAGGGCCTCGACAACCGTGCCACGACGCGGCAGAGGACCCCGCGCCGAATACGACTGACAGTAGAATGTACACGGAAATAACAGTATACTTCCTATCCAGGTGCAGCTGCACAGCTACTGTCTGAAAGTAAATATCTAAAGCAAAGAGAAGAAAGGAGATATCATACTGGGTGTATATCGCGTAGCCTAGCGCACGGCCCCCATCCCGTGGTGGTGTGGTTACAAACCCTTATACCTTGGGAGGATGGGCAGGGGGCACGCGCCAATCATGGTCTCCAGGAAAAAGATAGCTAGCGTGTAACGGGAGTAGACGAGCCTCCGCAGCTCCTCCCAGCTGGCCCGGAGTCCGCGGCAATTCCATTGAAGGAATATGCCCTCCAGGCCTAGCTGAGAGGAGATGCGGAAGCAGAACTTCGGGCACTGTTGGCCCGACAATGCGCTGAATGCACTGTCGCCTTCGACAACTTATCGGGGGAGGTTGGGCTTGCCATGCGAGTATTTTCCTCGCTCTGCCTCGAAATCTTAAGCGAGCGGGAGTCTCTCTTTTAAAGGATCCACCGTTTCCGAGCCAGCCAGCCTACCACTGAGTGTAGGCGAAGAAGCCGAAGCTCCTTTAGAGCTGTCCTCCTTTCGGGGGGCAGCTTTAGGAACCCCGGAAGATGGCCTCACGACCGTCTTCAGAGGTGTTGCCTCCTGTGAGTCTAACGACTCAGTGGAGACGCGCGGCTGTTTCGCCTGAAGGGAAACGGTCACACTGGAGGGGCGGAGGGGAGCCCTGGTTTTAGCCGGGGCTGAATATGAACCCTTTGTGCCGCCACCTTTACTAGGCAAGCGCCTAGGGTGGTAGAACCTGCAGAAGGATTCCGAATGGGCGCAGAAACGACCGTGCTCGTAGGCCTGGAGGGGCCAGGAGCAGAGGGTGTCTTTCTTAACAATGAGGCATAGGAAATCCCAGGCAGCGCCAAGAGGACGTCCTTAGTTCGCCTCGCGAAATGAGAGGATCCTGGGCCTGAACGACCAGGATACCCTTCTCAAGGAGATACACACCACATTGCTTCAAAGAAGCGGGGTGCGGCTCTCCGCAACTGACAGACTTGGCCACACACAATTTGGACTTATCGTGTGCGGCCTTGGAGCAACTTACACAGACTTCGGAGAATCCCGATTTTGCACGTCGACATGAGTGATTCGTTGGCAGTAGTAGCACCTCCGCGGCAGAGGAACGAATGCCTTCACGCGGTAGCGATACCAACCGGCACGCACCGACTCACCGAGATTTTCACAGTCGAACGTGACGAAGAGTGTAGGGATGGGTCTCGAGGCCCCTTCCCTCACATAAACTACTACTTTCACGAAGTTAATGGTAGAGTGCGGCGTCAAATTCACAAGCGTGCCAATCATGTCCGCCTAAGAGTGATCGACGCATTGGTCAAAAGGCTTCCGTCCGAGAACTTGTCACCTTCGGCTCTCTACAAATCACACTAGCTGGAACTAGTTATCCTCTGGTGGATCATGTTGCCCTTAGCCCACATGCTGCCCTCAGTTGAGCGAATAACAAGAAAGCGTTTGAAGCAAGCGGGCTCGAAATGGCCAAGTACCTTCGGCTCTCTACAAATCACACTAGCTGGAACTAGTTATCCTCTGGTGGATCATGTTGCCCTTAGCCCACATGCTGCCCTCAGTTGAGCGAATAACAAGAAAGCGTTTGAAGCAAGCGGGCTCGAAATGGCCAAGTAGCCTCTGAATGAGGCACCCAACGTAATCGAGGCCAGGGTGGGCAAATAAAAAAAAAAGCCCTAAAAAACCCGCGTTTTTTCAAAATTACTTTTTTTTCAAGAAATGAATGCTACTTATTATTTAATCCAAAATTCATATTTTTTTTTTATAATTTCAACAAATATGTATCAAATTAAGGTGATTTCTCTGATACTAACTCATAATAATTCATCTCTCCTTCTACAGGTTATGGATATCATGGGTACCCACAATTCTCGATCAGTAATCTGTTCTTACTATAATATAAATATTAAACTAAGTAATTATTAATATTATATAAAAATAGAGATTGCTATTCTTTTTATATGTTATTCTAATGCTTGTAGCATTTGTTTTTTGTTTACAAAAAAAAACAATAAAATCCGGGTTGGGTTTTTTTTTTCAAACTTACTTTTTTTCAAGAAATGAATGCTACTTATCATTATTTTATTTAAAATTTATATTTATGTTTATAATTTAAACAAATATGTATCAAATTAAGGTTATTTCTCTGATACTGACTCACAATAATTCATCTCTCCTTCTACAGGTTATGGCTATGATGGTGTAGGAGAATAGCATAATGCACCCATGTTTCCCCCAACTCCCTTCCGGGCGGGCCGGTTATCAAACCTTCCCCTTCCGGCCCGATATCAGATGGTCTCCCGCCGGAAGAAACCGACGGACATTTCAGCTAACCACCGAGTGCCTTCCTCGACTGGTTATCGATAGATGGGAGCCCATCTTGGCTTTCAGTGGTTCTCGGAAGTTTAAAGTTTACAAAGGACGAAATGAAGGAGCTTGATATCAAATCTACTTCCGGAGCCATGTGAACCTCTCCCGAGTTTCGAGTATAGAAGATGAATTCTTTTAACTCTCGGGAGTAGACTTTACACAGCGTCTGGCGGGGCAGGAATTGCCATATATCTTGGTGTAGTGGTAAATCGTCGAAACACCAAGTCTTCAGAGAGGAGATCGGTCCCAGTTAGGAAGCCTCTTTACTCCGTTGGTCTGCAAGTCAGTGAGGACCCAAGCTCTTACTCGCGTGTCAGAGCCGAAGCTACAAACGGCCTCACTCTGGTGCCCTAGGCGAGAAAAATACATCTCGGCTTGTCCCCGTGACCCTACGCGTCGATAGGTCACTTCGCACCCCCCCCCCCCCATGACAGAGGCACCCAAGATTCTTCCGAGTTCACGAGCGTGGGGCCCTCTTTAATAAGAAGCTCCCGTCACCGCCTTCTTCCAGCAAGAAACGTGACGGAATTATGGGATCAGGTCGGTCCCTGGAGAACCTACCTCATCGTCCCCACCCCTTATCTCACCAGCGCCACCCAAACATCAGGTTCCAAGGTAACCCTTCCCTTTCACATTCCCCAACTTCACCGCGAAGCTTACGAGCATTACAAGTGTATAGGGATTTGCATAGTGAATAGTTATTTACAAGCCAAATGAGATATCAGAGATTCACTTATTGATTTACCTCTCAAAACACACTATTTGTGTGTGTGTATATACCGGGTGTCCCAGAAAAAAGTTAACCGTACTTTGAATTAGTATAACTCAAAACCTAATCGAGATTTTTCGGTCCTGCTAAAGGTGTGTTATTTAACAACTATTTATCTGTCAATTCTGTAAATTTCATTAAATTCCCTTTTATGATGTTGATAAACTAATAGGTTTAGTGGAAGCTATCAAAAATATGTTTGGGCAAGGAAGTAAAATAATGAAACGAAGCCTAGGAAGGCTAGGCCACCGCGCACTTTCAAGAGAAGCGTAGGGAGCCTAGGTCACTATGAGATTCTTCAAGCAAAGCCTAGGCCATTTTACAGTGGGTTTTGACCACGCTGTGGTATGGTCTCGTCATTAATGCTTAACTAAGCAAATCAAAGCGTTCCTGTGTAAAAGTTTACTTCCATAGAACCTTTTTAATCATGCAGTTAACAAAAGATGAACGCGTATTTGTAGTCACAAACTTTATTAAGACTGGCAGTATTAAACAAGTACAACATTCATTTGAACAACGTTTTCCAGGTAGGCCCCCCAAAAGCAAGCCCACAATTTGGAGAAATGTTCACAAATACCAACATGAAAGAACCTGCTTAAATCTAAATAAAGGTCGTTCGGGTCGTATGAGAACCATAAGAAAGACAGAAAATATCAAAAATGTTCAGATGACACTTCTTCAAAATCTACATGTATCAGTCAGTCATTATTTACCCGCATTATTAAACATGACTTCAAATGGCATCCCCATAAGATGCATGCAAGACACCAGCTTCTTGAAACTGATTTTCCTCGTCGTAGACAATTTGTCGAATGGCTTCTCCATAAACCTGCTCGTTTCTTGGGAAAAATTGTGATTGCTGACGAGGCAGCCTTTTTCATGAATGGAAAGGTAAATAGCCATAACATTCGGCAATATGCGCCGCTGAACCACCTCCCAGCATTCAACTTTGACACACGTATTTGTCAGCAGATCGCAATATGCGAGAATGGCTATCATGTAGGCCTATTATATATATATATATATATATATATATATATATATATATATATATATATATATATATATATATATATATATATATATATATATATATATATATATATATATATATATATATATATATATATATATATATATATATATATATATATATATATATATATATATATATATATATATATATATATATATATATATATATATATATATATATATATATATATATATATATATATATATATATATATATATATATATATATATATATATATATATAAATATATATATATATATATATATAAATATATATATATATATATATAAATATATATATATATATATATATATATATATATATATATATATATATATATATATATATATATATATATATATATATATAAATATATATAAATATATATATATATATATATATATATATATATATATATATATATATATATATAAATATATATATATATATATATATATAAATATATATATATATATATATATATAAATATATATATAAATATATATATATATATATATATATATATATATATATATATATATATATATATATATATATATATATATATATGTGAGTCGGGAAAAATTAAACCACCCCTCGGCCTATTCCTCCACACATGGGTACCCACAATTATCGACCAGTGATCTGTTACTGTGATCTTTTCTTACTATAATATAATTATTAAACTAAGTAATTATTAATATTATATAAAAATAGAGATAGCTGTTCTTTTTCTATGTTATTCTAATGCTTGTAGCATTTGTTTTTTGAAAAAACCCAGGTTTTATTGGGCTTTTTCAAATTTTGTGGGTTTTTGCCAACCCTGATCGAGGCTCCATTCTGCGCAGTTATGGTCTTCGTCTGGGACTTCCCACACAGAAAAACAACGGGGCCGGACGTGCCGATCTTGACTTGGCGTATACCGAAACGGCAGCAGACGCGTCCGTCCCCGCGGCTCCCGCGGAGTGAGAGTAGTTCCCGAGGCTTTTTCGTCTTTTTTTTCTTTTAAGGAGAGGATGGCGGGGAATAAACCCGCTTTTCCCCTCCGCCTGCAGGAGCCCCTAGACCAGATGGAATGGCCTCAGCAAGATCTTTCTCTGAAATGGAGGTCTAAGCTATCACAGTGGCACCAGCCGAGGGAGATTCCTCCTCTCCTTTTGAAGCCTCGGGGACGCGAGCCGTCTGAGGGGAAACTTGCATAGCGGCGGACACGCGTTCTGTGCTTGGCATCGAGCCCGAGTTCGACCCCAAGGAAGATCCTATTGTCTGGGGCTGAGTCACCTCAGGGACCATGCCCATCTCACGGGGGTGGGCTCCATGTGGCCTTCCCCCCCTAAGACATCACGGGTCCCCTTCGTGGTACCTTGCATTCTGTCCTGGGCCGGCAAACCGGCATCAATGGGGAAAAAGATGGGGAGGGCAGGTATACTGACCCCCAGCAAGCTGGTCGCGCACGCACACAGGGCATTAGGGGGAACGGGCCCTCCTATCCCTTGCCGCCTTAAGGGGTTTGGCCCTATTGAACCGGTCAATTTTGGACCACCTGCGTGCTTTCTTAGCAGTCCACTTAGAAAGTAAAAGTGGGGCTGCCGCTGGAGAAAAATGATTGCTCAATTGCGACTCCAGAGTAACCCGCTCTGCGAGGGATTAACCAGCTGCAGCCATTTGAGGCCACTCCTCCCGCCTATCAGCATGGCGGCCTCACCTTGGGCACGATGTAAAATTGATAGGCAGGGAAAAGAGGAGAAGAAAGGGTATGTGAGGAAGGTGTGGGTGGGGATGAAGCAGGTTGTTAAAAACCAACCACCTGAGGCCGAAGCTTAGGGGTGAGGGAACATTGTTCCCTCCCCCCTCAGCCCCGATCCGGGATAGTTGGGTGAGTGGAAGCTGGTCGGAGTATACCCTGTGAAACTAGAGGCTGACCAGAGAAAGTTGGGGGAGAGGTTGTAGGCAAAGTGAGGAAGTAGGGTACAAACACAGGCTGTCAGAAAGAATGAGTAGAGGCTAAGCTGGGGCCGGATGAAGCGAGATTTGAACAGTATTCCCGTCGGGTTTCGCATCCAGACAGATATTAAAAAGGTGAATCCGCTAGCCCTTATACATAGCTGAGTTCCGAAGTCACTCGTTTAAAGAAAGATTCAAAATCTGCCTTCAAGAATCCAGCGAATAATATTTTGAAACAATCCACAATAATGAATCTTAAAGTCAATTGGCTGGAAAAGTCATACATAACATACATAGACTAGTCATTCTCAGTAGGGGACCATATGGCTCTACTTTAGGGACCTTGGCACATTTGAATATACCCATAGCCTGCTCATTGTGAGAACGGGAGCATCAATGGTTTAAAGGGCCGGAACCAATGAAATACCCAAGCAGTTGCCTTCAGTGAGCCAAAAGTTTCCCTCCTATTTATATCTTCCCAACACCGCTTGAATAAGGTGCACATTGTAAACTAATTGCTTATTCTCCTCTGAGAATTCAATTTAAAAAGACTTTCCCACCACATCCCCAAAATTGGAGACTTAGGATATACGAGTATTTAATAGCCTCTAGACGCCATGAGCGCTCTCTCATCCAGCCTCATTTCAGTAAGTCACGAATCAGACCTGGCCAGGTCAACGTATTCTCATTAGGCCCAAGAGGTTTAGTTTGTACCTCTTTTTAAGTTTTATCCATCATGTCAATAATGTTCAAATCATCTTTGGTGATCAATAATAAATGACTGCCTATCTCTTCGTGAGAGGAGACCCTGGAAGAGCTCCCAAGGGAGGCCATAGCCAAAAGGTAGCTGTTGACTGGCTGGGATCAACGACAATAAACAAACTTTGTTCTTAATGCGCTTCGTAAAAGTACTCAGGAATAACCCCCCCCCTATCCGTTCACGCTCATGCTGCTGAAGCCCCTCAGACCAACGAGAGAGCAATTGCTCCGTTGTAAAAAGAGTAAGATCTAATAAATATACGGATAAAAACATACACTCAAAAGCCCATTCATTTTAAATCCGTGTGGGTGAGTTAGAAAAGAGAAAATATCGGGTTTCATCCACGAAGAAAGGAATCGTCTCTAGCGACTCATCCATGACTGAACAAGACTTCAAATCCCAGCATAACGAAGGGAGGGGGTTAATACTCTCTTCTAGCTTCTCGTCACAGGTTTCGACTCACCCTTTCATTTTCATCGGAGCGGAAAACTTTTTCCCGTTATTTACTCTCTTTTAACTCCATTTTCCTAAAATGTGTTCGGCGATAAAGTCAGCGAACCAGTTTCCCTATGTTCGCGGAACTGAATGCCATTTGAAATATAGGGGGATGGGATATAATAAATTTAAAGCGTCAACGTTTGCTAGCAAAGGAGCGCAGCGAACGTGACAGAAATCATTTCAGTGACTTCGAGAAGAGATCGAGAGGCAAGGCAAGAAAAACAGGCAAGATTAGAAGACCGATGAGTTTCTTCTAATGCCCGCATTGGGGGCACGCTCGAAGGCGATATTTTTTTTTATATATATAGAGCCCATCTGGCAACTGCCCACTTGGGCATAAGTCGCCAGAATCGCTCGAAGGCGAAGGGAGATACAAGATGCAATGAAAATGACAGGCGTCATCGAAGAACATACATGATTACATGAGCTCTAGGACCTTGGAGCCCAAGGGTTTGCCAGTGATTGGCATTCTTATTTTATGTGAATTTCATTATCCGGTTGGAGGACCTCGCCAACGTTTTCAAGGGGACGTGTCGAGGGTAAACATGTAGATTGACGGCTCGGCCGAAAAAGTGGATTTTTGTTTGTGTATATTTCGTTCACCCCTGCCTGAATATTCACGCGCGTTTGAGTCATATTTCAAATATACCCGGCGCCATTCTTTTTACCAAAATGCACGAAAATAACTAAACGAAAAATGCTGTTTACTTACGCCATTTTTTTTTACAAAAATGCCCGAAAATAAACAAACGAAAAACGCTGTTTACTTACTTTATTGCAGTGGGTATACTTCTGAAATAGCGATAAGGAAAGCCTATTTTGTTCACAATAGTGAATGGCGACCTCTCTGCAGAAACTAAACCAATCAATTAAAGTTTTTTGGTGTAACCTTGACATCATGGGACAGAACTCTAATGCCAATTGGTTGACTAGAAACCAGCAAATTATTTGCAGAATAGTTTCTACAGAGATCCGGGCGTTTAAGAAAAAGGTTCCATTCAATGCTGATTTCTTAAAAAAAAATGACGATCACTTGAGTCACGTTTAGTTTTAGAACATCTAAATTCAAAATTAGGGTTAATATCTAATGCCTGGCCACAAAACTCGCAATCGATTTTAACCTTAAGTAAATTATGATCGTCCAAAAAGGTTAGCAATTTATCTCGATCCGAAAATAGAACACAAAGTTCGGAAATAGACGAAGGACAATGTTTACAAACGAATTCCATATTCAAACTGCGTTGCCCGCGTAAAAGGCATCTTTACTCTACCCAAAGGGCTCAACAAAAAGTAGTTCCTTTAAACGATCTAGCTCAGTATATTTAAATGTATAAAAAATGTAATAAAAATAGTAAAATGGGGAGAAATATATTGACAAATAAAATGACTCCAAATGGGGATGATAAAAAGATATTAAGTGAAAAACAAAATAAAAATTCAATTCAGTCATTTCTGACGTCAGACCCCCCCCCCCCCATTATAATTCGCAAAACGATTAAAGGCGCCGAAATGATTTGGTTAAATCATTCACTTCTGTAAACGTTAGAACATTATTTTATAAACAATTAGGATTATATACTGGGGGGCTGTTTCCCCCAGACCCCCCCCCCCAATCGATTGAAACTTAGGATCATCGTAGGGTGGTCCTCCTATTGTGTTTACCCCCACACGAGCCGTCCCCTTAAATTTACTCCAAAAACGTGAAACATATTGAAACACGGACGAAATAGTTTACGTCCCATCGTTCGAGCCGCCAATCTACATATTTACCGGATCAAGCACTTAACCAAATGATGTTGCTTCACTTTTAAAATGTGAAAACTAACAAGAGTATTTGTAGGAAGTTTTTTTTAAGATATATTCTGAAAGAAAGTGGCGAGGTTAGGGGGCGGTGGAAGTGGGTGGAAAGTACATAACTCGACATACAAAGGGAACCGACCCTCAAGCTGTTAGGTTGCCAAGAAAATGTTTTTATGTTGGGATGCCACATGAAGTGCCTGAATATTGCTTCATCTCTAACCTAACACAACATGTTCAACAATTGCAACGTGTAAATGAATCTGCTGAACATAAACTTCCTCCACTCGTCAACTAAGAGGGTATTATGCTCTTCTTTCTCCTACATGGCAATGACCACCCACACGTGACACGTTTGACTCCAAGAAAGAAATTAATGCGTTAGGTTGATAAGCTCTTCCTTATTCCCCTGACCTAGCGCCATCTAATCAGCATTTATTTAAAACCACCTGCAAAGTAAACTTTACTCTGATGTGGAGACAAAGGAGGTGGAAAAGGATATCAAATCTTATGGAATTTACTCTGATGTGGACGAGGAGGTGGAAAAGGATATCAAATCCTATCAAAAGCGAATGAACTTTTCAAAAAAGCAATCTTTTATAGGTGAGGAGAGGAGCATTGCCGTCCAGTGGAACTTCTTTAATGAAGAAATCAATTTTTCTATAAATTGAAAATGATTTACTTTCCACGAAAAGGACAATTTATTGTCACCTGATAAAAAAAGTAGTGTTTGGTATGTTGCAGAATCGAGGCAACAACGGCAAGTGGATTTGGTAAACTGCGGTTTTGGGGTACTGAGGGGAACTATTGATTAACGTGTAATCCGAACCAGGATATTTTCAGCGTACAGCACCCGCTGTGGAGACCCGAATCGTGACTACATCCGGCAACTTGCCATAACACGATGTGGATCAACTTAGAAGATCCACTACATTCTCAAGATCCTTCTGGTAGCATGAGGACGGAGAATGAAACATTAAGTGATTGAACGAATTCCAGGACCGAATTCAGAGAAACTCGGTCTGACTTTGGTTCCTCATACTCGATACGTAAAGTACCAATCAGAGTGTGTCTGCCCGCCTAAGGTGGTCAAATATGCGGCATGAACGGACTACGACGTACATCTACCACATGAACACACGTACATTGACGCTCCATAAGGGTGACTATGGATCTGCCTGAAAACCCTCCCTTACCCCCCCCCCCCCCTGCTTCAATATCCTTTATCTTTTATTCAAATATTAAGCGGAATGGGGAACATGGGGGAGGCTCGCGTCATGGATCAATTCTCCAAATAATTCGAGTCCGATTGTCAAAAAGATATCCACCAACTGGCGTTCGGGGCCGGGGGGGGGCTGCTCAAAGGCCTCGCATCATCCCCCACCACATCTCCTTCACATCCATTTTCTCCTACATCATTTAAGTTTCCAACGCGAATTAATATAAAAAAATGAACACTATAAATCTTGGCGCATCCGCTACCCCTCCCCCGAAATCCCCTGGGCTTCAGAAGAATTTCAGTGAATACTAGAGATTGGCTCCGGGCCTAGTCTAGTTCAAGTATGAAATGCAATGGATTCAGTTATTTTTGGCCATTAAAGATAGAAGAACTATTAGATAAATCACATCAGGCCATCATGAAAAATGGGGCCACATTTCTATACTACCGGACTAGTTAGTGGGCGCAAGGATTCAAATAACTAAACTTGAAAAAAATGGTGAGGAATCAAAGGAATTCTGATGCATTTTTTCTCATTTTAAGATCTTATCAACGTCACTAATTAAAAGGCGCAGTCGCTGAAATTAGACAAAATTATGTATCTTTCGTCAAAGAAAAAAGAAGAAAGAAAAGAACAAAAAATATCTATAAACTCAGGTGGCGGGGGGAGAGTGGCCGCAGGCTCGTTCTATGCAACCCCTAAATGTCCAAGAACTCAGCATAAGATAATATCGACATGCGCCTGACACGAGATAGCCGTGGTGTCATGCATGTTGCGAATTCCCTAAGAGATTAAGGTGGACCGCAAAAGACATTTAGCCTAAGTTTCAAACTCAATTCAAAGCAAGCTTACATTTTTTAGTACCCATCTACTGACTTCCTACAAGGGCACAAGTAGCCGTAATAAATTAATTAATTATAAGCATAATACTAGGCTATATTAAAATATAAAATAAGTTAAAGAACAAACCTAAAACCAAAACCCCCCAACAAAGCAAAACCAAGAAGGGACCATGCTCCGGCGTCGGGGAAGGCCCGCCGTCGAAGGAACATGCGACCTACAACAGTCAAATAAAATGGATTAGGCCGACCTCCTCCAAAAAGTCAGATAGTCCACAAGTCTGTGTACATGAGCCCGTCATGAGTAAAAGGGAAAAGCGGTAGCCACCCCGCTCATCCAGGTACCGGGACAGGTAACGTGCGCGAATATCACCCAGACTGGGACATTCAAAAAGAATGTGTTGATCAGCCTGGGGAACAACGCAGTCGTCTCAATAAAGTGCAGGAGAGCGTTCTATCAAATGGCGGTGCGTCCCACGAGTGCGCCCATTTCTGAGAGGACAGAAAGCAACCTGAAGCCGTCGCAGCATTTGGGTGCTAGGTCCATGGGAACGGTCGCGGCGCAATAGCACGCAACTTTAAGTTTCCCTCGGCTGTCTCCCCTCTTCAGTGCCAAGCCTTGATTCCTGTCAAGTAGTCGGTGAGAGACAAATCAAACCAAGCTTAGAAATCGCACGCTTTGGACCGCCACGCTACCCCTGGTCCAATTCGCGAAGCCACCCTTGGTAGTCACATTTGGGGAGCATTGTTCAACTGCAACTGTAAACGTCGAGGGATAAAGTAAAGATAAATAAACCCAACGGTAAAAATATGAGCATTCAACAAACTGACCAATTGGATTAAGATAAGAACTTCCTAAATGTGTGTGCTCGGGGAAGTTAGGCGAGGCACGTTGTTTGGGCAGGGGTTTTTTTTACCAAATCTAACCTGGTAAAGATGAGCAACCACAACGAATACTAGTAAAGATGAGCCATCCCAAATTAAAGAAAATAAGCAGTGTTGTTTTTTCTCTTGGGCCGGTTTGTTCACTCAATCTATAACCGTTTACGCACATGTTTGGGCGACACACATCAATGCCACTGATAATTATAATTACTTTTCATTACCAATTCACTAAGTCATTCACCCCCCATCCCCTCCCTCCCAAGCCAAATTACCCCTTAATAGCAATGCGATGCTATGTGCTTTATCATCTCGTCCACTCAGGGTTCATCCCTGAGAGGTCCCTAAAGTGTGTGTGCAAAACCACATAATTTCTTCAAATTAAATCGTTAGTTTTCTTTATTAGATTCGTTAATGGTGAGAGAAAGTTAGAGAAGAGAAGAAGGTGTGTAAAGTTAACATAGCCAGGTAGCTAGAGTATTTTGGTCACTAGGGACCCAGGGAACGCTCAACTCTCCTCAGGTTGCACCTTGCAGTGTACACGGTGGGGCAGGGAGGGTATGCTATTCCTCAGTTTCAGGTGTAGCAGGACTTATACACCTGCTATGGGACAATCGTAAAGCAAAGGCCAAGATCCCAACAAATTCGATTCCTGCCCACAATTGTTTAGTTCACACAGAATGTCCAAGGCCATTGTAAAATCACCCAGGTAATAAATTCTTCCCAAATAAGACGAAGTTGGGTCTGCTTATGAATGCCTCTCTTTCAGTCATTAAAACAACTCGCTGTAAAAACATACTAACATACTATACACCCAAATTTGGGTCATATTCTAGGAAACTCCCGAGCTTTCGTTCGGGTTCTGTTCACCATAGGACAGCTCCGTAAATCACTTAATTCCGATCCCTATAAGGTATGTTTCAAAAACTTTTTTCAACTACCCTGTCCCCATACCTTAAAATTTTGAATGTTTTTTGTTCGTCTCAATTGTTAGAGGTTTTATATTACGTCCCACGAGTAGTGTCGATGCACAACAATCTTTTAATGTGTTTCCTTGAACTGCTCAAATCCCGAAAATCGGTGCTTCCAATACCAACCAGTGTATGGCAAAACAAATATCTAAATTTATCCAGTGGTTAAAAATGCTACCCGTATATTCGCGTTTTGTGCGTTGGATTAAAAGACAATTAAGATTATCTGAGTATGTTACTCATTGGGATGCTCGGTTCAGGTATAAGTTCGATATGGTACCGCGATCAATGATAGAATTTGGAGGGCACCAGTGGCTAGGTCTGTGGAAAGGAGAGGGTGGTACTGTAATAAAGAACAAGTCATACAGTAGAGATACGCTTCATAATGAACGGTGGGGTATGGAAAGACGCGCGAAGAGCAACAGATTTATCTCCTTTAATCTTGGAGAAACGAAAATGATCTCAACGATGGACAGAACCTCTTAAAAGACCAAAGTACAACCATTAATTCCTTTGGCCAGAAGAACATAAAACGAAAAGTAAAACGAAGTGGGAAAAACAGACGGTCACTCGCCATGCGTAGATAATATAATAATAATAATAGGCATTTATAACGCGCCCTTCAGTGTTGTTAGCCCTCCCACTTGCAGTCAAAAAGTAATCTAAACGTGGTTCGCCTGGATTTTGGATTATAATGGCTTATCCATGGACTGAGGATCTCATTGAAATATCAGCGAACGAAATGAGGATGATGTACACGCGAAAGGGATAATGTGTATGTGCGTGTGAATATTCCTTTTGTCACTTAAATTGGCCCAACTTCGCCCCGAAGCTCCCAAAATAAAAAGGAGCGCCGGGGAGAAAGAGTGCGAGTGGGCATTGAATACGAGAGGACAGGCTGGGCTCTGTATCAAGCATGCGAAGAGAGTACAAAAGAACAACCACATTAAATATTACATAGTTCTCGGAGAGCGCGCATTTGAGCACATCAATCAAGGAACAAACATACCATTTCCCCCTTCAAATAGAAAGCTCAATAACAACGAGGCCGTACCACGTTGAAAGTTAAGGAGATATTTCCCTTGCGTGTAAAATACCCCCAGAGAGAATCTTAATAATTACAATGTACAAACATGCCCGCATTTTGCAGGTATGACGACGGTCCATGGTAATATCGAATCCCTTTAAAATTGATCGAAGGCGTGGGAGGACCCTCACTAAGTCAATCAATCCTTGTCAAGAAACAACCTTCCGATATAAACCGCTTTTCTCTCTCGTCGGAGTGAACTTAGAGACGGTCATTCTTTATGAAATGTCTTCATTGGAATAACACGGTATATAAATGATAATGCAGTTGGGACTTAGACCGAGATATCAATAAATAAAGGAACCTAGTAAAAGCGTGACCAACTAGGTTTGTTAAATAGTTAACCTGGTTGGCAGTAAGCTTTCAAATGAAGGCTCTCCCAATTCGCAACTTTGGTGCAGCTATCGAAAGTACATTTTATTGGCATCGGCATAAAGGAAACACTGACAGGCTATAATTGCAAAAAAAATGATGAAGGATATAGAAAAATGTAAGCGAGCAGAAGTAAACTAACAACAACAGCGAGTACTAAGGAAAAGAAGTTCCCAAGATCTTCAAAATTCCTTGAAATGTACATCGATGCCAACGAATAGAGCTGATTAGACAAAAAAATTCACAGCTTAAGTGGAAAGCCATAAATCGTTTATAAAACTTGAATGTGACGTAATATTACCATACCAATCACAACAAGGTTGAAATACAATATGTTAATTTTATTAAACTCGTATAATGTTTAGAAGAGTGGAAGAAAAAAAGTTCCCCATCAACTTTTCCAAGCCCGCAGAAAACGATCGGATATTAAATGGGATACTCGTGTAATCTTGGCCATTAGGTCTGTCTCATTTGTTGATTCCGTAAAACCCATCTATCAATATAGCTAAAGTGACAGCAACCATAACATTCAAAAACGTCTCCAGTTCCACCTTACCCCATCGCGATTGCAACAAATAAATTTTAGGATTATGCAGGATGAAGGGCGTTCGGCAACAAACTAACTCAAATTGTATATTAAACTACATAATTTTGTCGGGGCATGGTGGCGCCAGCAAATGTCGGACCATAGGATTGAGATACCCAAGTGTTTTACAATACGAAGGGACACCGCAAATCAGGGATACATTGTAGGCACTCTCCTTCATTATATTCGAAATACATGGAATACATGAAAATATTCTAAACAGCACAAAGAGAGCAGCAATAAAGAACCCCGGGATGGAACATACCCGTGTTACGCAACAATAAATTTAAAGGGGGTAGACAGACAAGGATGCAAGAGGGAGGTCTGTTGAACAAACAGTGGCCAAAACAAACCAGTAAACGTTGTCAACAAGAAATCCAGGTAAAAGGTCAAAATACCCGACCGCCTCCTCAGATTTGTGCTGCCCAAACTGGTTTATCTTTATTATGTCACAGATCGAATGTGGGAGTGAGTTTACGATCCCCTCCTTTAATTACGACATTTCGTAAAAAATCGAGAAAGAACAAAAGAGTACGTCTCGTCTAGGCTAAATGTATTTCCTACTGGATTTTATCATGAGTTTTTAAAATATTATAACAGTCTCATCTGGCGGCGGCCAAACAACGAGGCTATAGCCGTTAAAAGTAAACAATAAACTCCAAGGAGCCCCTAGAGGGGCCTGGCTATCTCAGGAACCTAAGGATGCAACCAAAATTTAAATAAACATTGAAATATCATACATAGTATGAAGGAGGCCCGTCACATTCCAAAACACCACGATCCACAATCTTATGGATGAGGCCTAACTAATGCAAGGTACAGTTTCAGAATGACATCAGCACTCCTACTCGTATTTCTTCCGCACCTCCAGGTAAACCCTAATGCCCTAGTAGCTGTAATCCTCGCACTTCAGCACTGCTTTCGAGTCCGGAGGTTAGAACTTACAAGGGCACCCAAGTCTCTTTCGCATTCTGACTTTCTTAAAACTCTCATTCAATTTATAATTATTCAGCGGATTACACCAACCTATACTAAATACAATACACTTGCTTATGTTAAATTCCATTTGTCATTTCTCGACTTGTTGGAATAGCTTGGTCAATTTATCTGACCTTATAATCTTAGCCAACCTGGTGTCATCAGCAAACTTGCTGTCGCTACTTATACCTATGTCGAAATCATTAATATAAATGAACAACAATGGCTCCATCACCGACCACTGAGGAACACAACTGGTAACATTACCCCAGGAAGTTTAATTGTATTCAAAATAAAAAATATCGTAATTCTCATCGCTCTCGGCAGCATCGTACACCTTTCTATATAAAGAAAGTAAATTAGTTAAACACGATTTGCCTCTAGTAAAGCCATGCTGAGATTCATCAATCAACTTGTTTATGTAAATGATCCCTAATAAACTTCGCTATTACAGATTCATCATTTTCCCCACCACGATATCAAACTCACTAGCCGGTAATTATCTAGTCAATTTAGAATGTATTCATAATCGCCCCCCTCCCCCCAAAGTCCACAAGCAAAAGATAAGTGCTGCGGCATTTTAGGGGCTATTTAAAAAATATATACATGAACTTAAAATATATAGAAGTTAGCCAACCCTAACCAGTTGCATAATTTTATGAAGAGAGCTTAAACTTTTATCTATGCAATATGGTCGAGTACAACTTAGCAATCTCGCACAGGAAATATAAGAGATTCCGTATTGTGCTTTCATGTTGTGCTTGAACAATAACAGGCGAACAATACCGCACATAGGTCATTTTATTTTATTTGCGCACCCAATGCTCATGCTTTAATATCTACCTTGTGGATGCACTGATGGGGGAATCAACAATGTCGCTGGTTAACTTGGAATTGTAAATCATAAATGGCCTTGTACACAAACGGAGTCATGTTGCAAGCCTTTGCTGTTAAATATTGTCTCTTCGAACTTTTTCCTCTCCCCCAATTCGTCACTTCCCCCACCCCCACCCACGGCAACATTCTTGATCTTGTTTTCCTTCCAATACCCAGTTCACCTCTACCTCACTTATACCAGGTAGCCACACTGTTTTCCCCCTTTCTGACCTCAACCTATCCGTTCCTGCTTAGACAGTTGCGCTCCTCTTTGTCCTGCCTCCTCTCGCAGATTCCGCCCCCTCTTATTTAACTTGAAGTCGATTGGGCGGGACTAAGGAACATTAAGTAAATATTTGTTGTTTTTTTATTTTGCTTAAATGCATGATGATTGCATCTCAGGCGAAGAGATCGGGACTTATTTTACAGTTGTCAATAAAATTTATACAAACACATTCCCAAACATTACGTGAAACGGTATTGCTACAATGTGAGATGAAACCAGCACTGTCGCAATAAATTACATGATTGAATGTGGAATTGTGTACAAACAGAGCGCTTTGCACGTTATAGTTGCGTACATTTGTTAGGTGTTTAACGCGTACATGCAATTTCTTTTCTGACTATCCGATGTATATATACATTTGGGCAGTCCGTACATTTTATGGAATCAACAAATGTACCTAATTTGGAAGGAGAGTTGTTTACCAGGATGGAATACAAAGTAGAAGTGTATTTAAACACGAAGTTGATATCTAAATGGCGAATGAGACGTGGGAGATGTAAAAAAGATTGGTTGAAAGAGCGGCAAAGGATATTTTTAAAGATAAAAGTATTTTGATTCTTAATAGGATAATAAAATATTTTTCGACTAGACTATGGCATTTTTTTAACCAATGCGAGGGATAAAAAAAAGTTTTTGTACTATAATATAAATGTTAGAAATTTCTTCGTTCATGAATTCAGGAGGAAATCCTCAGGGTAAGTAAAAACATAAAATTAAAAATACAACGTTTGACATTGTTATCGTGATTGGAATAAAAATGAACGAACAGTTTTGGGTGGGTTGCTTTGCGATACACGTTATATTCTAAAGCGTGGATGGGTTTTATGAATTAGCACATCTAAAACGGAAGGTTGTTCAGGCATGTTAAAAACATTTAGAGGGTGAGGCCACAAACAAATCACATCAACCACATTCCTGATTTAAAAGTGGTCGCTAATTAAAGGCAAGTAATCAAGCTAAAAAAAACCCCTCCATATAAATCATATAAATTTTCCCTTTATTTAATTTTGAGTTTTTGTGCTTGTTAATTTAAGGGACTCATTTTTGATTCAATATATTATGAATCAAAACCCAAATTTCAACTTTCTTTAAGCTTTAAAGTTTTGTACTTAGTAAAAGTAGATTATTTTATATTAAATAAGGAAAGTAAGCTTTTATATTAACGCCTATATTAAAGAATAAATAAAATAATAACCTTGAGCTTTTGTTAGATAAAAAGAAAAGAAAACTGTTTTGAAAAATTCCGAAGGGAACGCTGGGTTGTTTGTTTTAAGATTCTGCCATTTTTGGCACGCACCCTCAAAAGGTCGCCCCCCCCCCCGGCCTAGACAATACCCCATTCCATGATACCCCCTGCATCTTTGACTGCATACAAGTAGAGCAAAATCGGTGCGAAATATTAAGACAACTAACTTATTCCAAGGTGAAGTTTACCATCGCTTCGTGAAATATGGTGAGCGCAAACACTCAACCGTCCTCCAGCACTGAAACAACCTTTTTTCTTTTTTTTTAATTCGCACGTCACAGCAGAGGAAGGCTAAAAAAGGAGTGATCGGTCTGGAGTAGAGACGCACCTGTTTACACTACCGAGCAAAATAAGAACGATTTTCCTTTATCAAAATATTTTCACAAATATGAGTGGGTAAATGAAATTTACATGGTACATAAAAGCATGTATTTAATATATTTTATGAAGATTTCATATGATACAATCGTATATTCAACAAATTATAATAAATAAACTAACAAAATAAAATATTTAAATGTGCAGAATGAGAAAACCATCATTCACAGACTTGCTTCGCAAGTGCAAATACAGTTAGAAACAAAGCAAGATTTGACAACGATGAAACTTAAAACACTTAATATGAGGTATTGAAGCCTTGTTTTCTATTACTTCGGCGCAACGACGACCACAGGAGTTCACCAGTTTCTAGCAAATTTCTGCTTTTATTTTGTTCCATTCTTGCTCAATTTTCGTACATAATTTGTTGAATATACGATTGTATCATATGAAATCTTCATGTACCATGGAAATTTCATTTTACTTGCATATTTCCAAAGATTATTTCAATTAAGGAAAATCGTTCTCTTATTTTGCTCGGTAGTGTATTACCGAACCTGGCCGTCCGTGACAACCTTTCAAACTCCGTGAATCGTAGCTGCGGGCGATACGCTACCACAAGTGACCGTCCCATAAACCCGATTTACACGTGCATACCTATGTGCACCCGTGTGTGTACGTCTATTCACCTTGATGTCAAGATCAAAGACGAGCGGTTGACCTTGAAACCTCCCCCCTATATTTCCTTCCCTTTATTACAACCCCGGCAAAGGACACATTGGGGAAGCGAGAGAGATCTGTGCGGAGCTCACTGTGCGCGCACTCGTGTGGCTACGAATGCGTAGTTGACGAATAATCAAAGGAAAATGGAAGGATAAAAACTGGAAACACGTAATTGAGTTAGTAAAGACATGACTGAAAAAATATCCAAGGAATTTTCTGTATTATAAAATAATATGGAACAAGTGCACACCGAGGCCATGATCACAACGGGGAAAAGAAGGAACATAGAAAAGTGAAAGATAACAAGGCCTGTAATAACACGTTTCATCAACCCTATAATATTGCCACAAGGGCGATATGACATAAAGGGTAAGGGTAATAACTCTTGCCTCTCCCCGCTTCCATCTACCGGAGGGTAAAAGCAAGTTTAGTGGGATACCATTGAGGGGTGTCATGTTGATACGGTTGGTCAAGGGGAAGAGCGCAGTGGTACCCAAAGAAGATATTTAAAAAAAGGGGGACAAACCGACGTGGACAAAATGTAAATAGCAAGAGAAAAAATACTCTCGGTGCCAGGGACAAAGATCGAGCGCAACTTTGCTGAAGCGCCCCCCGCTCTGCTAGCCTCCCCCACATAAAAATCAGGTCTCCATAGGGTTCAGCAGAGAGAGGTACATGTAAGGGTTATAAAGGTGATACTGACAGGTCCAAATGGAACAGGAGAGATGAGGCGGAACTTGGGAAAGGCTCATCTCGGATCAATATGTATCATCGCCTTAGGCAAGAAACAGAACCAGGGGTGGACAGGGGGGAGTGGCTCACCAGTGGGCTTTAATGGATACTGAAAACCGATGAAAAGTCGCGATTTTCCTAAGCATGAGTTAATAAGCTTGCTTCTCGATCAGCCCTTTATACCCACGATCTTCTCACTACAGTTTATAGTGCGTCCTCTCCTATTTGCTTGTGCTCTTTCGCTCCATACAGAGCAGTAGTGCCACCATCAGGGCAATAAACATTTCGTCGAATCAATTTAAGGAAGAGAGAAAAAAAGAACAGGAGGCAAATAATGTACAGTCGGCCCTGCCGTATATGTTGCATCACTCACCCATGAGACCGGGCGCACGCCACCCGCTATCTAGTAACATCAAGCGACCAATTACCAACCTGCAACAAAAAACAACTCATATTAGATACATTCCCTCATTCCTTCTGGCAGTCAATTATAATAACCCATTAAATATAATAGCACTAAGTCTATCTAAACATACCAACTCAAGCTACGAATAAACGCCACTCGACTTATTAGTACAGGCAGTGGACCAAGTCACTTATTTCCTCTGCAATAATGGAGCGTGTGGTCCGGGAGATACGACCCATATGGGGGTGAGGGGAGGCTCGATTCAACGCCAGAGTAGCGTAAAATGGCTACCACCAAGTCAAACCAGCGAATCAAAAAGGCGCCCCATTAAAACAATAAAAAACAATTAAGGGAGGAAGCAAACACTGACCGGGTGAAAACAGAGAAACGCCCATCAATGCGCGTGCACGCGAGCAAACAGATCACATGGTCGCCTTTTCTGCATTGCAGGCGACACCGCCAATAGCGCTACCCATGAGGATGAAACAACTTGCGTTAAAAAATCATATATCCCAGAATTACTAAACTACCAGTTCTTTAAACAGGAGGGAAATATCATATTAACCTTTTTCGAGACGTATCCTTTATTTCCTCTTTCTCATGGACATCGTCACAAGAGGATATGATTAATTAAATTCCCTTTGTCTAGACACGAAAGCCAAATGCCGCCCAATCCGTCCCACATGGTACCGTAGTTCTAAGGTTCTATGCTGATATATAAGTAGTTTCGTCCTTCCTCTCAGACATTATCTCCCTAAGAACCACAAGAAAACTTGCCTGAAGAGGAAAATAGTAACTTTGAAGCTTCGACTGCAGTTATTTTCAATTTGGACCAGTATTGCCATACGAGAGAATCAATGGGGATGGTGGCTCATACTCGGGAAAACTTCATTTATTAAGTAGTTCGAGTCAAGCCCACGATCTCTTAGCTCCTGAACCATGCAATTCTCGACCAGGGCGGTAAGTGGAGATTGGGTAATTTAGGTGAAAGAACAGTTGTATGGAGAGGTAAGGGGGCGCTGGGAGATTTTTTCGGAAGAAAGAACCAGAGAAGTCGGCTTGAGTAATGAAGTTAAAAGTAACACGCGTTACATTGAGGCGATTTCCCACCATAAGTAATTACTTCTAGTGGGAAATCACCTCCTCTCCTCTCACGGCTCACGGGCGTTTCCCAAATCTAAAACAGACAATAAAAAAAATTGGAAAATGCAGGTGAGAGCTTTGTCAGCTTGACGTTGATTGGCTTCATGTTTAAGAGGGTCGGATGTGTCTGCTGGAAAACTGGGTCCTTTCCTCATCAGATTCTTCGTAGCTTAATTCAAAGAAAAATAGCAAAGTTAAAAGAGGAAAGACTTGAGTGTGAAGCTCCGTGGCTCGGGCTGGTTGCACGACCTCAATACTCGCTTCCGTACCCACTATAAAATTCTTCTCATCACCTACAAGGCCCTAAACCTCGAAGCTCCACCTTATCTCTCGTCTGCCCTCTTCCGTCGTCAAACTACTCTGGCACTCCGGTCTAACCTCGCACCCATCCTGAACATTCCTCGTTCTGCCCTCTGCTCGATGGGTGACCGTTCCTTCTCAGTTTGTGCTCCTAGACTCTGGAATGCTCTTCCTGCCGAAGTCCGATCCTCTCTCCCCCTTGCTACCTTTAAACGTCTCCTGAAGACTCATCTCTTCAGAATTCCCTTCTCTTCCCTGTAAACTTTCCCTACACTCTCTAAACAACCTGCGCTATGTGAGTGCTAACAGCCCTGAAGGGCGCATTATAAATATTTATTATTATTATTATTATTTACATCATATTAAGAAGCGAAAATCAACGAGGATATCTCCCAGGAAAACTTTTTGAACTTTTGGTCAATAAAGTGGTGAGTTTAGGAGAAATGAACAAGTGTGGGGGTAAATATCCATAGGATACTGATGCATTAGTTTTTCATGTGTGGCAAAAAAAAAAGAGGAGGTCGTAAGGAACCCGATCCGTTACGTAGAGTTCACAGTTCCATTTTACGGAGTGAGCAAAAGTGTGAGGAAGGTTTGGAGAGAACAAATTGAAGAAGTGTATTGGAGGATATTGATTAAAGGGTTCATATAGAAGAGGTGTTTACGACAGCTGTTTCAAAAGATTGGATAAAAAAGGGGAGATATATGAAATTCTTAGAACGGCAGAAAAGATGGCTGACAGTGAGAGGATTTAAGTAAAAAGGAGGCGTCATCCGAGCAAAAGAGTAGCGTAGGATAGAAGCTCTTTCTCGCATGATCGTCTAGGCCAGTGGTTCTCAACCGGTATCCGCGCCACTTTACCGGGGCTCCATGTAAACAAAATAGTAAATTGGGTGTCTAAGGTAGTATTTTAGTGGACTATGGAGCAATTTCACTTCAGAGCGTTTGCTACAAGAAGCCACGGCGTTTCTCGCGTATTAGGATTTAAGACGCCAAAAATTCTGAGAGAAATGTGACGCCACGTTGGGCGTGCTAATCTTCGACCGCCTTGGGTCAGTTTGATTTAAAAGTCGAAAGGTGTAACTTGCCTAAAGTATGTGTTGGCGAGGGCTCCAATTTTGCGAAGACTAAAGAATGGCCAAAAAGTAGCAGATAACTAATTTTTCATCTATGCTAAAAATACCAATCTCAACCACTGGTGACACGATTCGCCGGCTCACGTCATATCAGTCCACTGCAAGTCTACCACGTTCAGGGCGTCCATCTAAAATTTCAAACCGTGCGGCTAAACATATAGTCCGTAAAGTAAAGAATAATCCTCGAGTGACTCGATCTGAACTTCAGAAATATTTGGAAGCAGATGGGACGAATGTATGCAAAAATACAATTAGAGCAGTTCTTAGGAACGAGGGATTCCATTTTCGCACACCAAGAAAGACACCTTTGTTGAAACCAATTCATGTCAGAAATCGTCTGAATTTTGCCAAGGAACAATTAGAGAACCCTGCAAGTTTTGGGGACACTGTACTATGGTCTGAAGAGACGAAGATTGAGTTATTTGGGCGGAATAGTGTTAGTCACGTCTGGAGGCAGATCCTAAAAATACAATCCCAACCGTGAAGTTTGGAGGAGGCAGCATAATGCTATAGGGCTGCTTCTCCTCTGCAGGTCCTGGAAGACTCCATATTATTGAAGGGGAAATGAATGCTCAGATGTATCGCAGGATTCTGGATGATAACCTCTTAGAGTCTGCAGACGACTTGGAGTTACCAAGAGGATGGACATTCCAGCAGGACAACGATCCAAAACATACAGCCAAGGGCACTGCAGCGGGGTTTCAACGGAAGAAAATAAAGGTTATGGGATCGCCAAGTCAGTCGCCAGACCTAAATCCTATCGAGAACCTGCGGCGAGAATTAAAACTAAAGATTCAGAAAAGGGACCCAAGAAATCTAACAGATTTAAAAAGAATGGACCAAGATACCTACAAATATTTATAAGAACCTCATAAGTAAATATCCCAAACGGTTGGAAGCTGTACTAGCGACGAAAGGTCATATCACCAAATACTAACTGGTTTTCATAGATGTATCGGATACTTTTTGAAAAGTTCGTTTGATATTTTTGCCGTAATCATAATAATGTTTTACTATTTTTGCAATATGATACTAATTTGTATTCAACTTACAAAATACATAAGATGTTCAATTATCGATTACTTTGCTGTTGTGTAACTATGGTAAATAAACTTTTAACAATGTATCGAATACCTATTGCACCCACTGTATATATATATATATATATATATATATATATATATATATATATATATATATATATATATATATATATATATATATATATATATATATATATATTGTCGTGATATTGCCGACTATATAATATATCTATTACTGGTATGAAGGGTGAGAACTCCGGCTATTAAAGCGAACCGTCCAATGACTGAACACTACGTTGATGCGCGGATTAGAAAGGTCAGGTTGAGGCGCGGGGTCAATACGCTTAACTAATCAGGTCGAGTCCGAGGTTGGCGAGATTTGAATAACGAGGCCGAGAGTGACGGTCGGGTTAATTAAAGATAAAGAAAATATAAGTTTTATTTACAAATTAAAAATTACCAAAATGCTATAGAGGAAAATTAAAGGTTGGATAATGATTTATCGTTTACCATTGGGAAAAGTCTAATTTCTATTAATTAGTTTCGAGATACCTGCTCAGATCCAAATGGGCTCAGAAGATTAAAAGGGCAAAAGGGGGGCTTACGGATCGGAGGGAGACAGCGGCTTCAATGAGGCTTGAGGGAAAGTAGGGGCTCAGCGAGACGACCTTGTCGGCGTCTTCAAATGAGAGATCTTCGTCAAGAGAAGAGTGGGAAGGGAGGGTATGGTGGGCACCTTACTTCCGGGGCTGTGAAGGCATAAGTTGTAACCTTAGCTGGGGCTCGAGGGGGAAGCCGGAATCCTTGGTGATTCTCGGGAGAGGTATGGCTACCTCAGGGTAACTTCGAGAACTCACGAGTAATTCGGCGCAGCTGCTTTAGAAGACGGCGGGGGCAGAGGCTTACGTTTGAGCGTGGATGCCTTACCAGGGAGAGAGTGTCCAGCCTTCGGTTGCGTACACACAAAAAAAAACACCGACTTGGTACGAGGGATGTCTTGCGAGCGAGCCTTGTTCTTTTACTATCGTTCTAAGGGGGCTAAGAGGTTAAAATATGGAGTCTCCTTATGCGGGAAATGGGAAATTCCCAAAGGGCAGCTGAGGCGACAAACTGTCGGCGTTATTATTATTATTTAAGGGGCTATCTGGCGACTGCCGACTTAGGCATAAGTCGCCGTAAACAAACAGCCTAGTTCTAGGCTACTTCAAAAAATGGAACAGGGAACAACAAAAAAGAAATAACAATAACAAAACAATAACAAAAATAACAACAACAACAACAAAAACAAAAATTAAGCCTGGTTAAAAAAAAGGGAGAAGGCCGGCCTCCCCCAAACAGTTAGCAAGTCCACCAGTCAAAGTGCACGCACTCGTCCCGAGTACAAGGGACAGGCGGTAGCGACCCCGCCCATCCCGGTACCGGGACAGGTGTCGTGCGCGAAGATCACCCAGACTGGGACATTCGACAAGAATGTGCCGAACAGTCTGGGGGACGACGCAGTCGTTGCAATAGGGCGCAGGCGAGCGCTCCACCAGATAGCGATGCGTCACACGAGTGTGTCCGATTCGGAGACGACAGAAAGCAACCTGAAGCCGCCGCGGCATTGGGGGATAGGTCCATGGGAACAGTCGCGGCGCAATGGCACGCAACTTTAAGTTCCCTTCGACCGTCTCCCATCTTCTTTGCCAAGCAGTCCGAAGAGCTGCCCGTATTCCTGCCATGTAGTCGGTGTGAGGAAGAGCGAAACGCTGGTCCGGTCGCAGAGTCCTCGCGGACTCTTTGGCGCCCTCATCGGCGCGCTCATTCCCCGACATCCCACATGTCCAGGAACCCAGCAGATAATCTCGACATCTGCCCGTTCGCCAAAACCGTGGCGTCACGGATATCGCGAACCAGGGGATGCGGAGATTCCAATGCCCCGAGAGCACTCAGGGCGCTTTGTGAGTCGCTATAGATCACAATCCGGTATCCGAACCGGGCACGTCGCGTAATCTCCCGTACCGAGTGGTGTATTGCCACCAGCTCGGCCGTGAAGACAGACGCAGCGCCTGGTAGAGCCCCGCTGACTTCAAACAGAGGGGATACGGCGTGGAATCCGACCCCCTCTTGGGACTTGGAGCCATCCGTATACACTGGCACGGTTCCAGCGTGACACGATGTGTGCTCCAAAAAGGTCGAACGCAATACTCCCGGCGCAGTACAAGCTTTGGGAGCAGAGGCGTGGCGACAAATAGCCAAATGTGGTACCCTCCAGGGTGGCGTCCTGGGCAGAACCAGGGGCGCCACCGGCCCGAGAGCTATATCTACCTCTCGAAGGAGTTTCCTGGCCCTAAACCCAAAGGGCTTAGGGTATGACTGGCGTCTCTCGGCGGCATAGGCACCAGCGAGATCAGCTGCGGATGCAGTGAGAGCTGTTGGAGACTGAGGGAGGCGCCGGGCTCGCGCGTACAGGCGAGTGATGCACTGCACGCGGCGCAGAGCGAGTGGCATCTCCCCAGCATCCACCAACAGGCTCTCAATGGGGGAAGTGCGGAAGGCACCGGTCGCAAGGCGAAGGCCGGTGTGGTGGATCGAATCCACCTTCCGCAATAAACGCTCGGCTGCGGATGCATAAAACTCGCGTAGTCGAGCTTCGAGCGAACAAAGGATCGATAAAAAAGTAAGGCGGTAGCCCTATCAGCGCCCCAAGCGCTGAACGTCACGGAACGGAGAATGTCCATGGCGCGGGTACAACAGACCCTAAGGCTGCGAATATGAGCCTCCCAGGTGAGGCGTCGGTCGAATACAAGACCAAGGAAACGGTGCGACTCAACCACATCCAGGCGCACCCCATTAAGAAACAAATCTGGGTCAGGGTGAAGCCGTGGATGGCGGCAGAAGTGCACCACCTTAGTCTTGGCCAAAGAAAACCGAAACCTGTGCGCTTCGGCATAGCGAGAGACGCGGTTCAATGCCTGTTGGAGTCGACGCTCCAGAGTTGGCATCTGGGCCGCGCCAAAAGAGATCGAAAGGTCGTCCACGTAGAGCGTAGCGAGAACATCTTCCGGCAGCACCGAGGTGATGCCGTTGATGCTCAGGGCAAAGAGTGTGACACTGAGGACACTTCCCTGCGGGACACCCTCTTCCTGCTCCTTTGGGCCGGAGAGAGCTCCCCCCACCCGTACGCGGAATCGACGATCTCGCAAAAATTCAGATATAAACATTGGGAGGCGGCCCCTCGCCCCCATCGTGTAGAGAGTCTCCATGATACCGTATCGCCATGCGGTATCATAGGCCTTCTCCAGATCGAAAAACACCGTGGCGTAGTGCTGTCTACGAAGGAAAGCCTCGCAGACGGCATTTTCCAGTCGGAGCAGAGCATCCGACGTGGAGTGGAACTTGCAAAAGCCGCACTGTGCGGAAGACAGATGGCCTCCGCTGTCCAGGAAAAAAGCTAATCTAACGTTTACCAATTTCTCCATCAACTTGCACACGCAAGAGGTTAGAGAGATTGGGCGGAAACCGGTCGGAGTAGAGTGATCTCTCCCCGGTTTGCGAAAGGCGAGCACAGTAGCGATTCGCCAGGAGTCTGGGAGAAGACCTTCCACCCAGATCCTGTTGAACAGATCTAACAGAAAGGCCATGCCTCGCTCACCCAGGTGTCGAAGCATGGCGTACGGGACATCGTCCAGACCATGGGCGGTGTCCGCGCACGAAGCGAGAGCGGAACGCAACTCACTCACAGTAAACTTGTCGTTGAAGAGTTCTCCGCAACTGGAGGTAAAGTCCAGCCGGCGGCCTTCCGCGACATCACGACGTGCATTGAATGCTGGCGGAGCAGCATCACGGCTAGAGAATGCGGAAAAAGCGGTCGCTAAGGATTCCGCCACGGACGCAGGGTCTGAGATTGCGGTCCCATTCTCCTGGAGAACGGGAGGGGGGTCCTGCGAGAACTTGCCCCGAATCCTTTTGACTCGCTTCCACACCTCAGCTAAAGGGGTCTTCCCGTTAAGTGAAGACACGTATGCCCGCCAAGAAGAGCGGCGGGCGTGCTTCGAAATATACCGGAACCTAGACCTAGCCCAACGAAATTCAGCGACAGTGAAATCGTTCGGGCGGCGCTTATAGCGCATGTAGGCATAACGCTTCTGTTTGAGGGCCGTCTCACACTCGGCCGACCACCATGGGAGTGGTCGGCGTGCAAAACGGCCAGACGTCCTAGGAATAGTAGTCAGGCCCACGGCGATAAGGTTGCCGGAGAAGAACTCAACGGCCTCATCTACCGACCTAAACTCCTCGACTGAGATAGAGAATTCAGTCATTTCCTGAAATGCACGCCACCGCGCCCGCGCCAAGCACCACCGAGGTGGTCTCTCAGGCGGCAGTTGCCCTGAAAATGATATTTGAATGGGAAAGTGATCACTACCATGGAGGTCATCGACCACCCCCCAATCAAAATCAGGCTGTGCATCCGAAGAGCACAAGGATAGGTCAAGGCAAGAAAATGAAGCGGTTCTCGGACAGTGATGCGTAAACTCATCCACGTTTAGGACACCCATCTCAAGCTCTTCGATCAGATCGGCAAGGACTTGTCCCCTGGGATTTATGGAGTAATCTCCCCAGAGAGGATGCCTGCCGTTCAGATCTCTAAGCAAGAGATAGGGCCTCGGCAACCGTGCAACGACGCGGCGGAAGTCCCCCGCGTCGAAGTCAGCTGACGGTGGAATGTACGCAGAAATGATAGTATACCTCCTATCCAGGTGCAGCTGCACAGCCACTGCCTGAAAGGAGGTATCTAAAGAGAAAGGAAGAACGGAGACATCATGCCGGGTGTAAACTGCGCATCCCCCAGCCCGGCCATCCCGCGGTGGTGGGGTCGCAAGACCCTTATACCCCGGGAGGGCAGGCAGCGGGCACGCGCCTAGCATGGTCTCCTGCAAAAAAATAGCTAACGAGGAACGGGACGAGACGAGCCTCCGCAGCTCGTCCCAGTTGGCCCGGAGTCCACGGCAATTCCATTGAAGGAATATGCCCTCCAGGCCTAGCTCGGAGGAGACGCGGGGGCCCTCCTCGAATTGAAGACCCTCAAGGGAATGGCCGTACGCTTCCCGGGGGCAGAACCCCGGGCGCTGTTGGCCGGACAAAGCGCTGAAGGCGCTGTCGCCTTCGAGGATTTATTGGGGGAGGTTGGGCTCGCCATGCGAGTCTTTTCCTCCCTCCGCCTCGAAACCTTAGGCGGGCGTTGCGGCTTCGGAGGCGGGGGGCCCTCTTTTCGAGGAACCACCGTCTCCGAGCCACTCGCTCCACCTCGGGGCGTGGGCGAAGGAGCCGAAGCTCCTTTGTTGCTGTCCTCCTTTCGGGGGGCAGCTTTAGGAACCCCGGAAGATGGCCTAGCGACCATCTTCAGGGGTGTTGCCTCCTGTAAGTCTAACGACTCGGTGGAGGCGCGTGGCCGTTTCGCCTTACGGGAAACGGTCACGCTGGGGGAAGAGGGGGGAGCCCTGGTTTTAGCCGGGGCAGGGTATGAGCCCTTTTTGCCGCCAGCTTTACCAGGGGAGCGCCCGGGTTGGGTAGAGCCCGCAGAAGGGCTCCGAATGGGCACGGAAACAACCGTGCTCGTTGGCCTGGATGGGCCGGGAGCAGAGGGTGCCTTCCTAACTATTGAGGCATATGACGTCCCAGGCAGAGCCGGGCGCGCCAGGACCAAGTCCTTTGCCTCGCGGAATGAGAGTCGATCCTGGGCCTGAACGGCCAGGATTTCTTTCTCAAGGAGATATGCACCACATTGCTTCGAAGAAGCAGGGTGCGGCTCTCCGCATTTGACACACTTGGCCACACACGCTTTCGACTTATCGTGTGCGACCTTGGAGCAATTTACACAGACTTCGGGTGACCCCGACTTTGCACGTCTACATGAGCGATTCGTATGGCCGAAGCGGTGACAGTAATAGCACCGCCGCGGAAGTAGCACGAATGCCTTCACGCGGTAGCGGTACCAACCGGCACGCACCGACTAAGGGAGCTTGTCACAGTCGAACGTGACGAAGAGTGTAGGGGTGGGTCTCGAGGCCCCTCCCTGTTTTCTCATCACACGTTCGACCTTGACCGCCCCATGGTCGGCCAGCTCTAAGGTGATGTCCTCAATGGAGTAGTTAACGAGTTCCCTCGCATAAACTACTCCTTTCACAAAGTTCATGGTAGAGTGCGGCGTCACACTCACCGGGGTGCCATGAAGTGTCCGAAGAGCACTAATCTTAGCCGCCTCGGCGGGATTCGCCGCATTCGCCAGAAGGCTCCCGTCCGAGAAACGGGTTACCTTCGGCTCTCTACCAATTGCACTAGCTAATCCTCTCCTCTGATGGATCATGTTGCCCTTGGACAACATGGTGCCATCAGTGGAGCGAATAACGAGGAAGCGTTTGAAGCCAGCGGGCTCGAAAACGCCAGGTAACCTCTGAATCAGGGGCCCCGATGTCATCGAGGCTCCGCCCTGTGCACTCTTGGTATTAGTCTTCTTTGTCAGGGGCTCCGCAACCGGGGGGGCAGAGGGGGCGGATGTGCCGATCTTGGCTTGGTCGCTTGCCAGAGTGGCAGCAGACCCATCCGTCCCCGCAGCCCCCGCGGATGGAGAGGAGCCCCGAGTCTTTTTTGTCTTTTTCTTTTTCGGAGAGGAGGGCGGGGAATGAACCCGCTTTTCACCTCCGCCGGCAGAAGTCCCCAGGCCAGATGGACCAGCCTCAGCCAGGTCCCTCTCCGAAATGGAGAAGGTCTTGGTTGTCGTAGGGGCACCTGTCGGAGGAGATCCCTCCCCTCCTTCTACTGCCTCGGAGCCCTCAGCCATTTGAGGAGGACCTTGCATAGGGGCGGATTCGGGTTCGGTGCTTGGCGCCGAGCCCGAATTCCCCCCCATGGAAGGCCCTACCGTCTGGGGCTGGGTCTCCTCAAGGACCATGTCTATCACAGGAGGGGCCTCCAGTTGGCCATCCCCTCCCAGGACATCGCAGGTCCCCTTGGCAGTGTCGCCAGTCTTGTATGGGGAGGCACAGACCTTGACCCCGGCAAGGTTTAATATTCTTGCCAGCAGGTCTTTTGAGGGAAGCGACCGAAGGGGACTGGCTTCCCTCTCCCCCCTAAGGGGGTTTGCCCTACCGAGCCGCTTTGATTGGGAGCGGCTGGCTAAGGGCTGCCTGCTGGCTTTCTTGGCAGTCCCCTTGAAATGAAAAGATGGGACTGCCGCTGGGAAAAGGGAGGTGCCCGAAAGCACCTCCAGAGAAGGGGGTGAGGTGGAGTCCCCTGCTCCCGTAGGCGAAGGAGAGGAGTAAGCCTCCTCTCCGGTTAGAGAAATATGGAGGGTCCCCTGTGCAAGCACAGGGGGGGGGACCTCCATTTTTTCGGTGGAGCTGCCCAAGGGCGGCTCCGTCGATGAGCAAGGGGGAGTTAAAGGGGTTTGGGTTTTTTTTGGTTGTTTATCTATGGGCATGGTGACCCTATTTTTGCCACGGGACGCAATAGCTCATCACCCCTCGCAGTAGCCCGCACTGCGAGAGGTGCTTACAAGCCCGGCAGAGCCAGGCGCCGCCATTCGGGACCACCCCTCCCGCCTGGTGGCCTGGCAGTCCATCGGCATGGCGGCTCCACCTTGGACACGGCGTAAAAAAGATAGATTTTGAAGAGGAGAGGAAAAGGGATGTGAGGAAGGTATGGGTGGGGATGAAGCAGGTTGTTAAAAAAAAACCATCCCGAACCGGAGCTCAGGGGTTAGGGAACAATGTCCCCTCCCCCCCCAGCCCCGATCCGGGGTGGTTGGCTTGAGAAGAAGGTCAGCATCTACCCTGTGAAATTAGAGGCTGACCAGAGAAAGTTGTGGGAGAGGTTGTATGAAAAGCGACGAGGTAGGGAAGAAATCGGGCTATCTGAAGGAAGGAAGAGAGGCTAAGCTGGGGCCGGACGGAGCGCTGGATCCCGTCAGCACGGCGGCCAGGATGGCAAATCGCCGCGCCCCTTACGGGGCAAACTGTCGGCGATAAATAGTTCTTTTACCCTCTCTCTCTATCTCGGCGGGAGAAATTGCTAGAATTTACGACCGCGTATGGGATGTTCTCCACACTCTACTTAGATCGTACGCTCGGGTGGGGAGGGGGGCATCTCGGCTTGCTTCGCCATGTGACCCTCGGCCGCGTGGGGTATGGCAAACAACGTGGCTTCCAGCAACATGCTAAATATTACAAAGGGGAAAAAGGGTATCCTTCTACATTATATATATATATATATATATATATATATATATATATATATATATATATATATATGAGGAATTAAACCACATTCTCCGAAGACAATTTAATTCAGAACAGTTTCGGTGTATCTCACACCCTTTTTCAACTGACACTAGATAGAAAATATTAGAAAAGTGCTTACAAACATAACAAGGGGTCAGGTCGTGAAAGATACCCTCTTTTTTCCCCCAATCCCCTACATGTGGGTAATCGGGGGGGGGGGGCCACATGCAGGGAATTGGGGGAAAAAAGAGGGGATCTTTCACGACCTGACCTCGTGTTATGTTTGTAAGCACTTTTCTAATATTTTCTATCCAGTGTCAGTTGAAAAAGGGTGTGAGATACACCGAAACTGTTCTGAATTAAATTGTCTTCGGAGAATGTGGTTTAATTTCTCATCTTTTCTTGCGATATTGCATTAATTTTCATCATATATATATATATATATATATATATATATATATATATATATATATATATATATATATATATATATATATATATATATATATATATATATATCAAACATCTTCGCCTTTTTATAAACCATCTTTTTGGCAGGGATGTCCCATGTTGGTTTTCGTTCATTATTTTGAATAAAAAAACATTTTTGACGAGGTTTTTATTAACTTTCTTGCGGATATAAAGGCTTATTAATATATTTCTAATAAGTAAAAACTCATTCCATTTTCTTTCTATTTTTCCTTTTCTTGTCTATACTAGTCCTTTATTATGTCTTCGGGTAGCGAATGTGTTGTTAGTTCGAGAGTATAACCAATAAGCCCCTGTTGAAAATTTAGCCTTTATTTATGTCTTAAAAACGTTTTATTTTATTTTTGTTATTTCAACAAATTACACATGGCTCCTCCAAAGGACAAGAAATGCCGACAGTATTCTGTTGAATATTTGTCTTATGATTTTGTTCCATTACCGCATAATGTAACGACACCAATGTGCATCATATATATAGATGTACTCTCATATAATAGCATGGAGACAATCTAAGCTTAAAATCTACACAGAAATCAAGCGCAAAGTAAATAAAAAAAAAAAAAACAGTAGAATACTTTAAAAATCTTTGTTATGATTTCCAAGCGAGAAAACAGGGAATCGGGTATTAAGTAACCAATTAAGTAAAATGCAATGGTTTAGTAGCATCTTAACAAATTTTAAAGATACTAAAAGACTTGGAAGCCTCACAATACTGATGAAACTGTAATTTTGCCAGCAGTATCTGTTATAATTTCATCAGTTGCCATCCCATTAAAGCAATTCATCAGTGTCGCGAATCATTGATGAACTGGCTGAGGATGTAGCAAAACAATAAACAAACAAACATATAGCCAAATTTCAAGTAAAGTAGTTTGACCTTCAACTCGATGAAACAACCTTGAGGGATAATTAAACCATTTTATTGGAATATATAAGATTTGGGTGGATGATAATGGACTCACGAGAGGAAATGCGTTTTTTGCCAGTCTTAGCAGAGGCACTAAAGGTGGAAGAATTTTCAAAGAATGTCATTTCAAGGAAAACTATCCCTACTGGTGGTACTTCATCTACAACAGGCATATACGGAAGTTTAATTCAACACTTAAAAATGCCGTGGCTGTAATAATTGGAATGCACTGCGATACCCTGGCAAAACTTAGCCGCAAAAGAATTAGACGTCTGCACGATGCTTTTATCATTGCAATAAAAACGGTTAACTATTTAAATCAATATATCTCTGAAACGGCATCTTTCTTGAATTGTCCCCTAAGAATGAGAAAGAGTTTGAACGCCTTCTACTGCAATGGTTATTACACTTTGGGAGTCTTATTTCACGCTAACAACCAGCTCGGAGAACAATCGATTGCAGCTAAGTGCGATATATTTAAAAAAATAAATATACTTAATAAGCAATTAGAAGGTGAGCTGAAATAATAATCTTATTGAGGCTATTTCTGCTTTCCTGGGAAAACTACAATTGTACAAAATGAATATTTGAGGTCGCGCATTGGAACAGTTGCATTGTTTGACTTAGATTAGCAGATATGCACGATAATGATCTTGCATTGTATGCTCATCATTTGAAACAAGATCTGCTGACCAAAATGTCGTGTGCCGTCACTTAATATGAATAGCCTAGGCCAGCCTAGCCTAAACTTACCTAGTATAGCATAGCATAGTATAGTATAACCTACCGTTTTAGCCTAGTATAGCTAAGCCTAGCAAAACATAGGATAGCCTAGCTGTGCGGGGCCTAACCTAGTCTAACTTAGTATAATCTAGCTAGGCTAGTATAACCTAGCATAGTATAGCTTACTTTATTCTACTTTAGCTTAGTATATAGCCTAGCCTATCGTATCCTAGTATAGCCTAGTAGACCCAAGTCTAACCTAGCATATTATAGTATAGCCTTGCCTAGTCTAACCAGGTATGAATTAGCATTGCATGCTAGAGCCTAGCCTAGTATAGCCAAGCTAGAATAGGCTACTATAGCCTAGCCAATATATCCTTGCATACGATAGCCTTGCCTAGCATACTATAAGCTAGCTTGGTATAGCCTATCCTAGCATAACCACACCTAACATAATATAGCCAAGGGTATGATATAGCATTAGTATAGCATACCATACCATACCCTAAACTAGAATTACCTTGCATAGGTTAGCCTATTATAGCCTTGGTTAGCTAGCCTATCGTAACCTAACACAATATTGCCTAGCATAGCCCTACCTAGCCTATTATACTTTAGCCTACCCTAGCATAGCATAGTATAGCCCTGTCTAGACTAGTATAGCTTAGCATAGCGGAGCCTAGCCTAGTCTAGGCTCATCTGGCGACTGCTTACTTGGGTATAAGTCGCCGTACTCACCACGATAGCCTAGTACTAGGCTACTTTAGAATAAAACAATAAAAAAAAATAAAAAGGCAACAAGCAGGAAGCAGGCTCCAGCGTCGGGGGGAGGTCCCCCCCCCCGGCGCAGGGACGAGCGACCTACAGAGAAAACAACAACAAGAATCCCACCTAGTTAAATAAACGGGAGAAGGCCGACCTCTTCCAAAGAGTCAGAGTCCAAAAGTCAATGTGCACGAACCCGTTGCGAGTACAAGGGATAAGCAGTAGCGACCCCGCTTGTTCCGAGATTAACGTGCGCAAAGATCGCCTTGACTGGAACATTCAACAAGAATGTGCCGAACAGTCTTGGGACAACGCTGTCTTCACAGTAGGGCCTCCCGTGTGCGTGTCCAATTCGGAGACGACAGAAAGCAACCTGAAGCCTTCGAGGCATTGGGGGTAGGTCCATGGGAACAGTCGCGGCTCAATGGCACCCAACTTCAAGTTCCCTTCGACCGTCTCCCATCTTCTTTGCCAAGCAGCCCGGAGAGCTGCCCGTATTCCTGCCATGTAGTCGGTGTGAGGAAGAGCGAAACGCTGGTCCGGTCGCTGAGTCTTAGCGGACTCTTTGGCACCCTCATTTCCCGCAATTCCTACATGTCCATGAACCCAGCAGAAGATAATCTCGACATCTGCCCGGCTCGCCATAACCGTGGCGTCACGGATACCGCGAACAAGGGGATGCGGAGATTCCAATGCCCCGAGAGCACTCAGGGCGCTTTGTGAGTCGCTATAAATCACAATCCGGTATCCGAACTTGGCACGTCGCGTAATCTCGCGTACTGAGTGGTGTATCTAGCATAATATAACCTAGCCTAGCATTAACTATCCGAGACAAGTATAGCCTATACTATCCTATTATACAAGAGTCAAGCATAGCTTACTATTGTCTAGTCTAACATACTATATGATATCCTAGCATAACATTTTATAGCCTAAATTAGCATAGTATACCTTACCCTTGTACATTATATCATAGCATAGCATATAAAGCCTATTCTAGGCTTTCCTAACAGAGTATAGCATGTTATAACCTAGTTTAGTTTAGTCTAGCAGAGTATCGGCCGAATAGTTATGATGTTATTGCCAAAACAAAATAATTCCCGGACTAACCTTGGGAGGACTTTGGCAATTATATCATTCGAAAGAGAATGTAAAACAACATAAAGGTTTGAAATTTCGCTAGAATCGGCCAGATAGTTATGATGTTATTGCCAAATAAAATAATTCCCAGGCTAACCTTGGGAGGACTTTGGCAAATATGGCATTGCAAAAAGAATGTAAAACAATATAAGGTTTTCAAATTTCGTTAGAATCAGCAAAATAGTTATGATGTTATTACAAAAACAAATGAAATAGCAAAACGGTGACTGACGGACCGACATAGTGAGATGTAGAGTCCCTTGCGAGTAGACTGGCTCTAAAAATGGACGAACATATGCAAGCTCGGTTGAACGAGTTCAATATACCATGTTGGGTGACATTTATGTGTAGGAAAATCTAATTGAATCACAGATTGATGAAATATTTCAAGTAAAATTCAAAGATGGGAAGCAAACTATGCAAGGAAAAGGAACATTCCTAAAAAAATATCCACTACTCTGGAAGAAAGCAAAGTTGTGCGTTATTGCTTTTGCCACATCTTATCTTGACTCTGGTTTTAGCTGTGTATCACTTACGATCAAAAGCTCGTAACCGACTCGACACTGTGAAAGGGAGGGAGGGGGGGGGGGGGGTCTTGAACTTGAACTAACAGTGACAACGTTGGAGCCCAACATTAGAGCAGCATTAACCACAAGGATCTCATTGAATAAATTAACTCCTCTTTTTCTTTTCTTTTTCTTTTTACTAGTATGCATTCATGTTTCATAGAATTTAGTTGTTAAATGAAGGTTTATTTGCAATAAATGTTTGTATTTCTAAAATAAAATATTTTTACAATTTTTCTAATACAATCCCTAATCATATATTAATTATATTGCTAAATAAAAAATTCTTACATCGAATGGCTATGATGGATCCCCAAAGTAATCAAGGAGTCAAAGGGGACCATAGGTGAAAAAAGGGGGGAAACTCCAAGGTTGCTATTACAATTAAATTTAACCTTGGAAAAGCTAACAGGATCGAGCGGGGTCTGTACCTGGGATTTACAGTGTCCCACAAAAGAGTGAACCAAACTTTGAATGATTGAAAAAGAATTCGTGGTTTTTATTATTGTATAAACACTATTTCGCTTCTTGAAAACCTTTAAAATCCTTAAATCTCGGATACTTTATTACTCATTTAAAGTTCGGTCAGTAATTACGCGCCAGAGAAGGGGTTAACGGGGCAATTACCCTCATTCCATTCATCGCGCCCCAGCGCCTAGGACCCCTCTATCCTAGTCTCTCGCAACAAGTGAGCGCCGATTGGCGTTATTTTTAGAGGTTCCAAAGCCTCTCTTCTGACGCATTGAGGTAGCTCTCAGGTCCTTAAATTTAGATAGATGAAGGATAAAGCTGAAAGGATAATAGCGTTTTCTTTTTTAATTAGTCGAAGGGATAGAGGTAGCTCTCAGGTCCTTAAATTTAGATAGATGAAGGATAAAGCTGAAAGGATAATAGCGTTTTCTTTTTTAATTAGTCGAAGGGATAGAGAAAACAGTAACAGAATACAAGATAGAAGAGTAGAAGAGAGTTACAAGGAGTTACAAGGAAAGAAGGTACCCTAGGAGACCTTACGGTCCATTCAAAGAGGGTACCTTTGGACTAGCAATCGAGCGGGCACATGGCTGCTCAATTGTTTTGCGTCCATAAACGGCCACTTTTCAAGACTTTGTCTAGTCTTGACTTGAACTGGTCAACAGATTCACTGTTGACAACTTCCACTGGAAGTGCGTTCCACATACCGCAGATACTATAAGTGAAAAAATTTCCACACAGATTGCGGTTGTAACGCTTCAGTTCAAGTTTGAAGCCGTGAGTGCGCGTTCTGTTCTCAATCAGTGTGAAAATATCCCGGTAGTCAACATTGTCGAACCCTCGAAGTATTTTGAAAACTTCGATGAGCTGACCACGCAGTCTACGGGTTTCCAACGAGAACAGATCTAATTCCCTTAGTCTATCCTCATAACTTTTATGTCGGATAGAGGGAATCAGTTTGGTTGCCCTAGCTTGTACGCGTTCCAACCTTGCGATGTCCTTTCGAAACGAAGGACTCCAAAATTGTACGGCATACTCCAGGTGCGGCCGAACCAGGGAGTTGTACAGACAAAGTACTATCTCCCTGTTACGGTATCCAAACTGGCGCTTTATGTAGCTTAACATCCTTTGGGCTTTCTTCTCTGCCTCGATGCACTGTTTCGAGAACTTGAGGTCGCTAGTGATAGCAACACCCAAGTCCTTCTCAGTGTCACTCGATTCAAGAGCAGTGCCCTTAAGGATATAATGAGATTTGGGATTTCTGTGGCCGATATGCATTACTTTGCATTTGTTCACGTTGAAAGGCATTTGCCACGTGTCCGACCACTCCCCAATCTTCCAAAGATCTTCCTGCAGGCGGGCAGTATTTCCATCCTTTGCAACGTTCATACCAAGCTTGGTATCGTCGGCAAATTTGGAAATCTTGGCAACCATGTCACCGTCCATGTCGTTGACGTAGATGATGAATAGTAGTGGTCCCAGGACATAACCTCGAGCCACCCCGCTAGTAACGAGCACCCACTCAGAAGCCTGTCCATTCACCACCACCCGTTGCCGTCTGCAACTTAGCCAGTTCTCGATCCAGCCGGCTACTTTTCCGTCTATGCCCAGCGCTCGCACTTTCCGGAGAAGGCGGCGGTGTGGTACCTTATCAAAGGCTTTCTGAAAGTCTAAGTAAACCACATCCACCGCCTTGTCCCGATCGTGCTCACTGAACACAAAGTGGAAGAATTCCACAAGGTTCGTCAGGCATGACCGTTGCCTTCGGAAGCCGTGCTGGGAACTCCTCAGTAGCAGGTTTGACTCTAAATACGACGTTATTTTCTCCACCATCATGCTTTCCATGAGTTTACCGACTATCGAAGTCAGACTGATAGGTCGGTAGTTTGACGGATGGCTGGGGGCTCCTTTCTTGAAGATCGGAGTCACCTCCGCCTCACACCAGTCTCTAGGAACGCATGCGGTCCGGATTGACATGGTAAAGATAGCGCACAGATGTCGTGATACTTCATCGCACACTTCCTTCAACACCTTGGGTAGAAACCCGTCCGGTCCAGGGGACTTATTCGTCTTTAGGTCAGCGATCTTTTTCTTTATTTCTCCTTCGGTGAAGTCCATTGCCTCCAGCTTTTCCCCCGAGTAGGAATCCGTGGGCTGGGGGATGGGACCACACTCTTTAGTAAATACTGAGGAGAAGTAGTCATTGAGAAGGTTAGCATTTTCTGCATCTGACTGAGTTAATGCACCCTCCTCGTCCACTAAGGGCCCAATCCTACGATGGATTGGTTTACGGCTATTTACATAGCCGAAGAACTCCTTGGGATTCTCCTTGCAGAGTCTCGCCACTCGGAGTTCCTCAGTACGCTTAGCCGCCCTTATGCTGGACTTCACTCTCCTGGCTAGCCTCCGGTACTCGTCAAAGGCACCCGAGATCTTCGATCGCCGGTACGCATTTCTCTTCTCCCTAAGCAGTTGGCCGATTTCTCGATTAAACCACTTTGGTTGAACAGAAGACCGACGGAGGCATTTCAGAGGGATGCAACTTGATTGAAGACTCATGAATTTATTTTTGAAATTGTTCCACGAATCCTCAACCTCTTCGCATACCGCTAGCCTTACATCAGTCAGCCCAGCTCGAAGGCTTGCAAAGTCTGCTCTTCTCAAGTCAAGTTTCTTTGATTGACTGGCAACAGACCTTACCTTCGGGATCTTGACGGTAAATCTAACTAGCTGGTGATCACTGCCACCGAGCTCTTCGCCTACAGAGACATCCTCAGAGGTGAAGACCAAGTCGAGGATATTGTCTCCTCTCGTCGGTTCCCTGACCCATTGAGTGAGGAACTCGTTGTTGGCGAACTCCAGGAGTAGCGCGCTCTCGCCACAGGCTGCTCTGGTTTCCCAGTCAACTTGTCTGTTGAAGTCGCCCATAACGATGCACACTCTGCCTTGAACAAGCTCACCCAGCAGCTGGTACAGTTCCCTGTCCTTCTCAACGGGTTGGGAAGGGGGTCTGTAAAGCACCAGGGTCCTGTATCTGACAGGACCTATCTCTAGGTCAACGCCTAGGAGCTCGTGATCGGATATAATGTTGGAGTTCGAAGATTTAATTGTATCCTTGACATACAACATTACACCGCCACCCTCTCTGTCTGGCCTATCTTTGTGGAAGAGTTGGTAGCCAGGAACCGTGAATTCGCCTTCAAAGTCTCGGTTTGACGTTTTTATCCACGATTCTGTTATGGCTACCATTTCGGGTTCTTCCGTCGCTACGAGGCCACGGAGCTCAGGAAACTTGTTCCTGATTGACCTCGCATTAAACAGAAGAACTTTCAGGGAGTCCCCGACTGTAGGACTCCCTACGCTCTTCCGTTTCCCGGCTTGTTTGTTGGCGAGGCACCCCTTTTTGCGACCTCTGAGAAGGTCGTTTCTGGAGTGACACGGGCGTACTGGCGTACGTCCGCCCTCACTCTGGGCCGGATACTCCTTTCGGTCCTCTCTACGACATCCTGGATCATGTTCGACAGAAAGGCCTTTCCTTTAAAGGAAAGATGTACCCCATCCCTTTGGTAGAGATCATTTCTACCATAAAAGGTGCGGTACGGGTCCACAAAAAAGACCCCTCTGCCGTACACAAATCTGCCAGGCGCCGATTTAAAGACACATT
>OZ018319.1:191586971-191881971 GCA_963969495.1 Ceratothoa steindachneri | reverse complement strand
CTATGATTGGGATAATGAAGGTATGAACAACACAATTAGCTTAAAGAGGATAGTATTAGAGAAGCTAGAAACCGGGGGGAGAGGCCCCCACCAAGGGAGGAGGCGAAAAAGTATAAAACGACTTTCTTGACTGAGTTCGACCCATTCTACAAGCCTCCAAAGCAGCAACACCATCAGAACCGGAACGCAATTATGCCTAGGCAAAATATTGCTTAAAAAGCAACCAAACGGTCAACAAAAAGTGTCCCAGTTGCCCGACCTTTGAGGAAGACGTCAAAATTAGACTAAAAAAAAAAAATCATTCCTTAGAGGCCTCTCGAAAACAATTTCACCCACCATAATAAACAGGAAGAGAATAACAAACATACGAGAATCCCTATACGCATATCTCATTCGTTTCGCGGGCCAAAGTTTCATTTCATCATTAAAAATGAAGAGGGGAAGTAAAGGTAGTCATTAAAACCAAACATAATAATGACAAAAACTGTTACATGATGTAACGCGAAATCAAATTACGATAATTGTACATTTATTTTCCAGCAATAATTAAATCAATCAACTTGTTTCGATTCTCAAACCCAAAGTAGCGCACTGCAAGAGGGCCAATTTCCGCGTTTGGGCCAAGGCACCACAGAAATACGAGAATCGAAAGACCCAAACGTGGAATAAGATCGCGGGTATCAAAGATCCTAACGCACGTCTCTTCACCTTGGAAAACCTTAATCAGATTTGGAATTAACGAACCTTAGACAGCGTTGAGCAATCGAGGTGGTGTGGGGGAGGGGGCCGATCCCGCATTAGGAACGCCGAATTAGACGTGGAACAGCACTTCATGGCTAAAGAGTACTAACTCCCTCTCCTAATCAGGAATAGTGCGATGCCACCCTCAATGGGAGTAAGGATGTCGCCTACTAAACAAAGGCACCACGGTTGACTCAAATGCGAAAGTAGACACGCGAATCGTCGAATCCCATGGCAATTACCCAACACTGAAGTCTCGACGCTCGACCAAGAGGAATCTCTACTCTATCGCTGGTGCCAAGGACTAAAACCTTCATTACGGATTACCTCATCTAAATAATGAGGCACAAAGTTCCAGCGAAAAATAAAACGAAGGAAAATACAGGCAGCAAAATATCCAAGCAAACAAGGAGGTGAATAAAGCTAATGCAGGAAATGCAACAAAGAACAATACATCCCCCCCCTTACCACTTTGGAATTTTTTGCATTCCTCAAGTGAACCTCAATTATATTTTAGTAGAAATGCTGAAATCCAACCAGGGCATTCCCACCAAAATCTTGTCGAAAATATTCGTAATGAAAGTGGTGTAATTACACATGAAAGTAAACTTCTTGGAGCGTTATGGTCCGGGAAGGGACGGGGGGGAGGCTTGCAACTCCCATGAGCCTACCTTAATTTTAAAACTGAATCTGATTCCCTTGAGGGGCGGGTGGGACCTATCCAGCCACCTAGGCCTTGAATCTGGCACAGTAAACTGATTCAAAGGAAAAGGGAAACAGCTGGAATCGTTTGGGCACCGACAAGATACATGGCACCATCGAAATTGCTAAGGAGCCCATCTGGCGACTGCCTACTAGGGCATAAGTCGCCGTAATCTGGGCCCCAGGGAAAATAAACCAAGAGAAGTAAGGGTGAAACATCGTGGAATTGTGCTTGTGGGTAGGGACTGGACTGGAGGTCGAAAAATAAGTGTAACAAGCAACAAAGAAGAAAGCTCAATAATACTCGTATCTAACTCACAAATTAAAACACACTAATACATTCCACCCACAAAAGCTTAAGAAGCAAACAGGGGTAAACGATTGATGATTTTTAAGAAAGAGTAGGGGAAGGTTGAAAGCGAGAAATATTGACACGATTAAGAGAAAATGAGTAAGACAGGATGGGAGGGAAAGGATCAGATGGTATTAAAGAATGGGTCCGAATAAAAGCTTGTAAAACCGAAATTAATAATGCCCTTAAGCAGGGACTCATCGGAAGAAACGACCAGTCCAAGTCAGATCCCCCGCAAATAGGGAAAAAAAACAAGGCCGGTCAAAATACAAAAAGATAAGATGTATCAAAACCTACAACACCTAAAAAAATCTAAAGATCTTTATCTTGAATGTCAACGGATGGAAAACCCCAAAACTCATATACTGCAATATCATTAGAAAAATCGATCCTGATATAGTCATAACAACAGAACATGGCATGAACTCACAAAACGAATACATAAAAATCTCAAATTACACAGTCCTAGCCACAAACCCTACCCAAACTCGTTATGACAGGACGGCCATGGGAATCCAGAAGGGACTAACATTCACAGAAATTAAGGATCTGGAGGAGTCATACTTAGCCATTAAGCTCAAAATGACAACGGGGGACTTAATGGTACCGGAGTATACCAATCGCCCCGGCGCTCGTACCTACCAACACCTAACTTCATTCGGATCTTCCGGCGACCATCATCAGCTATCTCCCTGGGAGACCTGAACACAAGATGCAACTCCGCGGGGTACACCACCGACCACAACGGCAACGGTAAAACTCTGGAACTCCTTCTGAGGCGGCAAATATTGCAAAGACATTCCCACTTTTATTACGGAGCGGTTTTCAACCACTCCGGATATCATATTGACGAATCCAAACTTTGCCTTTAGCATCCATACCTATCCCAGCCCGGCAATACCTTCTGACCATATCGGATTTGTCACAAAGATCTCCACCTCGCCCATACAAATAAAAACAAAACAAAGGAAAGCACTTTCCAAGACCAACTGGAGCGCATATAAAATCGATCTAGAGGAGTTTAACATTACTACCCTTGAAGATAGTCCCCTAGAAGAAATAGACAAGCAATTAAAGAACATCAACAACCTCATCATAGAAGCAGATAAGTTATACACCATAAAAAAAACAGATACAAACAATCCCAGCCCCTCATTGGACCGAAAAAATTAGAAATAAAATAGATGAAGTATACAATACCTTCGAAGAAATCGGTGGACATGGAAACAACAGGGAAAGGTTTGTACGCCATAGAAACCTAAGAAATCAAGCGAACTATCTAATTAGGAGAAGCATTAATACAACAGGGAACAATTTATTAAAAAAACATGGATATAGACAGAGACCCCAGAAGATTCTGGAAACAATACAAAAAACTTAAAGGTTCCGTCTCAAAGGATAAATGCAATTAAAGGAATGAGCAGAAGAAATAACTGACGACAAAGAAATAGAAAAACACTTTAGAGATCACTAGTCTAGGATTTTCTCTATTACCCCAGAGGAGAACCTAAACTACGATGAGGCCCACGAAGAGCAAATTACAAATGAACTAATAGAAAGGGAACCTGAACTCTCATCTTTTATACGGGTGAACGAATCCCGTGAACAAAGGAACCAGGACAAGCCCTTCACTCAGAGTTTAATTCAGCACTTGAGTCATTTAAAAAGAGAACCCCAGGCATTAGTGGTATCACCAAGAACCACATTCTAAACGCGCCCGCCAACATTCAGCTAACGCTCCTCAAAGTCTTCAATGCATGCCTAAACACCGGGCACTTTTCATCCGCATTGAAGACAGCGAGGATGCTATTCCTTCCCAAACCAGGAAAACCTAAAGGCCACATCGAAAGTTACAGACCAATCTCATTATTAGAATTCTTTGGTAAATTACTTAAAAAGCTGCTTAACGAGAGCCTCCAAAACTACCTTGAGGAAAACGGGATGCAAAACCACCAGCAACACGAATTCAGGAAACAGCTAGGCACAGTGACAGCACTGGCACTCATTACCGAAAAGATTGCAGTCGACCTTGCAAGAGGCAACAGAGTGGACCTAACACTCCACGATGTTGTCAAAGCCTTTGATAAGGTATGGGTGCCAGAGCTAAAAGTAAAAATAGCCCAGCTTGGTCTCGAACCAAACCTGATCCGAATCCTTTGTAGTTATTTATCTCGAAAGAAGGAAGGCAAAATTATCAATAAATACTCGTAACTTCACTGGCGAAGGCTTCACCCTTAATGCAGGAGTCCCGCAAGGAGGGTCTCAGCCCTACAATTTACAACGTATATACTAGAGACCTTTCCCAACCATTAGAAAAAAGTGCATTGTATATCCAACTGGCAGATGATGTCTTACAAATCACAGCTAGTGAAGGAAAAATCCAAGACATTGCAGAACGCGCAGCAGGAGAAATCACGAATATAAACAACTTTGAAAGAACCCACAAAATTAAAACTAATAACAAGTTCCAAAATATCCCGATAAACATAAGAAAAATACATTGTGTCACTGCTAATAATATCAATTGCCCATATAACAACGGAGGCAAGGCCCTCGGCCTGAAAATTACAAGTAATGGGTACAGCACACACATTAACGAAAAAATGCCCGAGCTAAGATCACCCTCTCCTCCCTTCAAAGATTCAGGAACCTCTCCGAAAACAATAAGAGGAAACTATATTTGATACTTGTACGTCCTATTCTTACATACGCGATTATCCCGACCTACACTCTCCCTAAAACGAAAATGCTACAGATCCAAAGGGTCCAAAACAAAGCGATCTGATTCATAATCAACACCTCCAGAATAGAAAGGACCCCGTCGATTGAACTACATCAGAGAACTAAACTAAAACCAGTCAACCAATACCTACATGAACGCGCAAGAAATATATGGCAAAAATTTGAAGAAAAACTTCCGCACGAGATATTTAACAAAAATTAGACTAACCCAGGGGTCTCCAAAATATGGCCCGCCGCTGCAGTGTGGATGCAGCAATTACAAAGCAAATATTGATGATATCTTAAAAGCTAAACACCAGGTTCACAAATCCCACTAACCTTTTTTGCTGCTTAATTTGTGAGACTCGGATATGTGCGCCCTGGGTGTGATAATACTATCTTATTACTAACGACGCCTTCTTTGGTAACTTTTTGGTAAATAAATATGTTTGTTGTCTTTATTTTTTGTGTATTGGTAAATAAATATGTTGGTTTTCTTTATTTTTTTGTGTATTCACTATATTGTATTGAACAAAATGGTTATGCGGCCCGCGCTCGTCATCCTCTCAGTTATTCGGCCCACTGTGAAAAAAGTTTGGGCTAACCGAATGTGAAAGGAGACTTCAATTCAAACAGAAGTTCAAAAGTAGTAGAAAAATAATACAAGAGGAAATAGTACCGATATACAGTTAAGGAATAAATGAAGATAAATTAAGAAAATAATTATAGAATTCAGTAATTATTTAAAATAATCGATCAATAGATTAAAAAAACAAACAAAAAAAAACGAAACCAAATACAAAAATTAAAAAACAAACAAAAATAATAAAATAAATATATAAATAAAAACCAAAATAAAGAGAAAAGTAGATCAAGTAAAAAACATATACACTAAGGAAAGGAAAACAAAGCACGGGAGTGCAACCACCGTAAAATAATCAAAATCCTGAATAAAAAAGGTAAATACTTTAAGGAATAAATTCAAGAAAACTACAATATAATCAACTAAGTATAAAATCTATGAAAACAAAGGCTTTTATACTAAAACGAAACAAACCAATAAACAAAATAAGTAAAATAAAATAAAGCAAAATACGAGTATAGTGATTGCCAGGCAACCTGGTACATGTTACCATTACCCTCATCCAAGGAAATTGTTCATTATCACCCCCTCTCTTCATCCATATCATTAAAATCATTCATTTTCCTATTTCCATTTACCTATTCACCACTTTATACCATCCGGATCCCGGTCTCGGTGAATGGGGCACGTAAGCTCACCCCTAAAATTGTCCAAAGGTACACGGGACCTAAAAATAATGCAGACATTGTAGCAAAATCACAACTGAAACAACTACGGCTACCAGAACTTTCTTTTGAGTAAATTTCCCGCTTTTCTTTGAAACTTTCAGATATGGAACTTAAGAAAAAGCTCTAAATACTAGTTGACATATTTCCTATCCGGAGTTCTAAACGAAAGTGATGTGCATTGGAGTAGTCTAGAATTTCACACATATTCATGCCGTTCTTCGGTATGGTTTTCACGCTGCATCAGAACAAAATTATATCCCCAATGAGACTGGTGGGGCGAATACCAGTGATTTATTTTAAGAATGAAAAAACGAAAACAAACAACAACCACGGGAACATGACGCGCTAGAATGTTTAAAAGAAAGATGAAGAGTTCGGTAAAAAGTGATGAAATTAGGGGAAATGAAAAATGTGCAATGTACAACGGAAATTAGTTTTTGTCTTCTATGAGTTTCTTCATCTGACTTCGGATCATTCTCAAAGCTGAACATATGATATAAAAAATAATTTCCTTTAATTAATACAAATTAATGAACTAACCTGCCACTTTGCACTAGATGTGGGAAGATTAATTCTATTCCTTCGTAATCAGGGATTTCACAGCTTTGTTTCATTTTTCTGGACACAAAAAACTCAATGAGTGCAAATTTAGCCACTCTCCCTTCAACACACTATAACCTAAACCTCTACCCGGAACAAACGCTCACAAAACAAAAGAAGCTCTACGAAAACAACTACAAGACCAAATTTATCCCTCCCCCCTCAACATACTATAACCCAAACTTCTCTCCGGAAATCAAACAGCTCACACAAAACAGAGACAAGCTACGAAAACAATCACGAACCCCCAAATAACACAAACATTAAAACATAACTCGCAACATTCAATCACAAGTACGAATTCAACAACAAAAACGAAAATGGCGATCCTCCCTATACCACAAAAGAAACAACATGAGATTGTGGAAGCCTTCAGGGAACGTGCTAACTCTAACATTGGGAACTGGACACGCACGAAACCATATAATCGAACCCAAACAGTGAAACACCGTCATATAACACTAGGTGAAAATTAGTTACAGAACACTTGACCCCTCACACAGAGCCAAAAACAAACACAGAGTCATTTGCAATTGATCACGGTCTCTGGCCAAGACGACATATCAGATATTCACCTGAAACGCCTCGATCCAAGAGGCATCGACACTATAACACAAACCGACAGCCACTTTCTTCCATAATTTCTTTCCCACAAAATCGGAAAATCTGACAACAAAAATAAGCATCCTCAAGACCAAGAGATACACCGGCAATCTATCACGAGCAAAAAAAATAGAGCCCTGAACGGGATCGTACTCTCCTCCAACCTTTTCCTCCATAACACACCTCTCCGAAATCCCTACATCACAATGTACAGATATGCCAATGACATCCTCACCCAAAGTTCCAAGCAACTCGTTATCTTCAACTCTACACCACAAGATTCGAGGCCTGAGCACCTAATCTCGCATGACCTCACCTCAGCACACTGCAGAAGAAGCAAACCAAAGCACTCGAGCTCCATAACACCCCCAATAAACCACTTAAAATAAAAACAAAGGTTGTGCCCATAGCAAACAATTTTGACCTTTGTTTTAAAACAATTTCTTCACATTACAAGAAGCCCAAGCCGTCCATACTATTACATGCTATACCCAGATACTCCAAGGAATCCGATCCCACTACCCCGTAACATGGCCCACATTACCCACAAAACAATCCACACCTATAACACAGCATGGCATCAAATATCTGGGATTAAATTACCTCATCAAAACCATTCCAACAGACGCCAACATAGAATAAACATCCCTTCCACGCCACACACAGGTTGTCATGGCAAGGATCCGCTGCGGTCACCACCCAGGCATAAACACATACAATAGTGAATAGTGCACTGGTATGACCTAAAAAGACATTTGCACTTGTTGCCAGCAGAAAGCAGACTCATTTCAACATATTCACAATATGCTAAACGTAATTAGAACTGAGACAAAACCCCCCAAAATATAGTGTGCATCTCATAACCACATCCAGGCGACTGAAGTTGTCGAGGCTGCGTGGGAAAACATAAGCAAATAAAGTTCAACACTGGGTTCACCAGTTCCCAAACACAAACACATCAATGGTCAGCCCGACTATCATCAATCGTGAGGGGCGACTACAGAATAATCTAAAACTCACGATAGAATAAGCAGGAACAGACAGATAATTTGAACCGTGCACTCACTACAGTTTTTGTAGAAAAACTGAATTACCCGACACTAGGAGAACAAAGAACAGAACACGAATGAAAAAGAATTATATTTATTCGACGCACAAAGGAAATTGAAGCGAAGAGGTAGCGGATGTTTTTAATATGGTCAAGAAATTGGCTGACGTCACATCGTAAGACCGACCTCGAATCTCCGCTGCTTTAGAACGAAAAATAGGAATAAATTGAGCGAGGGTGAGTGTCAATGCGGAATTTCACTTCGTCTGAACACCCATTGGTGAAAAGTAGATCGATCAATTAAAAAGACGGGGATGGTAGGGAGGGACTCAAAGGTCTTTGCATCCGGAGTAATGGACCGGAGGGTCGCATCCAAAAGGGAAATGCGAATCACAGGAATTAAAAAAAAGAGAACAAAAGAGGCCAGATTAACCTTAGGTTCCGAGGTAGAAAATAGACGAAGAGCGAACTGTGACGGAAAGATCATTGGGTTGGGGATGGAGAGGGCGCCACACACTCACACACATAGACACATGCATACATACATACACAACAGGGGGTGGATGCTGTGACAGGGGAAAAACCCCTGATACACCTAAAACCTGGAGGAATGGCACGCCTTTCCGGCCCCAGTGTGTACCTCATCAGGGAAGTGTCAGGTGTAGCATGGGCACCCATACTGCAGCTGACATCTGGAGGATTGAGTACACTCTTAGTCCCAATAGCTAAAGAATGATCTGCGGCTATCTTCCACACGTTTTCGCTTCTTTTATCTTCACCACTTCCTTTACATTTTCTTATATAAACTTTGAGGGCGATGCCCTCATTGGTTTCGCTTTAAATTTAATCTTAACAAAAGTATGTCAAACCGAGGAAGCAAGAGTTGTTAAAAACGACAATAAATTACACCTGAAAACTAACGAGGGCATCTACCAATAAGTTTATGGAGACATAAGAGAGGTGGTGAGGTTATGAGAAGTCAATATGCCGAGTAGTCTAAAGAGGAGATTCCTGGGCCGCTGGGAAGCGCCACTCTCCCTAACCTGCTAAACATCGGCAATCAAAGCAGATCCCCGCTCTCCTTCAGAGGATAGGGGCTGGAGGGCACGCAATCCTCGACGTCAGCTGCAGCATAGCACGACTCGCTGCCTTACCCCTGAGGGCCCCTTGGTAAAGAAGGCTGGTCTTCTTGATGCAGGAGAAGGTCCAGGCTATATCTTAATCATTAACTTAAAGGGGGAAGGGGGCGACAAACCAAGGGGTTCGGAGAGAGGTTACAAGTGTCGCGGATTCAACCTTGGGGGTTTGTCAAACCGACAGGGGAGGAGGGGGAGGCCCACCCCCCCAAAAAAAACAACAACAAGGTAAGCACATGTTTAGACGAACAGATTTGTAAGAGACGAGACAAAAAATAATCGAGTAAATGATAATTGGGAAATGTAAGCGTGGAGAATGATGACGGATAATTCAAATGTTATGTCGAATAAGGAGATGCGTCAAAATGGCTCAATGCTATCATTTTTTTCTTCTAAAATCTAAAGCGCAACACCGAATCACGAAGAAAGTTTGCAATGGAGAGAATTGTATTGTGGTGACGATAGAGCAAGTGAAAATGTGTGGAAAATACATAGCTACAGATCCTCCGGCAGGCATTGGGACCTGGAAGGCAAACTGCGGACGCTGGGGGCCGGGATCGCACACTAGCTGCTAGATGTCACCTGACATCCCGTTAGCAGGTTCGTAAATGGATAGATAAGGAAAGAGTGGAGGCAGTATGAGAATGCAAATATGTTGAAACATCACGAACGGGAGCAAAGAATTACCCCCCCCCCCCCCTCCTATCTGGCCCCGACCAGGGATAAATGGACGAAAGCTGGTTAGCCGCCACCGAGAAAATAAGTGAGAAGAGGCTTGTAAATAAACTGCTACAGGTTGTAACATGGAAAGGTCTAGATGAGATAAAGCCCAGATAGTCTTAATCTAGTTTGAGACTGCCGGGAACAAAGGGGCAGCAAGGGCATCCCGCTCTTTCAGGTATAATATATTATATACACAGGGTACCCCCATTAACACTATTGAGTGATCCAACTTCGTTAGTGGGAGATTTGTTCAACCACGGACTTGAGGTTCCCCATCCAGCCCCCCCCCCGGTGTGATATAAAAATCAATTGATCCTATTAATCCAGACGAATGGAAGCTAATGCAATCGACGAGAGTATTTTCGCCGAGTAAAAAATGTGCGGGGAGTCTGGAAGATAGAGGGAAAAAAAGAAGATGCAAAATTAATGAACAAAAAGATAATGAGTAGAGCGGCCAAAACAGTCAAGCCTAAATAATGGGAAGATCTTCATTAACCGCCACCAGAGAATTAAAACTATGAACTAGAGCACTCCTAAGGTGTTAAATAGTTTTTAAAATGGTTGAAACCAGCAAGGATGTAAAAGAAAAAGGCTCTGAAATGGTAAACGAATTGTTAAGCGCGTGACGCCATAGGAGGAAGCGATGCGTGCCATATCCTGACCTCTTGCAACCAGTTGAGTAACATTTGTTCGAGTAATCTCTGATTTGTCGTTCAAAGCACCTTCGCTTGACCCTCCCGTCTCCGCAACTCGGCGTTGAAGTCAAGAATACTCAAAAACAAGATTAAAATGGTTAGCAAGAGGGATTATATCAGATTATAGTTCTTACACACAAGCTCTAATACGAGGGGCGGTCAATAAATTTTGCGAATAGGTAGGGCAAAACAGAGGAAGGGGGGTGGCTGATTGTGGGGGTGTTAGGACAAGTTATGACAAGTCAGGACCTGCAGCCGCACACTCCTGCCTCGTCTATTTAAGAAGCAGTAGCTGATCGCAGATCGTCAGTCACAAATTTCTCAACAATGGAGAAGGTTGAGCACCGCGCACTGATCAAATTTTTAACCAAGGAAGGCAAGAATGCAAAAGAGATCCACGAACGAATGGTTGCAGTGTACACCGACACCGCCCCTTCCTATTCAACCATTGCTCGCTGGAATAGGCAGTTCCGCCATGGTCGTGAGTCCCTTGAAAATGACGCCCGTCAGACGTGAACAACGAGGACAATGTGGCCTGTGTGGAGAGGATGATCCTCGAAAATCGACGGGTGAAGGTCGAAGAAATCGAACGAGAACTTGGAATATCACATGGAAGTGTTATCAACATCATCCACGACAATTTGGCCATGACCAAGGTACTGCCCGTTGGGTCCCTAGAAACCTAACGGCCCATGATCGACTTCAACGTCGTCAAAGCCAGAGTTGCACAAGCTGCCCTGCGCGAGTGCGGATTTGAGGAGCTCAAACATCCCCCCTATAGTCCAGATCTGGCCCCTAGCGACTACTTTCTATTCCGCCAGCTCAAGGCTGCACTGCGTGGACGCCGGTTTGGGGACGATGAAGATGTCCAGCTCGCCGTCCAGGAGTGGATTGAACAGCAGTCGGCAGATTTCTGGTTGTCGGGAATTCGAAGCCTCAGGGACGTGGCGCAAGTGCATTGAAGTCGAGGGTAGTTATATTGAAAAATAATAAAACACTTTTCCTCATATCTCGTTTCCTTATATCCGAATTGCAAAACTTATTGACCGCTCCTCGTACATCTGGATGTTTATAAATTAGTAAAGTGACAGGAGTGGGCTATTTAAGGGAAAGAAATAATAAAGATATTGCAGAAATGCGTCCAATAATGAAAAAACAGACACCAAACAAAAACGAGAATATTGGACTTGTTTATGATTGGAGCGAAAAACGGGCGGTGATCAAATTTCCCGCCAAGTTTGGCGACCACGAAAAGAGAAGTCTTCGCGTATTTCCCGCTAAAAGGTAAAGGTCCCCATAAATAAGACCCAGGCAAGTATTCATTTCATTATACTACCGAGAATGAACATCGAAAGTGCACAGATGCTTTACGATAAAGCTAGGGTAAAAAGAGAACCAAGGAGAGTAGGGGAAAACAGCAGCCATTAATCAACCTATACATGCAGAATGGAAAAACACTTCCTCGCATTGAAGATGATTAAAATAATTAACTTGTTAAAAATAAAGACATCAAATCAGTTTTTAAAGTGACGTTGCCGAAGGGGAACAAGAGTTGAGGCGCCCACGTGGTCCATAATATCGTATCTTTCCTACTAATCCAAAGAACAAGCATGGACAGAAAATGCAAAAAAAAATGTCGATCATCAGCTTGAGGTTACAGATGCAAACAAAAAAATATTTTGTAACAACAGGAGAGTCCAAAGCAAGATGGCGATTTTGAGAATGCTTCTTCTTCTGAATATTAAAATCCGGCCTTGTGGCTGCAAGTTGAGAAAGTGTTTGTTTCTCTTTTATTTTGCCTTCTAATTATTTTCCTCTTAACCATTTGTTCGAGTCCAATATTTATGCACTCGCTTATTTCCTAACTCCACATAGAACTTTTATTTCGGTCGAATCACTCCCCCCCCCCCCTCAAAAAACCCCGACCCAAAAGCCCGCGACAATGACGTCTGTAAATAGAACGAGAATGGAGAAAGGTGCAAAAAGTGGGGGAGAGTGCAAGCAAAATCGACGCGTCCCCTTTGTGCGACCCAGAAAATTTCCATTTAATAAAAAGCTTTGATCTAGCCACGCATCACTGAACCCACCGCGCGCCCAATCGAATGACTAAGCATGACCTGGAATATATCCGGACCTTGATGACTGTAACGCTCTTTCTCAAGGATCTGCTCGTGGAACAAAAAAGCGTCTATCCTCCTATGAAACCCAAGGCGTTTTCTTTTCATTGGCATAGACTTGCTCTAAAGAGAAGATTCCAGTCAATCAAATGTCTAATCTTCTGTGAAGAGTTCCGGCACTTACATTCACTAATTGCTTATTCGAAGGGACGGGGTGGGTCGTCCAGTTTAGTTTTGGCACTTTAAGTCAATGGACGGTGCGGAAGCGGCTGACACTCTCCGTCTCGCTTTTGGGGGCGTCGAACTTGGGCAGTTACTTTCACCCTTTACTATTTATTACCTCTCCCTTTTATTGCGCGCGCGCGACATTTAGAATGGCCGCGAAACCTTCTACTAACTGAATAAACCAGAAGATTGGAGGAGCATGTGGCCGTCCAGGATAGTGCCCTAACTCTCTAATTTAATCTATTTGCGGCCAGTGGGTCTGTCTGGAGAACCACCATGTCTACTCGCTAGGATTGGTGCAGTTGTTTTAGGCGGAAAAAGCAATAACGGATGATGCCCAATCAACAAAATGGTGGCACAAGTCACAAGTAACATCGCACAAAAGGTCTTCTTTGCCCATTTGGGGAGAATCTCGTATTAGAAAAGAGGAACACGGGAAAACAGTCAAATGCATCAATGACTGCATATGTACTAATGGGGAAGAGATGATATTGCTTTATTATTATTATTATTTAGTAGTAGTATAAACTTTGGAAAGAAAGGTTTGCTAAGAGGAAGACACCCGATGTGTTCAGGATCAGGAGTGTACCTAACTCGTATAGCCAAGGCGGCGTAGGACGGCGGCCACCAGATGAGTGAATAAGTTGAAAAAAAAAAGGTCTCCACAGAAAATTAAGGGAGGAAATGAACCAAGACCACCAGTTATATATACAATGACGGGAGTAAAGTCTATTCTTGATCCAAATTATGGCTACTCTGTAAACAACTCATTTTCGCTATCTGACGGATATATTTTTAGTGCCAATCTAGCGACTTCCTACAAGGGCATAAGTCGCCGTACTTAATTTAAAGCCTAATACTAGGCTACATTAAAATAAGAATAAGTCAAAAACATCAAACAAATAAAACAATAAACCAAAGAGAAAGAAAAGCAAAAAAGAATTTTCACTTTGACTGCCATGTCGGGCACAAGTACTACATATTTGCAATACAAAAGTCTACGCACATTGCAGCGTGGAATACGTTTTGTGCATTGTTGTTCTATGGCTTTAAATTGTGTGGTGCCTACGGATAAGTCCCCCCCCCCAAAAAAAAAAATCTTCGAGGTGCACAATAGCGATTTTAAGTCCAACATTCAGCTTTTACTCCAGGTTCTGGTACGTGGACCCAGATGGACAGGAAACCCTTTAATTTATCGACAAATTCATATATAAATCACTTTTCATTGAAACTTTTCAGAGGCCGGAAAAATGTTTCAATAATAGTGAAGTCGTGGAACTTTATTTGATTATTTTCTTAAACAAGACCAAAATATTTCTAGCATGAATGAATATATAAATTTGTATCACGATGGGAAAAGGTTGTAGAATAAAGTGGTAAGTATATAATTGATCATATTTACAAAAATATATATTTCATTTTCCAAAAAGGAACAAACTTATAACGGGTGGCGCGAAAGTAACTTTCCCATTTAAAAAAAAATCGCAAAATAAAAAGTAGGAAATGGTGGAATTTTTAAGTATCTATGATACAAAATATGGGGATATATTACACACAAAAGTTATGCGATTTATAAATTATAAGAATATCAAGATACACTGGAAGAGCGTGTAAGAATTGTAGAAATTTATTTCAGAGATGGTAGATCATTAGTTGTAGTTCAGAGATATTTCAGTAGTAGTTTTGATAAGCGAAAGACTCCATCCAAACCTTGTCTTCATGGCATAATATCACGATTTAGGGATTCCGGAGAGACAGTCGATAAAACATGTTCCGGCAGACAGAGATCAGTACGAAATTATGTTATTCAGCGTGTTTCGATCAGTGTTGAAAAAGAACCAAGTAAACTAATAGGATGCGCTCCAGACAGCTATGAATTTCGATCATCGTTAGCTAACTCAAACTTTGATGAAACTTCATCCATGTATAATTCAATTAACCAACAATTACACTTAACAGACCCTCAAAAACGAGTATATTTTGAACGAGCATTTCTAGAGCGAACAAATGAGCAGACATGTATATATCTCACCTAATTATGTCTGATGAGGCTCATTTTTTATCTCGGTCAAAAAATAAAACTACAGATTCTGGAGCGCTCAAAATCCTAGGGTAATGCACGAGCTTCCACTTAATCAGCAGAAAGTTACAGTCTGGTGTGGTGCAACAAGTTTCAAGAATAATTGGTCCCTATTTTATGAGGATGCTGATGGCACAACTGTGACAATTACAGGAAACCTACAAAACAATGATCCAAGAATATTTAGTACTACAACTGGTTCCAACAAGATGGGGCCACCACACATACACAAGAGACAAAGGCATTGCTCAAAACTAACTGCTTTTCCTCATTGATTGATTTCACAATTTGGTGACGTTTCTTCCTGAATTAACCTCTCCTAACTTTTTTTTCTTTTGGGTACCTCCAAGAAAAGGGTCTGCATTAATATACCCGATAATCACCAAGTTTTAAAAGAATAAATATCATCCAAGAAATTCCAAGAATAACCACAGATGTTTTGAGCAGTGATGAATAATTTGCAGAAAGGGCAAGCTTGGGTATAGACATTAATTGGTGGGCATATGAAGGATATTTTGTGAAGTTATTTAATGGTAAAGTTACTTTCGCACCATCAGTTATATTATTAATTCTTATTGCAGTTTTTATTCATAAATTAATAAATGAACAAAATGAGATCTTATTGAAATCTATATTTACATTAGAATAGGCTTCTACTTATGAACCGGCTTAGGCCAAAGAGATGTGAAAAGTAAAACACTACAGCATACACCATAATTATCCGTAGGGAAACGTAGATATAAAAAAAAATCCACAGGAATAATAACTAAAAGCCAAGGCCCGTAACAGCAAACTTTGTGCGCGCTAAATGCTGGAGAGAAAATGGTAAATCTTCAAACTCTATGAACTGTTTGTACGAGCGAATGGAGGAGCCCAAAAGACTAATTTGAACGTCCTTTGGGATTGAACCGAATTATTAGATGGGCAAAGTATGCAATCTGCTCTCAATCGTTGTGTGCTCATATTTTCTATTTGCGGATTCAGAAGACTAAATGAAATGGCATGAGTCTTTAACTTTTATACCTTTCGTTAGCAACAATATTACCCTCTGCTCGATTGGGCAATATTTTACCTATACCCGTGCTAATGAGTACCAGTTTTGTTTCTTAGGTTATGAATGCACCCTCTCGTGCGTATCACTTCGGCTTGATTTTCTTCATTATCCTTTTTGTTCACCTGGGCTTTACACCTACCCACCAATTATACTCTTTCTCAATGAGTGCGTCATGGTCGGATTACACTAATTTTACTCTTTTCTCTACCTATCTAAAAAAAATAAATTATTATAGGGAAAAACAACGAAACAAGTGAACATAAATATAGGCGTGAATAAAATTATGCTTTTAACGAGACAGAACTGTACATGAATAAATAATATAAGCTTTAAATGAGATAAGGTGTCACAGGTGAAGACTTCGAGTAAATACGAAGGTACAAACAGCTTCTGGCAACTTTGCTATAGACAAAAGTACAATTTACATATACCCTTAGTAATTTGAAAGAGTGTCTAGAAGGGTATACTAAGGCGAAATAAATCGATAGAATTGATGGTCCCTTTAAAAAAATACCGTATATCTTGTTAGTTTAGTGGGAAAGACTAAACTGTTTAGAAAGAATTGCCACCAACAGAAGCAGTTGGTACTGCAGATGCTCTCGACGTGTGGCATCAATATGCTGGCAAGGAATTATGCCCGACCGTTAATAATGATACGTAAAGTGGGAGGCTCCACCTTAAGTCCTCCGCCTGCAACGCGAAATGTTCCAGGTGATGTGGAGATGCAGCTGAGAATAACGGACGTTTCTACGCATCTGTCGGACATACAACACAACCTCTCACGTGCCATTACGACTTTTGTGAGTCTTTGCTAATGGAAACAGTTGACGTTGATTAATCGGCATTGAGTAAACCCAGTCCGCTATCATTCTCTCTAAAGTGGAAGAGGCCAAAGAACAAAGTAAATAACAGTGAGCAGGTGCGAGAATCATGATAACTGCTCTGCCTACTGGGCCGACGATGCACGTACCACTTCATGCCAAGTAGCGGCTGTTCTATTGTTAATTCTTAATAAATAGAAAATAATTAATTTATCAGCCTTTTGATCAGTCACTACTTCGTCACTTCCTTTACAACTTCGAGACCTAATCGGCTACTCTCACCCATAAATGCCCCCCCCCCCTCCACAATCAATAGACGCTCGAAGTTTAAGGGATTAATAGGCGTTGCGTTAGCTATGACATTGGTCGTTGCGCCATTATAGGACATAGAATTAACAAAATGAAGATATCGGGTTTTCTGTTTATTAAAAAAATATGAACCGAAAAATTGACGAGAGCAATGCCAATCCCCAAAGATTGAAAAAGAAGAATCATATAGAAACAGGTGAAATTGGGCACTGAAAATGTATCGAATAGAATGTACATAATGGGAGACGATTTGTGGCACGATGAACCCGGAGGCGTGTGCAACAAACAGTGAGCCTGCCTAAATTTTGTAAGTCGGTTTCGTGGTGGAGCAACAAAGACCAAAGAATAATGAGTGAATTTGGGATAATAAAGTAAAGTTAAAACGCGCTTCATAGATAATAGACAAGACATCTTTAAAAAAGGGGGTTTGGAGGAAAAATAGCCATTTTTTAACCATTTGCCAGCCTTGGGATAATATTTTTTTTGCCGGGGAATTTAAAAACAAAATCCTGGATTAAGAGGGGGCGGGAACACGTACTTAGTCCCTGAAGAACTCCGGGAAACAAAACGAGAGTGCGCCCCCCCCCCCTCCAAAAAAACAAACAAACCCGGGGAACTCTAAACTGGAATCTCCCTTTATGCGGAGCGGGACGAGGGTAAACAAACACTTAAGGATGAGTGAGGGATCCAAATGAAAACGATGCCACTCATCACATGACGTCGCCCATAGCTCCGTACACTTATCGCGCCTCGATCGGGTCCCATTGTCACAAGCAGCCACCTGATGCTCCACTACAAATCGAAAATTGACAGAGCCAAAATTTTCTTCCTTTCTCGACAGCCAGTCAAATTTGACCTCACACCTCCATCCCATTCTTCATTCCATCTCCTATTTCGCTTCCCCGCACAAGATGGTCCAATCCCGAATTTCCCTGCTTAGTTTTTGCCAAAGACAAGTGCTAATAATACTCCCTCCATGGATGTTGACTCCACCTAGAGCTCCAGCATTCGTGTGCCCCGTGTAGACTGGAGGAGCGGCGCGCACTCCCGGCCCCAATGACCACCAGATCAGTTACATGGGCTTTATTCAGTCTAGACATTTCAATTTTACCCACTTTTCGCCAATTTGATTACGAGCCTCATGTCACATAAAATGATGGTAGACGGCTAATTTTGCAGGTTAGTTGATGACCAGCTTTCGTCCGTTCAATCGCTGTTTGGGGCTGAGAGGTGGTCATCCCTCACTCTTGCGTCCTGTTGAGGTGGGTTTTTTTTTTGTAGGGAAATCATTCTTCCCACTATTTTCTCTTTCTACAGTCCACTATCTTCATTTTCCTTATCTATCATTTTGTGCACCCCAAGGGGATATCGGGTGAGCGCGTGAAACCCTGCTGCGGCTGACATCTGGAGGGCAATAAGCTACTTACTCCAAACTACATTGCAACAACACATAAGTTCGTATGGAAGAAACAAGTGATATAATGACGGGAGGGGGTAATTAATGAAATAGGCCACTTGAAGGCAAGTTCCTCGACCTGATCCAAAGTCATTAATTCATTGGATAATTAGAACACGGTGCTGATATTCTTAAACTGGGTATGCGCTATCTCTGCACCTTCCCCTAACTTCACTATTTTTTTAAGATTAGGAATCAATACCTCGGAACTTCATAAACCTCAACCTTCAGTAAAATACCAGTCGTGTGAAGCTTCTTGTGGCTTGTGGTGTGGTTTTTGCAAGCCCGAGAAAAAAATAAAACCACTATTCAAATCGGATAAAAATACAGCTGGAGGCTGAAATAAAAACATTCATACGGAGGCGCCCTTCAAATGTCGGGGTGGGGTCGGGGTGGGTTCCACCAATTCCCCGTTTGAATCAGGCACAAAAAAAATAAAGAATGACCACCGACAACGGAGACTTTCGTGACCTTAGAAAACCAATAGTGAGGAGACCTGTGGTGCAAATAGTGACAAGTTTTTCACTGAAGAAATAACGAATGTGAAAAAATAAAAAGAGCAAAGGTAAAAAACCAATTACAAAAATAAGAACATGGAGTTTGGTATGGGGCCACATAAGGATTAACTCAAGGTACTTCGTGAGAACAAACACGACACAAGATCTCCAGGAACAGCTATTAACTACAAAAAGCAGAATGAAAGAGTCCCATAAGACTTGCTCTCACTTGAAAATGGATAACTAAAATGACTTCCAAATAGAAGCGAACGAGAGAGTGGAAAGACATTTTACACCCATTTCCTATCTATTAGACAACATGGTGAAATGCATAAAATGAAAGTGGCGTTGAACAGCAGATAAAAGATTAACTCATTCCACAAAACGAAAAACAAGTCCATCCACAAACTGAGGGTACAATTTTGTTGTAATCAACAAAAAAACTTAAATATTAAGAAAAATAAACTTGTACATACCGAGCAAAATAAGAGAAAGATTTTATTTTATTAAAATATTTTCAAATATAGGATGAGGAGGTAAAGGAAAGTTCAATGGTACAGATGAGGAAGTAAAGGAAACTTCAATGGTACATAAAGACATACATTTAATATATTTTATGATTTCATATGATACAATCGTATATTCACGAAATCATACTAAATAAACTAACACAATATATTGATTGACACGTGCAAAATAAAAGACTAGATTTTTTAGGAATATTAAAGATGTTTCTTGAACTCATCTGGCAACATTTTGCTCAGGAGGTAAGAAATGTATAACCGCCATTGTTTTCATATTTAGTGCAGAGACCACCACACGTGAAAGTAACTCCTGAGTTCCGTTAGAGAATTGTTCCCTTGAAGACTTCGGTAAAAACTCTTTCTGCGATTTCAAGAGAGGTAGGAAGGTTCAAGTGTGATATCGCACGTTTTGAAGTTATACAATAAAAACAAAGCCTCTAAATCTCCTTCAAAAGTCGGTTGACCCCGCATAACCACCGTCCGAGAAGGGAGAGCTATTAGGAGCTTCTCTATGAAAGATTTCTTGGAGACTGCGCCAGGAATTTCTCACAAAAAAAGACCAATAGTGGCAAAAAAAGTGATCCGTTTCACAGTATCCCATCACCTCAATGCATCTAGTCCAAAAGCTCGTTCCCCAGCAAACAAATCAATCATAGGTAAGAAGAACCAGAAGGCGAGATTCGAATATGGTCAAGCTCATGTTTTCAGGGATGAAGATTGGGAGAAAATTCACTTCAGCGACAGAAGTATATTTAATTTAGTTGGATCTGTTGACAGAGGCTTTATTAAATGCGCTGCAAATGACAGACTTAAAATTAAATTTGTTAGGCTGTCTGCCAAGCTTGGAGGATGCATCGCCATGGTATGGAGGATGTTTTCCTCTGAAGTAGTTGGGCCGCTAGTGCGAATAATTGGAAAGGTAAATTAGAAATCGTACAACAACCTACTATACTTTCACTCCTAGCATCCCTAACCCACCCAGCAGTATTTATGCAGGGCAGCGCGCCATGTCATATTGCAAAGCGATTTTCTTAAATTTTAAGAGCTCATCGGGCGACTGCCTACTTGAGCATAAGTCGCCGTACTCACCACTGCCTAATACAAGCCTTACAAGGCTACTTGAAAACAGCAACATGAAAATAAAATAAAAAAGGAAGAAGGCAAGAGGTAGGAAACAAACTCCAGCGTCAGGGAGAGGTCCGCCTCTCCCGGGCAAAAGAACGTGCGACCTACAAATATAACATAAAAAACAAAGCAACTAGTTGAACAAAGGGGAGAAGATCGGCCTGCCCCCCAGTCGATAAGTCCACCATTCAATGTGCACGAGCTCGCCCCGAGTACAAGGGACAGGGGGTAGCGAGCCTGCCCATCCCGGGACAGGGACAGGTAACGTGCGCGAAGATCGCCAGACTGGGACATTCAACAAGAATGTGCCGAAGAGTCTGGGGGACAACGCAGTCATCACTGAAAGGCGCAGGTGGACGCTCCATCAAATAGCAGTGCGTCCCGCGAGTGTGTCCAATTCAGGGACTTTTTTTATATGTCATCTGGCAACTGCCTTCTAGGGCATAAGTCGCCGCAATCAAGCCAGCATAAATCTAAGCTAGATTAAAAAAAAAAGAAGAAAAAACACAAATTGCAAACAATAAGTAAAAGGAAAACAAACAAAAAGCAAAAGAAAAATGAACAAATTGAAGAAATATTATTATTTTAAATAATAGGGAGAAGGCCAGCCTCCTCCAAAAAGTCTAAAAGTCCACAGGGCGGTGTGCACGAATCCATCCCGAGTACAAGGGACAGGCGGTAGCGACCACGCCCATCCTGGTACCGGGACAGGTATCGAGCGCGAAGATCACCCAGACTAGGACATTCAACAAGAATGTGCCGAACAGTCTGGGGGACTACGCAGTCGTCACAATAGGGCGCAAACGAGCGCTCCATCAAATAGCGATGCGTCACACGAGTGTGCCCGATTCGGAGACGACAGAAAGCGACCTGAAGCCGTAGCGGCATTGGGGGATAGGTCCATGGGAACAGTCGCGGCGCAATAGCGCGCAACTTTAAGTTCCCTTCGACCGTCTCCCATCTTCTTTGCCAAGCAGTCCGAAGAGCTGCCCGTATTCCTGCCATGTAGTCGGCGTGAGGAAGAGCGAAACGCTGGTCCGGTTGCAGAGTCCTCGCGGACTCTTTGGCGACCTCATCGGCGCGCTCATTCCCCGCAATTCCTACATGTCCAGGAACCCAGCAGAAGATAATCTCGACATCCGACCAGCTTGTAAAAAGCGTGGCGTCACGGATATCGCGAACCAGGGGATGCGGAGATTCCAATGCCACGAGAGCACTAAGGGCGCTTGTGAGTCGCTATAAATCACAATCCAGTCTCCGAACAGGGCACATACCGTAATCTCCCGTACCGAGTGGTGCACTGCCACTAGCTCGGCCGTGAAGACAGACACAGCGCCTGGCAGAGCCCCACTGACTTCAAACATAGGGGATAGGGCGTGGAAACCGACCCACTCTTGGGACTTGCAGTAATCTGTATAGATTGGCACGGTTCCAGCGTGACACGAAGTGTGCTCTAAAAAGGTCGAACGCAATACTCCCGGCGCTGTACAAGCTTTGGTAGCAGAGGCGTGACGACAAATAGCCAAAGGTGGTGCCCACCAGGATAGTGTCGTGGACAGAACCAGGGGCACCACCGGCCCGAGAGCTATACCTAGCTCTCGAAGGAGTTTCCTAGCCCTAAACCCAAAGGACTTAAGGTATGACTGACGTCTCTCGGCGGCAGAGGCACCGTCGAAATCAGCTGCGGATGCAGTGATAGCTGTTGGCGACTGAGGGCGGCGCCAGGCTCTCGCGTGCAAGCGAATAATGCACTGTGCACGGCATATAGCGAGCGGCATCTCCCCAGCAGCGACAAGTAGGCTTTCAATGGGGGAAGTGCGGAAGGCACCGGTCGCCAGGCAAAGGCCGGTGTGGTGGATCGAGTCCACCTTCCGCAATACACTCTCAGCTGCGGATGCATAAAACTCACATCCGTAGTGAAGCTTGGAATAAACAAAGGATCAATAAAAACAGTAAGGTTGTAGCCCTATCAGCGCCTCAAGCGATGAACGTCACGGAAAGAAGAATGTTCATGGCGCGGGTACAAGAATATGAGCCTCCTAGGTGAGGCGTCGGTCAAGACCAAGGAAACGGTGCGATTCAACCAATTCCACCCCATTGTGAAACAAGTCTGGGTCAGAGTGGAGCCGTGAATAGTGGCAGAAGAGCACCTCCTTAGTCTTGGCCAAGGAAAACCGAATCCTGTGAGCTTCGGCATAGCGAGAGACGCGGTTCAATGCCTCTTGGAGTCTACGCTCCAGAGTTGGCATCTGGGCCGCGCCAAAAGAGATCGAAAGGTCGTCCACGTAGAGCGTAGTGAGAACATCTCCCGACAGCACCGAGGTGATGCCGTTGATGCTCAGGGCAAAGAGTGACACTGAGGACACTTCCATGCGGGACACTCTCTTCCTACTCCATTGGGCCGGAGAGGGCTCCCCCTATCCGTACGAGGAATTGACGATCTCGCAAAAATTCAGATATAAAGATTGGGAGACGTCCCCTCTCTCCTATCGTGTGGAGAGTCTCCATGATACTGTATCGTCATGCGGTATCATATGCCTTCTCCAGATCGAAAAACACCGTGACGTAGTGCTGTGTACGAATAAGGCCTCGCAGACGGCATTTTCCAGTCGGAGTAGAGCATCTGATGTGGAGTGGAACTTGCGGAAGCGGCACTGTGCAGAAGACAGATGGCCTCCGCTGTCCAGGAAAAAGGCTAATCTAACATTTACCAATTTCTCCATCAACTTGCACACGCAAGAGGTTAGAGAGATTGGGCGGAAACCGGTCGGAGTAGAGTGATCTCTCCCCGGTTTGCGAAAGGCGAGCACAGTAGCGATTCGCCAGGAATCTGGGAGGAGACCCTCCACCCAAATCCTGTTCAACAAATCTAAGAGAAAGGCCATGCCTCGCTCACCCAGGTGCCGAAGCATGGCGTACGGGACATCGTCCGGACCATGGGCGGTGTCCGCGCACGAAGCGAGAGCGGAGCGCAACTCACTCACAGTAAGCCTGTCGTTGAAGGGTTCTCCGCCTCTGGAGGTAAAGTCCAGCCGGCGGCCTTCTGCGACATCACGATGTGCATTGAATGCTGGCGGAGCAGCATCCCAGGTAGAGAATGCGAAAAAAACGGTCGCACAGGATTCCGCCACGGACGCGGGGTCGGAGATTGCGATCCCATTCTCCAGGAGCACGGCAGGGGGTCCTGCAAGACATTGCCCCGAATCCTTATGACTCGCTTCCAAATCTCTGCTAAAGGGCCCGACGAAATTCAGCGACAGTGAAATCGTTCGGGCGGCGCTTATAGCGCATGTAGGTATAACGCTTCTGTTTGAGGGCCGTCTCACACTCGGCCGACCACCATGGGAGTGCTCGGCGTGAAAATCGGCCAGACGTTCTAAGAATAGTAGTCAGGCCCGCGGCGATGAGGTTGCCGGAGAAGAACTCAACGGCCTCATCTACCGACCTAAACTCCTAGACTGAGATGGAGAATTCAGAAATTTCTTGAAATGCACGCCACCGCGCCCGCGGCATGCACCATCGAGGTGGCCTCTCAGGCATCAGTTGCTCTGAAAATGATATTTGAATGGGAAAGTGATCACTACCATGGAAGTCATCGACCAACCACCAATCAAAATCAGGCTGTGCATCCGAAGAGCCCAAAGATAAAGCAAGGCAAGAAAATGAAGCGGTTCTCGGACAGTGATGTGTAAACTCATCCACATTTAGGACACCCATCTCAAGCTCTTCGATCAGATCGGCAAAGACTTGTCCACTGGGATTTATTGAGTAGTCTCCCCAGAGAGGATGCCTGCCATTCAGATCTCCAAGCAAGAGAAAGGGCCGCGCCAGGACCAAGTCCTTAACCTCGCAGAATCAGAGTCGATCCTGGGCCTGAACGGCCAGGATTTCTTTCTCAAGGAGATATGCACCACATTGCTTCGAAGAAGCAGGGTGCGGCTCTCCGCAATTGACACACTTGGCCACACACGATTTAGACTTATCGTGTGCGGCCTTGGAGCAATTTACACATACTTCGGGTGACCCCGACTTTGCACGTCTACAAGAACGATTCGTATGGCCGAAGCGGTGACAGTAATAGCACCGTCGCGGCAGTGGCACGAATGCCTTCACACGGTAGCGGTACCAACCAGCATGCATCGACTCAGGGAGCTTGTCACAGTCGAACGTGACGGTGGAGGTGAGAGTGTGTTCTGTAGGGGGAAGGGAGTTAGGAGAAGAGGTAAAGTGAGTAGAGCAAGGAGATGAAGGGCTAGAGATAGTAGGGAAGGTGCAGATTATCGAGAGGTGGGATGTCAGGAGAAAGAGGAGGTTGGAGCGAAGGAAGATGGGTGAAGGCGGGGTGAGAAGGAATAGTAGGGGGGAGGTGGATAGCTTTACGTGTGGTTGTTTTTTAGGGGGGAGTTTTCGTGGTAGAGTTTTTATGATTAAGACTGGGGGCGGATTTAAAGGCTGTGATAGGGGGTGGGGGGCGGTGGAGGTTGTGGTGTTAGTGTGAGTGGGAATGGAAGCTGCGAGAGGGGGAGTGGGGACGGTTGGAGGGGGGTGGGGGGCAATAGGAGGAGGAGTGGAGGTTGCCGAAGGGGGAGTTCTGGAGGTAGAAAGGGGTTTAGGTAAAGATGTTGAAGGAGTGGGGGCTGTGGAGGGAGCAGATGAGGCAGTTGGGAGAGAGATGGGAGCGTTGGGCATAGGGGTAGGTGAAGGAGATGTAGTGGCGAGAGGTGCAGGGACAGAAGGGCGGGAAGAGACGGGAGCGTGAGGGTGGGGGATGGGTCCGGGGAGAGGTATGCGTGCCCACCGGGGTGAGGAGGAGTGCGGGTCTCTTGTTTGTGTGTTCGTCGATTAGAGTGAACACCTTATCGGGAAAGGCGATCTGTTCTAGACCGTGCGAGGCGAATAGTGTATTGAGTATGTTTGCGTATAGTCGAGGCTCATCCCTCGACATGTCTTTTGCCACCGATGAGAGCAAGGCGGCTAGGTGTAGTCTAGGGTGAGTGGTCTCGTTAGGTGTGTTGTGTGGAGTAGGGGTGGGTGTGTGGAGTAGGGGTGGGTGTGTGGAGTAGGGGTGGCTGTGTGGAGTAGGGGTGGCTGTGTGGAGTAGGGGTGGGTGTGTAGAGTGGGGTGGGTGTGTGGAGTAGGGGTGGGTGTGTGGAGTAGGGGTGGGTGTGTAGAGTGGAGTGGGTGTGTAGAGTGGAGTGGGTGTGTAGAGTGGGGTGGGTGTCGGAAGTAGTGGGGATATGTGGGTGGGTTTGGGTTGCTGCTGGGGTTGGGTGAGTCTGGGGTGGGACAGGGAGCGCTGCTGACACCGTTGCGCCGGCGAATGTTCTTGTGAGGGTTTGGGGAGGAGTGTGTGGTTCAGTAGGTGGGTTGAGGACGCCGTATAGCCGCTGGGACGTCAGAGCGGGCCTTACTTAGGTAAGGACATTTAGGGTTGACGGCGACCAATGTCGCCACAGTTGGAGCAGAGGGGTGTGGTGGCTGTGCAGGTGGTAAAGTGGTGGCCCACTATGCTGCACTTTGAGTAGACGAGGTCTGCTTGACAGTTCCGTGTGGTGTGGCCCGTTTTTGTAGCACCGGTAGCATTGCGTAGATCTAATGTTGAGTTGTGACTCTATGTTATGTGGGTGTATTAGGGTGCCGCATACCTTGATGCCTTGGTCTAGCAGCCGTGTTTTGTGGTGCTCGTCAGACAGTGTGATAACTACCCATTGTTTGTTGCGGTTGAAATATATGTCGGTGATGACCTCCTCCCCATACTTCTGTCTGAGGTGTGTACGGAGATCATCTGTGGAGAAGGCCAACCATAGGGGGTTAGTCTTCGTGATACGTATTTGGTGTCTTTTGGTTACACCGTCGGCTAGTTTTGTATGTAGGTCTAGTGCGGCGAGTGTTTCCGAAGCGTTTTGGTGAAATTTTACTGCGTCCTCCTGTGAGCGGAAGACGAGTTTGTCGGTTGTATGTGTTTTTTAAGATGTTCGTGAGGGGGGTTTCATGTGTAGCTGCTAAGTTTAAGAGTGTGTGTTCGTTGTTTGTTGTGGGTTTTGTGTTTGATGTATGTAGCAGTGTGAGGTATGACGTGTTACTTGCCATTTTCTTTCTTTCTTTACTTCTTTTTTTCTTTGGGGGAGTCCCCCCGCCCCGCCGATAACGACCCTATGAACATGACTCGGATGTGGTGAAGGATGATAAGTGACTATGAACGTGTTTGGGCTCGTCAGAGGGTGTAAAAACATGGCAGTCTTAATGATGACTGAGGCCAGAATCAACTGACTCTAGTCGGGGTGCCGCCCCCTCTATTGGGTTTTGGGCATTTAACAGTTACATCCGACATCTCACAGAGACGGTAGAGTCTCCCTCTGTGGTCTTAGACGGTACCGCAGGGTAGGGTGTTATGCCTACCCGCGTTGGTAACTGAATCCCAATCCAGGTTCCTCCTTCCTTTGGGTTCCGCAGCGGGCTAAGCCTCAGACTTCTTTTCCCCAAAGTTTGCAATTATGCCCTTTCTAAGTAGAACGGTATAGTTGCAACGGAGCTTTATGTGTAGTCACATTCACAGAGCCAGATTACGGCGGGGCAGGGATGGGGGGGGGAGGGGCACTTCATATCACTATGACATGCCAGGGAAATAAAGGAAGTTTATTCAGGGGGTGGGGGGCAGAGAGGGATTGTTGGCACGAAGATCTCGTAGATAGTTGGCTGCCTGTAGATTACCGTCCACGGTATGGCTTGCGTAAAATCGGAAGGTTTTTGAGGTGACTACCCTCGACTTTTCCTCCTTTGCCGGCTGTGACTTCTCGTAGAGCGTAGATATGAAGATTCTTCCAAGTGATGTGTGCAGGCACTTGTAAAGTAAATACTTTTTATGGCACTCATTCATTCAGTTTTCTATTGTTTTACATCGGTAGAAGTGCATTAAGTATAGTAGAGAATATTTTCCCTCGAATTAACATAAATCATATTTGGCATGTGCATTGGCAAAACTATTTTTAATGATGGTTACTTCCATAATATTGATATGGCGAATGTCATTAAAATATAAATGGCACTCGCCATTTGTATTGAATTCGAATTATAAACATACGCCTGGCACTTTCATTCTCAAAGTTCAATTGTTTTTATCAGTGCCTCTGGGGGTGAAAGTTAAGGTCACTCTTCTATTTGTGTATTGTCGTACTTTGCTATTATTAGTTTCTTAATCATTTATATTTGTGAACTTTAAAAAAATGTTTGTATCAAATGTATAACGATAAATATTCTAGTGTTAATACTAAATAAATTATTAATTAGACTTCAATATGAATAGTCTAGCAAGCTTGCTAAAAGAAAGGTTTAACCAATGTGTGCACTTGAAAACCAATTAAAAGTGAAAGATCTAGGAAGGCTAACTCCAAATTTGAAACTAATTAAGTTATAAAGAATAATAAGCCGTATAACCGAAAGTTTCTATGTTTCTATTTGGAGGTGATAATTCTTGGACTAATATTGGAATAATCGACTTATCTCATCTCATTTCAAGTGGCTATCATATTACGTCACAAATACAATGGGAATATCAAAGAAAGATTTGGGAGACTATTTAATCCACCTTCTCACAGCACCGAATCTATAGCCAGTGTTATTATTGGGCAACAAAATTTATTTACCGAATTATCAGGAAGAGATGATTGCTAGAAGTTATGATGGTGCTGCAGTTATGAGTGGACGTTGATGGTGTAAATGTTATTATTAAAAAATTACCCACATACATACAATGTACACTGCTATGCTAATTAAATGAATTCAATAATAAGAGTTGATATCTCGGATTAAACAAGTCCTCAAAGTTGCTCAGTATTAGATAAAATTGTTGGAAAACGAATGCAATAACTGTTAAAACAAGATGGAATCAACATCAAAATAGTAAACAAGTTTAAAAAACAAACAAATATAGAATTTCATTACTTAAATGATTAAACAAAATTCAAAATAAAACAACAACCAGTAACACAAGACCAAGCGGGATATTTGCAACGACTAATGACTGATCCTATATTTATAGTTTGGCACACAGGATTTGGCCATATAATGCCTCATGTAACATAAGAACATAAGAAAAGAAGTAGACTGCAAAAGACCATTCATGGCCTACACTTGGCAGCTCCTGTAAATGTAGATTGTTTTTATAATTAAATCCAAAGAAAAAAATTATGTAATTCACATTAAACATGCTGTGAATGAACTACAATTAGAAATGAAGATAAGAAATAAAATAAGCACAATAATTGAAGATTTTTCCCAAATATCTGATGTTTGAGATAAAGAGAAGATCATTAAATGTTTTTTTTATTATAACATGAGTAACAAAGCTTCTGCAATTAAACTGCGACATAATTTTTCCATCCAAGGACAGATTTTCCTTTACTGGTCATTTATAAACTTCACTGCTCACAGATGCGTTCATAAAAACTACAATCATCAATCTAATTTTTAATAACACAAGAACTTGAAGTTATTATTGTAGAGGAGATTTCAGTGCTCAAAAAGGAGCTCTCGATTCTCTAAGATTCTAATGAGAATGGAATCGAAGAAAATTTTCCAGAAACGCTAAGTTACTAAATTTTTTAGTAACGTGTTAAATGCCTTCTATAAAAGCAGAAAGCTGCTTTAATAAATTAAAAAAAAATCTCTTTCGAATTCTATGTTTGCGGAGAGAGATTTCACATAATGCATCTCTTGAATGTAATGTGATAAGACTATAAGCCATAAAACGAGGAGAATGGATTTCATCTTCAAAACAATTAAAAACAAGAAAATATACCGTAAATTTCTATAAAAAAAACTATATTTCATTCAACATTTATTATTTATGACATTTTTAAATATTAGCACGCTAAAGAAAAACTCCATACTTAGCTCGATTGTGTACTAAAATTATGGTCTTCATTGTCTCTAGGCAGACTGTGTTACGTCCGTTGGAGGAAAAATCTTCACGCTCGCACACCCGCGGTCAAGCCCGAAAAACAAGAGGGCTAGTCTTGCATTCGACACCTAGTACGTTACATGGGCGGATAACCAACGGAGCTAAGTCCACGTTGTTCGAATCCGATGTCGCCGCTTAACAGGTGAAAGATTGTCTGTCAATGGCGGAGGAAGTATCATAGTCTGGGATGCGATTTCGGTACGGGGCACAGTTTAATGCAGAAGAACTGTTATGTACTGGCCTCCACAGAGTCCAGACCTGAATCTCAATGAAAAAGTTTGGAAGACACTCGGAGAGAGGTCTAAAATGAGGCATCTGAAAATAGTTCAAGAGGTCTGGGAAATTCAAGATGAATGTAGTAAGTTTATTGCGCAATAGTGGTAAGAGTTAGTTCATTCTTGTGGAACATGTTAAAGCATCATCAAGATTAAAGGCCTCCATACTATATACTAGTTACTTGTACAAATGTTTTCCACTGATAAATTATTCATATTCCAATATAACTTTGTTTTCCTTGTCGTTTGGGTCAATTGGGACACTTCAATTTTTCTCGCAAATCGCTTATCTGCAGATAACTTTAGTTTTATTCATCCCAACCTTTATTCATACGTAGATTGTATATTAGGTTATCTTACATCAATTTAGGAAACTTTAATTTTTTTTCTAGCAAAATTTACAGATGTTGTGATAGAAATAGAGGAGAGGCCCACGAAGTTCACGCCAATCGTCCAGGAAGCTTGCTTACTAGCCACAACTTGGAGAATTTCGTGTCTTTTGCAGTTTATTTTCCTATTCATTTTATCAATCCGCCTTTCTTTTCCTATATCACTAACATTATCTATACACCCAATTAATTGGCAATTATGACCTTTTTAGCAAGATAACGCGTTAATTGGCACACGCACATCATACGTCGACACAGATACAAATATACATGCCATTCTCTCTGTCGTTAACCAAGTCTATCTCAATTTAGTCAAATTCCATTTCAAAATTCGCCTAACCCACTTTAGCTATAAGTGAGCATACAGAGTGGATTAACAATGGCGCAACTGCTTTCAAACATTACATGTTAATAAATTGCCCTACTTACCCTTCCCTTCATTACCTTCACCCACCTCAACAAGCACTCTACAGGTGAGCTGCCAGAGAACGGCGCTTAGAAGTGGTAGAGGGGAAACCTCTTTACCAATGCAAGTTGTTAAAGGAAGGGAGCCATTCGACCAGGTAGGGCGAGGTTTTGCTGTCTGGTGGAAGCCGCACTGTGGGCAATGATATCTTAGTTTAAATTATGATGCTGGAAAGTAATCGGAAATTTTTGTATCTAACTAACTTTTATGAGAGTCCGCACTTGGGCACGAATGGATCGCGTTTCGATCTTTATCCCAACTACATCTCCCATTTCGTCCCTTCAAATCCCTAATTGTGCTGGGCAAATTCTTCTTCTCCAATTAAATACAACAAAATCAAAGTCCCCTCGTGTCCGCTGATTAAACAGTTAGTGTACGAAACACAAGCTCGTTTCTAAGTTTAAGATGACGACTTGGCTGCAACTAAGAAGGGCATCGGGGTATTTTCTTTAGACATGAAAACCACACTAGTTCGTATAATTGGCCCTTGTGCGAAATGGACCGGTAAAGTCTGAAAAACACTTTCCCACCCACACGAACTAGTGAAGGGGAGGGTTTACCAGTACCCCACGCTTCATTTTCGCGACAATTGCCTTATCTATTTGTTCCGTTATTTGGGTGGTTCTGCTTTACCGAGCAGCAGGGTCACCGCCTTTTCAAAACAAGGCTCGAATGGCAGCAATTAAAGTTTACGCGGTTCATTTCCATCGCAATAAAACATCATTATGCGCAGAAGCAAAAGGAGTTAAGAACTACGCAAATTGACTTAATTTTTCAGATACAATAATTCCGAGAAATTTATTGTCCTAATCTTCGAGCTACCAATAAACACTTTCGTATCGTGCGCCATCACTTAAAGTTGGCTTTATTACAACCTTCAATGTACCCCTCCCCCCCTCCCTATATCCCCTTAATCACCCGCCATAACTTCGTCGCAAACGTTTCCTTCCTTCTTGAGCCCCCCCCCCCCTCCCTTGCTTTGGATAGGGCTTAGCAAAGTGGAAACAGCCCTTAAGATTACAGGAAAGTTAAGCCACATCGAGTGACGTAGGTTCGGGTCGACTTACCTACCCTGTAGATACCCGTGATTCGGGGCTTGCCTTAAACTGTTGGTCTCCCCACCGAGAAATAAAAGGCTTCGTATCGAGTGCAAATCGGTGGTAAAACCTTTACCAATTGTGTTTTCGTTGCCTTGCTCTTCCTTCCTACTCATCGACCCCAAATATCGACTAAACCTCAAACGCGGGTAACGAGGAACTTTCTCCGACACGACCATTATTTCGCAGCCCTATTACGAACATCCGTCAGTAACAGCCACCCACCCATTTACCCTAGATTTCGCATCACTCAAAAGACATACACACACACACGGGCAATGCTGTTCACATGAATCGCTGATTGAAACAGCAAGGGAAGGACAACGCATAAGTCTTAAGGGAGAAGGCGGTGGTGTGTGGGAGGGGGGAGGGGTATGAAAATAGTTACGGGACTCGCAAAATCGCCTTAACCCCCCCCCCAACTTCTCCACATGAATATCGCTATTGAACACTAACAAAACTAAAACACGGCAGTGAACCTCTTAATTTGATAGCGTGACGGAAGAGGCAAAACCGCATGTGCTTTCGAGCCATTAACTAGTGATGAGAGCGTGTAAAGAGAAACCTAATACAAACAAAAAAAAGAAAACAAAACGGAAAACCGAGGTAGAACAAGAAATGACCGATAGTAATCCAACAATGCAAAATGTTCTTCAGCTAAGTTTTTACACAGGAGCTGCCTCATCTAGGCTATCGATGAGTCCTTTGGGAGAAGCTCGAAATGCAAGAATTTATTTTCATTACCCCTAAACAAGCAACTGCACAAGGCTGGGGAACACCATTTGGAGTTTGTAACGATGTAGAGATCACTAATCTTTACTATGGTCCATATTCGTTTATAACAATTTAAATTAAACCTAAAACATATTTCGTCTTCAAATTAAATATTGTTCATAAAACTACTCGACACTAACTAGCCTTCCTTTACCACCATTCAAGGGCATAATTTTAGGAGCCACCTTTAAGTGGTGCGTTGAAATTCCTTATGTACGACACAAACAAGTCCCCGACTCAATTTACAAATTTCCACCAATTATATGTATTATAGAGTAATATCGGGGTATAATGTTATAACGACTTTGCTAATAAACTGAGAAGGATCAATCTTTGTATTCAAGTCAAGGACGCCGACATTTTCAACACACCGTAACTAATTGCAACGAATATTAAATTGCTCTAAATTGTACAATAATAAGTGGATGTCTATTCACAGAGTCTTTGTTTCGTTGATGCACGCACATTTTGTGCTGAACCCTGTATGTTGTAAACTGTCGCTCCGAAAAGGAACACAGTGGCGTTTTCTAGTTTTTGGTCAACATCTAAAATTGTAGCAATTTAAATGATACTCAGTATTGCAATTGGGCCCTTCAGATGATGATGGTGAATCTCAGACATGGTTAAAACTCTTGCATTCACTGCAAATTATACTAATATTCAACATAAGCATTGAACCATTGAAAAGCGGCCTTTCTTCAATGAAATTTAAAGTTTACCTATTACTTTTAATTTCATACAATATTTTAATATAAACAAAAAATGTAAATCGTGTATCAGTATCCATTCTTTAAATGCTTATATGCAACATTGGGATTCCAAATCTTTACTGTGTCCACACATTCTTACATTCCACACATTTTTACATCAACCATCATCCCCTGTCACTTCTAGAACTCAAAGATACGAGAGGACGTACCTGGCAGGACGAGTACAACGAGTAACCTTGAGGTAGTACTTGGAGATGGCGTAGGGTAAAGGGTGAGGAACGGCCTCTTGATAGATGACCATTTGATCCGATGCTAAATCGAACATGGTCGTGGGGGAGAACCGCGAGATCCGGCGGAGAGCCTTTACAGAGGGCCGCCCACTACGCCTTTCTCGGTGTAAGCTATATGTGGGCGAGATCAACATGGCATATACCGGGGCGGATAAATGGTTTCGACACTCAAAGTAGGTACTCTTTGGATTCACTTAGACGGACCATTACGAGAAATGAAAATGCGCCGTCACAAATCCTTCTGTAGAAGAGAATCCCATGCAGGCGAATGTTTACGATCGAGTCACTTGATAGAGCAAGATGAAAGGTTAAAGCTATACACATTCAGATTCTTCCTTGTTGGAACTTTCCCTTCCCAAGGGAAGTAAGAGGTGAAGGACCCGAAAAATTTATTAACACGAGGAAACCATTATCTTTTTTACATTCAAATTCCCGAAAACACACCACTCGATCCTGGTCAGCTATGGGGACAAGAGAATCAAAGCTTGCAAATTTGAATGTTCTCATATGCATGCATTGCTCCCGTATATGTAAAGTCCCGAGAAACAGCCGACAGATTCAATGATCTACCCGCGAAAGAACCGGCACGTGCCGGTATATCTCGCGAGATTGAACCGAGAGGAATTACACAAATAACACCCTCGAAAACACGCCCCCCCCCCATCCTCCCTCTCCAGGGATACTAGTTCAGTAAGCCAGGGGTATTAGAGGTCATCCTAATGGCAGAAGTTTGAAAGAAGCGAAGAAGTAAACAGGGCGAATAAATTGAAAGGGTCCTCATTTGCCCTCTTTATCTCCTCTCCCGCCTTCTTCTAAGTTCCGCTTTCAACTTTGCTGTCCCAATCACCGTGTGGGGAAACAGTCCGAGGTTTCAATTAGAAAATAGAGGAAACTGATATAACCAACGGGACCATTTTCACTCAGGAGGGATAGAATGAGGGGAGGGAGAGGAAAAGGTTGATAAATCCAGAGGATAATGTAAAGCGTTGGGGATGATAAATGCTGAAAGAGCAGAAAAATCTAAATAATGGAACTGAGGTGACAAACATCTCAGAAGTAGTTCGTACAGGCATATATTCAAAAGTACGAACGGAGAGTAATGGAAGCAATCCATGAATGGGAAATGGGGAGGAAAACGTTAGTAGGAGGGGGGGGGGGGACAAACACAATGTAACTTAATGACCAGAAAAAGGGGACAAATACATCAAGTATGGACATAAATGGTCAAGTGGGGCTGAGCGAAGGCATTTCAAGAATTTCGGACAAAATAAAAACTTTGAGTGCGAACTTAAATGACCTTCGGGAAGAGGAAACTAGCAATCACCACAATGGAGTGGAAAAAAAGAGGGCCAGCCATTTCAACACTCCTCCCGCGTTTTTTTTTTTTTTTTGAATCTAGGTCTGGCTGCCCCATCCCCCTCAAACCCACTTTACCTTTCCTTTGCTCAAGATTGTGAACGGCGGAAAAGAAGACAGGAGGAAAGGTGAACGAAAGAAAAGACGTTACGGAGATGGGGAGGGGAGGGGATTAATCGTTCCAAAATGGTGGAGCCGGGAAAGACCGTTGGGTGGGTGCCCACAGCAAGGAATTCATAGATAGAGCACATGCTCTCAAAAATACGAACGCGAGTCCCATAACAAGGTTACAGAGATACGCCCTTGCACGGGAGCGCAACTGTCCGCCTAACAAAAAGTTTTTTTTAAAATTAGAAAACTGAAAACTAAAACCAACAGGGGCATTTCGGCTAAAGTTATTGAAAAATAGTTCGTAAAGAAAGAATGGTGCAGTTTATGGGGAAACGAAGATGTATGTAAGGCTCGAGTATTCAAAAGAGGAGACTACTCTAGGCGATATGGACCAGGAATTAAACAAGGCACTCTTTGAACCTCTCCCCTTTTCTGCGAATCACCCGTCACGTGCCACCGACGCCCGTCTTGTGCGCTCAGACATTCACCGAAATGGGATCCCTCCGTCCGTCTCTGCCTGTCGCGACCACGAAGACTTCGACGCTCGGCTGGTTACATCAATACAAGTATGTGGTAATCTTGCGGATTCCATTTACATAAGCCTTTTGTTTGGAGCCGTGTTCTCGTTCTCAGTAGTTAAAGGGGCCGTTATTTCCACATTCAGCATCCACACGCGTTTACTAATGCCACTAATTTTCACCGACTCAAGTGTTATACTACGTTCAATATACAATTATTAAGGATTCATTTGGGAGGATAATGAGGGTAATTCTCCATAAGGGCATATATTCATCATCGCTCTTATGTCCACAAGAAATGTTGTTTACACACCGATCGGAAGAAAGTCATGTTTCTATAACGGTCACTTATGTTGTAGTAACATAATTAAGCTAACTATTTTTTCTTCTTTCTTTCAAGGTGCCAATCTGCCGCCAAAGGCATAAATCGCCGTAATTCAAAATCAATCTAACACTAGACTACGTTAAAACACACAAAAACAATACAAACAGGAAACAAACAAATGAATCCAAGAGCAAGAAAAGGGCACGTTAAAGGATCAGAGGGAGGAGTCTTCACAGGGTCCCGGAGCACGCACCCAACACCAAGAGAGTAAAATAAAATGGACGAGGCCAGCCAGCCTACTCTAGAAAGTACAGGAGTTAACAGGCCTTTCCGAAATAGAAGGGACAAGCGGTAGCGACCCCGTTCTCCGGGTAACCAAGACTGGTAACGTGCGCGAAGGTTCCACAGACACGGACTCTCAACAAAAAGGGGCCGGACAGTCAAGGGTAGACGAGAAAAAGCCACCTGATACCACAGCGGCATGGGGGGGGGGGGTAGGTGCACGGTAATAGTCGACGAGCGATGGCACTACGAAACTATAACTTCCCATCGGCCGTCTCCCATCTTCTTAGCTTGGAAGCCGGAGGGCTGACTTGATTTCTGCCGTATATTCAGTGTAAGGAAGAGCGATACGCTGAGCTGGTCGCCCAGTCCTTGCCGATTCCTTGCCACCCTCAATGGTGCACTCATTCCCCATAATCCCTACTGTCAATGAACCTATGAGAAGATAATCTTGACATCTACCAAGTTCGTGGTAACCGGGGAGTCACAGATACCACGAAATAGTAGGTGCGTAAATTCGAATGCCCCGAGAGTACTTAAGGCGCTGTGTGTCGCTATATATCACGATCTGGTCTCGGAACCGGGTATGAAGTCTCCCATACCATGCTGTCTATTGCAACCAGCTCAGCCGTGAAGACAGACGCAGCGACTGGTAGAAACGGCGTGGAAGTCATCTGTGTACAGAGGCATGTATTCAGTGTGGTACGAAGTGTGCTTCAAGTTCAATAGGGTCGAACGCAATAATCTTAGCGCTGTAGAAGCTTTGGGAACAACGTAAACTTGTCGTTGAAGGGTTCTCCGCCATGGAAGTAAAGTCCAGTCGACAGCCTTCAGCGACATCACAACGTGCATTGAATGCTGGAGGAACAGCATACAGGTATGAGAATGTAGAGAAAGCGGTCGCGAAAGACCACCATGCACGCGGGATCCGAAAGTGCAGACCTCTTTTCTTGAAGAACGAGAGGCGGCTCATGCGATAACTTGCCCCGAATCCTTTTAACATGTTTCCACACCCCTGCATTTTTTATTTTTTTTTTTTAAGGGGCTATCTGGCGACTGCCGACTTAGGGATAAGTTGCCGTAAACAAACAGCCTAGTTCTAGGCTACTTTAAAAAATTGAACAGGAAACAATAAAAAGAAATAACAAAAACAATAACAAAAACAACAACAATTAAACCGGGTTAAATGAAAGGGAGAAGGCCGGCCTCCCCCAAAAAGTCAATAAGTCCAGCAGTCAAAGTGCACGCACTCGTCCCGAGTACAAGGGACAGGCGGTAGCGACCCCGCCCATCCCGGTACCGGGACAGGTGTCGTGCTCGAAGATCACCCAGACTGGGACATTCGACAAGAATGTGCCGAACAGTCTGGGGGACGACGCAGTCGTTGCAATAGGGCGCAGGTGAGCGCTCCATCAAATAGCGATGCGTCACACGAGTGTGCCCGATTCGGAGACGACAGAAAGGAACCTGAAGCCGCCGCGGCATTGGGGGATAGGTTCATGGGAACAGTCGCGGTGCAATGGCACGCAACTTTAAGTTTCCTTCGACCGTCTCCCATCTTCTTTGCCAAGCAGTCCGAAGAGCTGCCCGTATTCCTGCCATGTAGTCAGTGTGAGGAAGAGCGAAACGCTGGTCCGGTCGCAGAGTCCTCGCGGACTCTTTGGCGCGCTCATTCCCCGCAATTCGTATATGTCCAGGAACCCAGCAGAAGATAATCTCGACATCTGCCCGGCTCGCCAAAACCGTGGCGTCACGGATTTCGCGAACCAGGGGATGCGGAGATTCCAATGCCCCGAGAGCACTCAGGGCGCTTTGTGAGTCGCTATAGATCACAATCCGGTCTCCGAACCAGGCACGTCGCGTAATCTCCCGTACCGAGTGGTGTATTGCCACCAGCTCGGCCGTGAAGACAGACGCAGCGCCTGGTAGAGCCCCGCTGACTTCAAACAGAGGGGATACGGCGTGGAAGCCGACCCCCTCTTGGGACTTGGAGCCATCCGTATACACTGGCACGGTACCAGCGTGACACGATGTGTGCTCCAAAAAGGTCGAACGCAATACTCCCGGCGCAGTACAAGCTTTGGGAGCAGAGGCGTGGCGACAAATAGCCAAATGTGGTACCCTCCAGGGTGGAGTCCTGGGCAGAACCAGGGGCGCCACCAGCCAGAGAGCTATATCTAGCTCTCGAAGGAGTTTCCTGGCCCTAAACCCAAAGGGCTTAGGGTATGACTGGCGTCTCTCGGCGGCATAGGCATCATCGAGATCAGCTGCGGATGCAGTGGGAGCTGTTGGCGACTGAGGGAGGCGCCGGGCTCGCGCGTACAGGCGAGTGATGCACTGCACGCGGCGCAGAGCGAGTGGCATCTCCCCAGCATCGACCAACAGGCTCTAAATGGGGGAAGTGCGGAAGGCACCGGTCGCAAGGCGAAGGCCGGTGTGGTGGATCGAATCCACCTTCCGCAATAAACGCTCGGCTGCAGATGCATAAAACTCGCATCCGTAGTCGAGCTTCGAGCGAACAAAGGATCGATAAAAAAGTAAGGCAGTAGCCCTATCAGCGCCCCAAGCGCTGAACGTCACGGAACGGAGAATGTCCATGGCGCGGGTACAAGAGACCCTAAAACTGCGAATATGAGCCTCCCAGGTGAGGCGTCGGTCGAATACAAGACCAAGGAAACGGTGCGACTCAACCACATCGGGGCGCACCCCATTAAGAAACAAATCTGGGTCGGGGTGAAGCCGTGGATGGCGGTAGAAGTGCACCACCTTAGTCTTGGCCAAAGAAAACCGAAACCTGTGCGCTTCGGCATAGCGAGAGACGCGGTTCAATGCCTGTTGGAGTCGACGCTCCAGAGTTGGCATCTGGGCCGCGCCAAAAGAGATCGAAAGGTCGTCCACGTAGAGCGTAGCGAGAACATCTTCCGGCAGCACCGAGGTGATGCCGTTGATGCTCAGGGCAAAGAGTGTGACACTGAGGACACTTCCCTGCGGGACACCCTGTTCCTGCTCCTTTCAGGCGGAGAGGGCTCCCCCCACCCGTACGCGGAATCGACGATCTCGCAAAAATTCAGATATAAACATTGGGAGGCGTCCCCTCGCCCCCATCGTGTGGAGAGTCTCCATGATACCGTATCGCCATGCGGTATCATAGGCCTTCTCCAGATCGAAAAACACCGTGGCGTAGTGCTGTCTACGAAGGAAAGCCTCGCAGACGGCATTTTCCAGTCGGAGCAGAGCATCCGACGTGGAGTGGAACTTACGGAAGCCGCACTGTGCAGAAGACAGATGGCCTCCGCTGTCCAGGAAATAGGCTAATCTAACATTTACCAATTTCTCCATCAACTTGCACACGCAAGAGGTTAAAGAGATTGGGCGGAAACCGGTCGGAGTAGAGTGATCTCTCCCCGGCTTGCGAAAGGCGAGCACAGTAGCGATTCGCCAGGAGTGAGGGAGAAGACCTTCCACCCACATCCTGTTGAACAAATCTAACAGAAAGGCCATGCCTCGCTCACCCAGGTGTCGAAGCATTGCGTACGGGACATCGTCCGGACCATGGGCGGTGTCCGCGCACGAAGCGAGAGCGGAACGCAACTCACTCACAGTAAACTTGTCGTTGAAGGGTTCTCCGCCTCTGGAGGTAAAGTCCAGCCGGCGGCCTTACGCGACATCACGACGTGAATTGAATGCTGGCGGAGAAGCATCCCGGCTAAAGAATGCGGAAAAAGCGGTCGCTAAGGATTCCGCCACGGACGTGGGGTCCGAGATTGCGGTCCCATTCTCCTGGAGAACGGGAGGGGGGTCCTGCGAGAACTTGCCCCGAATCCTTTTGACTCGCTTCCACACCTCAGCTAAAGGGGTCTTCCCGTTAAGTGAAGACACGTATGCCCGCCAAGAAGAACGGCGGGCGTGCTTCGAAATATACCGGAACCTAGCCCTAGCCCGACGAAATTCAGCGACAGTGAAATCGTTCGGGCGGCGCTTATAGCGCATATAGGCATAACGCTTCTGTTTGAGGGCCGTCTCACACTCGGCCGACCACCATGGGAGTGGTCGGCGTGCAAAACGGCCAGACGTCCTAGGAATAGTAGTCAGGCCCACGGCGATGAGGTTGCCGGAGAAGAACTCAACGGCCTCATCTACCGACCTGAACTCCTCGACTGAGATAGAGAATTCAGTCATTTCCTGAAATGCACGCCACCGCGCCCGCGCTATGCACCATCGAGGTGGGTTCTCAGGCGGCAGTTGCCCTGAAAATGATATTTGAATGGGAAAGTGATCACTACCATGGAGGTCATCGACCACCCCCCAATCAAAATCAGGCTGTGCATCCGAAGAGCACAAAGATAGGTCGAGGCAAGAAAATGAAGCAGTTCTTGGACAGTGATGCGTAAACTCATCCACGTTTAGAACACCCATCTCAAGCTCTTCGATCAGATCGGCAAGGACTTGTCCCCTGGGATTTATGGAGTAATCTCCCCAGAGAGGATGCCTGCCGTTCAGATCTCCAAGCAAGAGATAGGGCCTCGGCAACCGTGCAACGACGCGGCGGAAGTCCCCCGCGTCGAAGTCAGCTGACGGTGGAATGTACGCAGAAATGATAGTATACCTCCTATCCAGGTGCAGCTGCACAGCCACTGCCTGAAAGGAGGTATCTAAAGAGAAAGGAAGAACGGAGACATCATGCCGGGTGTAAACCGCGCATCCCCCAGCCCGGCCATCCCGTAGTGGTGGGGTCACAAGACCCTTATACCCCGGGAGGGCGGGCAGGGGGCGCGGGCCTACCATAGTCTCCTGCAGAAAAATAGCTAACGGGGAACGGGATGAGACGAGCCTCCGCAGCTCCTCCTAGTTGGCCGGGAGTCCAGGGCAATTCCATTGAACGAATATGCCCTCCAGGGTCGCAAGACCCTTATACCCCGGGAGATCGGGCAGGGGGCACGGGCCTAACATGGTCTCCTGCAGAAAAATAGCTAACGAGAAACTGGACGAGACGAGCCTCCGCAGCTCCTCCTAATCGGCCGGGAGTCCACGGTAATTCCATTGAAGGAATATGCCCTCCAGGCCTAGCTCGGATGAGACACGAGGGCTCTCATCGAACAGAAGACCCTCACGAAAATGGCCGTACGCTTTCCGGAGGCAGAGGCCCCAGGCGCTGTTGGCCGGACAAGGCGCTGAAGGCGCTGTCGCCTTCGAGGACTTATTGGGGGAGGTTGGGCTCGCCATGCGAGTCTTTTCCTCCCTACACCTTTAAACCTTAGGCGCGCGTTGCGGCTTCGGAGGCAGGAAACCCTCTTTTCGAAGAACCACCGTCTTCGAGCCCCTAGTTCCACCTCGGGGCGTGGGCGAAGGAGCCGAAGCTCCTTTGTTGCTGTCCTCCTTTCGGGGGACAGCTTTAGGAACCCCGGAAGATGGCCTAGCCACCATCTTCAGGGGTGTTGCCTCCTGTGAGTCTAACGACTCGGTGGAGGCACCTGGCCGTTTCGCCTTACGGGAAACGGTCACGCTGGCGGAAGAGGGGGAAGCCCTGGTTTTAGCCAGGGATGGGTATGAACCCTTTTTGCAGCCAGAATTACCAAGGGAGCACCGGGGTTGAGTAGTGCCCGCAGAATGGCTCCGAATGGGCGCAGAAACAACCGTGCTCGTTTGGCCGGGTGGGCCAGGAGGAGAGGGTTCCTTTCTAACTATTGAGGCATATGACGTCCCAGGCAGAGCCGGGCGCACCAGGGACCAAGTCTTTAGCCTCGCGGAATGAGACTCGATCCTGGGCCTGAACGGCAAGGATTTCTTTCTCAAGGAGATATGCACCACATTGCTTCGAAGAAGCGGGGTGCGGCTCTCAGCAATTGACACATTAGCCACACACGATTTAGACTTATCGTGTGCGGCCTTGGAGCAATTTACACAGACTTCGGGTGACCCCGACTTTGCACTTCTACAAGACCGATTCGTATGGCCAAAGCGGTGACAGTAAAAGCACCGCCGTGGCAGTGGCACGAATGCATTCACGCGGTAGCGGTACCAACCGGCACGCACCGACTCAGGGAGCTTGTCACAGTCGAACGTGACGAAGAGTGTAGGGTGGGTCTCGAGGCCCCTCCCTGTTTTCTCATCACACGTTCAACCTTGACCGCCCCATGGTCGGCCACCTCTAAGGTGATGTCCTCTATGGAGTAGTCAACGAGTTCCATCACATAAACTACTCCTTTCACAAAGTTCATGGTAGAGTGCGGCGTCACACTCACCGGGGTGCCATCAAGTGTCCGAAGAGCACTTATCTTGGCCGCCTCGGCGGGAATCGCTGCATTCGCCAGAAGGCTCTCGTCCGAGAAACGGGTCACCTTCGGTTCTCTACCCATTGCACTAGCTAATCCTCTCCTCTGGTGGATCATGTTGCCCTTGGCCAACATTCTGCAATCAGTGGAGCGAATAACGAGGAAGGGTTTGAAGCAAGTGGACTCGAAAAGGCCAGGTAACCTCTGAATGAGGGGCCCCGATTTTATCGAGGCTCCGCCCTGTGCACTTTTGGTCTTAGTCATAGTCAGGGGCTCCGCACACGTGGGGGTAGAGGAGCCGGATGTGCCGATCTTGACATGGTCGCTTGCCAAAGTGACAGCAGACCTATCAGTCCCCGCGGATGGAGAGCGAGTCCCGAGTCTTTTTCGGAGAGGAGGGCGGGGAATGAACCCGCTTCACCCCTCCGCCGGCAGAGCCCCCAGGCCAGATGGACCGGCCTCAGCCAGGTCCTTCTCCGAAATGGAGAAGGTCCTGGTGGTTGCAGGGGCACCGGGGGGTATGATCCCTCCCCTCCTTGTACTGCCTCGGAGACCCCAGCCGTTTGAAGAGGACCTTGCATAGGGGCGGATTCAGGTTCGGTGCTTGGCGCCGAGCACGAATTCCCCCCCCCCCCATGGAAGGCCCTACCGAGAGAGGCTGGGTTTCCTCAAGGACCATGTCTATCACAGGAGGGGCCTCCAGTTGGCCATCCCCTCCCAGGACATCGCAGGTCCCGTTGGCAGAGTCACCAGTCATGTGTGGGGAGGCACAAGCCTTGACCCCGGCAAGGTTCAATATTTTTGCCAGCAGGTCTTTTGAGGGAAGCGACCGAAGGGGCCTGGCTCCCTTCTCCCCCCTAAGGGGGGTTTGCTCTACCGAGCCGCTTCGATGAGGGGCGGTCGGCAATGGGCTGCCTGCTGGCTTTCTTGGCAGTCCCCTTGGAAAGCAAAGGAGAGACTGCCGCTGGAAGCAGGGAGGTGCCCGAAAGCACCTCCAGAGAAGGAGGTGAGGGGGAGTCCCCTAAACCCGTAGTCGTAGGAGAGGAGTAAGCCATTAAGTGTCCGATAAGCATGCATTAATAATGTCCACCTCTGAAGAATCTGCCGCGTTCGCCTGAAGGCACCCGTCCAGTAAAGGAGTGACCTTCAGCTCTCTACCAGTCAATTTAGCTTATCCCATTCTTTGATGGAACATGTGCCATTTGGCCAATATTCTGTTATCAGTAGAGCGACTAACTAAGAAATCTTTGAAGCCAACATGCTCGAAAATGTCAGGTAGTCTCTCAATGAGGACCCCGCCGTCATCGAAGCTCCGCTTACCACACTAGTAATATTGCTCTTGGTCTTATTCTAGGTCACCAAGCCCGATAAACAGAGGTTCATCTTAAATGAGGTGGAGCTGCCCAAGGGCGTACCCCTGCAGATACCGCTGGGCCGACTCTTTATCAAATCCTACCAATGGTGTGGTAGGTAGGTCGGAGTGGCGGATCCGGCTTAGTGGCAGGCCTCGGAGAGGTCGGGTCACTATACCCTAGATAAAATCAAAGAGTGCAGTATGAGATGGGGCCAATGAAAGGGGTAAAAGAGGTAGTAGTGGAAAGGTATCAAGTGTAACAGGTTACACAGGGCACCACCATGCGGGTTTAGCGAACAAATGAATAAACCAGAGCTGAACAGCTGACCCAAACTTAAAACTCAACTTTGAGGGTTTCAACCGTAGCGGCAATTATATCAACTATTATAGCTGAAATTCATAGGCACAATTGGGCGAACTTTTGTGTTACAGAACGTTTTAATTGACTTCGAAATTAACAAACTGAAGGCATCTGACACCTAGTCAATGGAAAGGAACACCGGAGACAAACCATAAAGAAGCCCAAGAACGCGTTTGGCACTTACCAGGACCAAGCTCAAGGAATCTTCGCCAAGTCTATCCAAGATCGAAGGTTAAAATATGTACATAGTGATACCCGTCGGTAACATAACGATGAATCGTGCCGGTACGAATGAGAACCCAAAACTCATGAATTGTTCTAGTTATAAAAAAAGCAATATCCACAACAATGGTCACGAGCAACATTAATTAACAACCCACAATAGCCTATAATTAATGCTAAAATTACCCATTTTGCGCTCGGATGATACAAATGTTATCACCATTCATGGGGGGAAATACCACTTGAAACCTCACAAAGTTTTCATACCTTCCTGATCAGGGGGTGGGGGGAGGGGGCGTAAATGAGGCAATCGTATGAAAGACGTCAAAATTGGGGCCCTTATTCTTCCCTCGTGTTCCAATTAAATTAATCTTTTTCATTCACCGTCGATTTTCACGGCAACCGATTGGATGATTGCTTCGAATGGCTGCAAAGAACACCCACAATGCTCGCCAGTAACCAAGAAGCCAATTAATGGCCGGTACGAATTACTCTTGCGCTCCAACCAGTCAGTCTATCCGCTCAATCTTCCTTGCATTTGCCTTTTTGAAGGTTAAATAGCTAAGAATGCGATCAAAAACGTAAAAAAATCTAGTGTGGATTAGAACCTGCAGACAAAAACTTCAGCCTCACGGCCAGCACGCCCTTTCAAGGCAAAAAGACAAAGAGGAGTGAGTCATTCTTATTCGCTTGCCACAAGGGAGGGGGGGTACCATAGATGGGGAACTAATAAGATACACCAAACTGCAAAATAGGACGAAGCGCCTCTTATCACCAATCTAAAAAAATGACCATTCGTCAATTTTCCTTATTTCACTCCCACCAACTCCTCACAAGGAGACTTTTCATTATGAAACAGAGGGTGGTGGTGCAAGGGAGTTGAGCGCCATCCTGGTCCTGGTCCCAATCCAAGCGAACCTCTTTTGTGCCGATTGCCTTTTGTGGGGCAATCTCGTAAAAACATCTATTTCCCGGGGTTTTTAGATTAAAAAAAAATCCCTTCATTAACCTCAGACCTGATCTCTACCCGAACAGACACCACCCCTAAGCATCGCTATGCTTTTCCCGCAACATCCCATGAGGTTAGGGAAAATGGAGGGCTCACTCCGCCAGAACGGCTATCCTAGCTGTTTGGGCAGGAGAGATTTGCCATTCATTTTCATGTCGAATTCCCCGCCTCCCCCCATTATTACTTTATTTTCTCTTTTTTTATTTATGTTCTACCATATTTTTTACATATGTGAATAGACCATAATATAAATAAGAGGGAACGTGGCTGAGTGGTTTTCGCTCTTTCACTGGCATGGGGATCGGGCAACATTTTTTCCATTTTAACCAAAGCAACCTCCTCCTCCGCAGATTCAGGAGGGGGGCATGTTCAAGAGAGTTGTCACCCTCACGGTCTCTACTTGGCCTATACCGGGTGTCCCAGAAAAAAGTTAACCGTATTTTGAATTAGTATAACTCAAAAACTATGGAAGATGTTTGGGTCCTGTAAAAAATGTTTTATTTAACAACTATTTATCTGTCGATTCTGAAAATTTCATTAAATTCCCTTTTACGATATTGATACACAAATGGGTTTAGTGGAGGCTATCAAAAATATGTTTGCGCAAGGAAGTAAAATACTGAAACGAAGCCTAGGAAGGCTAGGCCACCGGGCACTTTCAAGAGAAGCGTAGAGAGCCTAAGTCACTGTACGATTCTCCAAGCAAATCCTAGGCCATTTTACAGTGGTTTTTCATCCATGCTGTTGTATGGTCTCGTTATTATTGCTTACTAAGCAAATCAAAGCGTTTCTGTGTAAAAGTTTACTTCCATAGAACCTTTTTAATCATGCGGTTAACAAAAGATCAACGCATATTTGTAGTCACAAACTTTATTAAGACTGGCAGTATTAAACAAGTACAACATTCATTTGAACAACGTTTTCCAGGTAGGCACCCACCAAGCAAACTTACAATTTGGAAAAAATGTTCGCAAATACCAACATGAAGGAACATGCTTAAATCTAAATAAAGGTCGTTCGGGTCGTATGAGAACCATAAGAAGAGCAGAAAATATCGAAAATGTTCAGATGGCACTTCTTCAAAATCCACATGTATCAGTCAGAAAGAATGGGTTACAACTGTCAAAGTCATCATTTAACCGCCTTATTAAACATGACTTAAAATGGCATCCCCATAAGATGCATGCAAGACACCAGCTTCTTGAAACTGATTTTCCTCGTCGTAGACAATTTGTCGAATGGCTTCTCCATAAACCTGCTCGTTTCTTGGGAAAAATTGTGATTGCTGACGAGGCAGCCTTTTTCATGAATGGAAAGGTAAATAGCCATAACATTCGGCAATATGCGCCGCTGAACCACCTCCCAGCATTCAACTTTGACACACGTATTTGTCAGCAGAAAGTGTGTCTGTGGATCGGAATATGCGAGAATGGCTATCATGTAGGCCTATTGTTTTACGAGAATAACTTGAATGGTGCTGCCTACCTGAGCATGATCAACGAAAGGATCTTTCCGGAACTACGCCAGATTTACGGCAATCAATTCAATAGACTTTGGTCGATTCAGGACGGCGCACCAGCTCATAGACAGCTTGCTGTAAGAGAAACGTTTGACAACCGCATTGTCGCGCTAAATGATGCAATTGAATGGCCCCCAAGATCCCCTGACTTAACACCGTGCGATTATTTCTTATGGGGATATCTAAATAATAAAGTGTATTCTACTCCACCACAAAGCATCAAGCAGTTAAGCGATATTATCACACGTCAATAGACTTAAGGAAAATCACAAGTTAATAAAAAAAGTTGTTCAATCAATGCGATCATAGGCGCAACTGTGCTTGGAAAGAAATGGAGGACATTTGGAAGGAAACGGTGCTTAGGAAATTAAAAAATGAATTTGTATTACCCATATGAAGATGTGTTTTGGTTAAAAATGGATTTAAGTATATTTGTTGATTTTAAACTTCGAAGTTTCATTATTTTACTTCCTTGCGCAAACATAATTTTGATAACCTCCACTAAACTCATTAGTTAATCAATATCGTAAAAGGGAATTTAATGAAATTTCCAGAATCGACAGATAAATACTTGTTAAATTTGTTTTGTTTTGCAGGACTCAAAAATCTCTAATAGATTTTGAGTTATACTAATTCAAAGTACGGTTAACTTTTTTCTGGGACACCTTGTATATTTTCCCCACATTTTTTGGCCGTTCGATTAGGAAAAACAACCCAGGCGACTAAAAAAGGGGGCTGACAGACGGACACAACTGGAAGAAAAATATGAACCAGAATGGTGAACTAAATGGCAGGAAGCCTAGTGGATAATTTTGCGTGCGGTGGAAATCTAAGCAGTTCATTTATATAACATCCCCATTTTCTTTGGGGGAAGGGGGTCAATTCACCCATTGGTTATTGGAACAAGGAGGAAGCACGACCTTTAGATATCAGATGTAGCGTGATGGCCCATGTTCGGACACTTCCTTGCAGGTTGGGTCTGGTACAAATGCGCATGATTAGACTGAGAAAAGAAACCCCAAAATATCAGAAGCCACTAAGAAAGAAAATGTAGGCGTTATATAAACTCATTAAATCTCCACCACCACACGCTCCGCCCTATAACAAATACATCGTGAGAATGAAGAACACAAACTAGTTCGAACCTCAGCACGACTAAGATTAACGGAATTGCCATGAATTAACAGCCCTCGCTCATTTATTAAATTTGAAAGGGGGTTCATAAAGGATTCAATAACAGTTAATGAACTCCCCCAATGCATGGGCGACGAGGTAGGTTGCTTTGGTAGAAATGAAAAACATCGTGGTAGGTAGCACAATTGAAACAAACGAAAGCTCTTAATTCTCTCATGACTATGGACAACCAATCGGAAGCACCAGTTTCCCTTTCAACGGAATGTGGGTCACCATGTGGTTTGCGATGTTTCGGAGAGCCCCATAGGGCCTGGTGTCCTTCCTCTTACAGAACCATCAAGGAAGAACTACTGCAAATATACCTCTGAAGTCACCGGGACTAGTTAGTCCCCTTCTGTACCCACCCCTTCGTCCACAAAAGAATTATTTCACAAAGAGCAACACAGTTTGGCTAATAGAGACAAAAACCAGACGCCGCAAGTGACTGGTTCCCATTTGATTTAGTGCCACAAAAAGAAAGCTGCACAAGCGAACGATAAGTTCCACAAAATCTAAAACAACAAAAAATTAAGTTCTGCGGCCACGCATTGCTGCACGCGTCCAAAACATGTTCAGCTAACGAGCAAACTAACCTGCACACTCTACTACGTTTGGCCCACTACTGCACTGAAGGAACGCACGTAGTGTTGCACATCCGATACAACTTGCCTCGAGCCTTCCATAATAACAGAGGGACGGGCAATTTTTTTTTTCGCGAACAAACCTACGCATTTCGAGGTAGCTTAAAAAGGTAATGATCAATTTTATGGAGGTTTTCACATTCACTTTTTTTCGATTTTGCTCTTTTTATTGTTGAAAAGAGAATGTGGCCAATTTTTTTTTTTAGCAGAATTGTTCTTCGAGACAATGATGTAGGCAGAATATCTGCTTACAACTTTGTGTTATTTCAACACATAAACCACTTTATGGGACACTCAGAATATAGGTGCCATTTTAAGTCTCCAAATCAGAAGGACTTCTCAAATAAGAAGGTTAAGGAGTAAATGGAAATTGACAGCCGAATGATACACTCTTAAAACTACATGGCATCGAATACATAATCCAACTCCCTTTAGGGGAAAACCTAAAATTATATACTATCTAAAATTACTCAATTACTTATAATGGACAACGTAGGAATAAATGGGAAAAAGACAATAAATCTTACAAATAAGGAAAATCACTCAGCTCAAAGAAATCAATACTCGCTGGGGCCTAAAAAGACATCACACGCAAGCATTATACGTATGACTTTGAGTTTTTTCCTACTTCACGCAATCGGCGCACAATACACACTTGGCAGAATTCAAAAGTCACCCCACTAAAACAGATTTTTGTTCTAAAACACGGCGAAATATTAGGCGAAATTCTTTTTTTTTTAACTAACGCTATCTTTTGGCAGTTACCGACGAGAAAACGTCCACCGAAAAAAAAGAAACAAAAAGCTAATCTAAAATAATGAATAAAACAAACAAAACAACAAAAAAATACGATCAAAGGATAAATGTTATGGGGGAACACGCCTCCCTCAAAAAAAACCCTCTCCATAATTTGGTGTGTGTGACACAGCCACCAAGAACCAGGGGCAAGCTGTAGCACCTCCTCTCGCCCCGGTACCGAGACAGGTCTCACCACAAAAGACGCAAGTGACATTTGAGTTTCTCATCGCAAAAACAACAATTTCTATCGTATTATTTTTTTTAAAGCAAAAACCAACAAGAACTTTTTGTTTAAAAAAAAAACAGGAAAATTGGGGGGAGGTTGCAATCTATGGAGGTACATGGCCTGGGGAGGTAGGCACCAGGATACGCGTAACACCCCAACGAAAGTACGTCCCCTACTCGCCACGGCCCAAAAATAGGGGGGGGGAGGGGCGCCAACCAGATGAGGTTAGTTTACTCATTTGGGATCTTAAATGAAAACCAACGAGGGCACCACCAGCAGAAGGTTTAGGGGAAGTTCATAAACAAACGAGTAAATATGAGGAAAGCAGGAAAATATGCGCAGGGTCGCTAGATACACTATAACACAGGACTACTTGGGGTTAGGGGTGGGGGTGGAGGCAATTCTCAATAACCTGCCTGCCCAATCTTCGCAATTAAAGGCATGCCCCTCTGGTAGAATTGGGGCAAGGAGGGTGCGTAATTCCAAATGTCCGATGCAGCATTGTTGCTCATGCTGCCCGTGGCGCCCTCTAGCTCGGATGAAATAGGCGGATAGAAGATCGATAGCATCAGTGAGAAAGAAAATAGTGACACTAATGAGCACATTTAAATTCAGTGGAGGACGAATGAGAAGGAAGGGAGATAAAAACATTAAAAAAAACAAAAACTAACGATAGCATCTCCCCTAGAAAGTTTATGGAGAAAAGAAAGCAGTGAAATAGAGGATGTGAAAATGTGTGGAATATATATAATCGCAGCTCCTGTTGCAGGCATTGGTGACGGGAGGGCACAGAATCTTCTAGATGTCAGCAGCAGCATGCTGGCGATAAACAGTGAATGCATCGGGAGAAAAGAAATAACTAAATGTATTGATGAAAATGAATGCAATGGCGAATGCTACAAAGACTAAATGATAGAACGTAATTATTATAAACTCCAATATCAAGTTCGCACAAAGCGCGCAAGGACTGCAAAGCGTGAATGAGGAACCACCTGTGGGTAGAGAGGAGCTTTGGAATAAAATACAAACTTGCTGCCGATGGACTTCTCATTACTCACTAGTGATGGGACGATAACAGACTTTTAAACGAGTACCGATACCGAGTACGATAGCAATTTATATTCTATTCATTTGTTTGAAGAACAATATAGGTGTAAACTTGAATATTAGTCGTACTTCAAACCCAATATTCTAAATAATTTTTCATTAAAAATAGATTTCTACGAATTTGATAGATTGAAAGAATAGTAATACAATAACAAATCTTGAGTCATATTTTTCGTGTTTGTTCGTTTGAATGAACGCTGTTTGAACATGTTCGATATGGTTTCTCTCTAACACTACCGTTTATTTCATGTAACTGTTCATATTCATTCTGCAATGGGTGAAAATTGAATATGAATATCAAAGGAATATAAAACAAATAACATTTATAGATAAAAGTTGTGCATAAAGATTAAAGACTATTTAAACCTTAACTTTCAGCTGTTTTAAAAGAAATAAAATTTGTCGGAAAAAACGATGGAACAAAGATAGAAATTAATTGGTTTGGTAGCATACATACAATATGAATAATTGAAAATCACATGACACGTGATATATAATAGATGTATTTTAAAGACCCGAAGAAATGAAAACTGGTAACACAACCCGGAAAAACGCTTAAGAAATTATTATTAAGTGTATCATTAAAGCTTAAGTAGGAAAACTATTTTAACCATTGTAAGAAAATGAATAAAGGAGTTGGATTCGAACCTGTGTCATTAAGCGCTCTACGCTAAAATGACCACGACGCTCATCGCTCTAGCGATGAGCGTCGTGGTCATTCCCCAGCAGCAGGCGTTGCCTGCTGCTGGGGAATGATTTACGAACTTGATTTCATGGTGGTATAATCAGTTCTCTACTCGTTTCTGAATGTTTATTCTCTATTTTCGACCAAATATTTCTGGCCCGTTTTTCTAGGATTTTATTGATTGGGTCAATATAGGCCATTTCTATTATTTCCCAAATTCTTATCCTTTCTATTCTTCTTATGTTTGTGATTAAGTATGCCGCCTTGTTTTTAATTCTTTGTAATTTCTTTTTGCAGCATGTTGATGTTGAATGTGACGGAATTGGTGGGTATACTAAGACTGATTCTATGAAGGCCTTGTATAAAGTCCCCTTTCTTTGTAAATTCATTATGGCTCAGGGAATGAATCAGTCTTAGGCCCGTGTTTGCCTTATCGATCCTGGTTTTAATGTGGTTATGATAGCCACTTTTGCCTATATGCAGGCCCATCACACTTCCTTCAGTAGAATATTCGTACTCTGAGTATTAATAAAGTTTCCAAGCAGGGTTCCGCATTTTTTCAAAAGGCTTCGCTTTTGGGATGGGAGGGGTGTAGAGTGGTGAGATTGCAATCGCGCGGTTTATAAGCTCTGTTTGATGTTTGACTCACGATAGCAAAGTCTACTGGGTCGCACGTACACTGGTTCCAGCGAAGAGGGGTAAGTGTTCTCAATTCGTCGCACGCTTCATCCCTTCTTCACTCTTCATCGCCTTTCTTCCTACACCCCTCAATCAATATTCAAGAAAAACAACTACATTAAAACGTTAGTCTCCTGGCTTTCAACTCAGGACAAATAAAAGTTAAAAGTCTTGAGTTTTCATTTTCCCTAACCTGACCGCTTTCTCGACCTTTACAAAAATTGCTGAAGGAAATGCTTTTCATCGCTTTGGAAAATTAATTGGGCCTACTTCGAAATTAATTTGAGCACAAGACCTGGAAAGCGGTTAAAACGGATTATAACGACGCCTGCAAAATAGTATTATACTACTATGGTACTCTTATTATTTTTAGGCCGTGATGATAATATTAATTTGTCACAAAATAATGTTTTTAAAGGAAAGTAAAAGCATTTATAATATACAAAATATAGATTTATTCAGCAAAGTAATTGTCATCCCCATTGGCAATGCTCTCATATCGTTTGAATAAGCAGTGGATACCTTTCTTGCATTCATTCGGTTTTGATCAAATATAATGATACTCTTTTACACCTCCATCCATATCAGAGTAAACTTAGATATTTGGTGATGTTGTAGTCACTTAAATAAATGGTAATCACACTGCGCCAGGCTCAGTGAATATAGAGATGATGAAGAACTTTCCAACCTAACGCCTTTTTCCTTTGGGTCAAATTGCCACGAGCGGGCGTGCATGGTCATGAAAGTGGAGGAGGACAGCCTTTCGATTGACCAATATAGGATCTTTTTGTTCGAGAACTTCATTTAAACGTTGCAAATGTTGAACATAAAAGCCTGGAGAAGTTTGCTATTTATTGAGGAGCTCATAATAATTTATATCTCAGTAAATGCAAAACATAGCCTTGTGCTGTTAGAGAACACGTCTCGGTAGGAATGAGTTGTTCTTTACGATCGAGTGATGGTTCGAGGGCTTAATTATTGCAGTAAACAACTCATAAATCTCCTCTCGTAACAAATGCGCCTAGAAATGGCTCACGGGCATTGCGAACAAATAGATTAAACAATATTCACGTCTTTAAGGTGGTTCATGTGATACTCAAACACCATTTTTGTGGACTTTTCCTATTTATAAGATGCTTACGCACTATTTGATGACTGCCAATTTAAAAGTATTACCATTTCACGAGTGTCTTGTTGAGGATTAGAAGGACGTAAACCATCAAGATCAATTGCAGCATGGCGGCTTCTAGCCTGAACGGATTTTTTTAAACCAATAATGACATTTGCGAATATTCAACATCTACATTCACTTCTGGAATGTCATTTAATATTAATGGGGTATTATTCCCTCGTATTCATAAAACATGATCTGCCTTGAGTGTTTGATTTACTTGAGGCTACCACTAAAGTACCTGTAATTTTCGAATCAAGATTTTACCTTTCTCTCTTTATACTCCAATATACAACCTTATTAAGAGGGGGGGGGGGGGCACTGCGATTGTACTCGATATTTTAGTTCTCTACCCATGTACTATCACCAATGAGCTAACCTGGTGGATACAGTGTTTGGATTTCTGACGTCGAGGAGGGGATTCAATCCCAGTGAACGTGGACACAAAAGTTTCCGCGGCGTCGTGAGATGGCCGCCCATTAGGTGGATACGCTGATATCCCCCCCCCCGTGGGAGTAAGTAGCTCAACATATATCAGCATGCATGTAGCCAATCACAACACCGCTATCATTTCCTTTCCCGCCTCTAAAATACAACATACCCGCTTCTTTGTTCATGAACACTGCCAATGGGGCACTAATATCTCCTATGGAGTCACTCAAAACACATACCCCTTAGGCCAAACGAGTCCCCCCCCCTTCTTTGGAGTCAAGAAATTCAAGAATTTTAGGGAGGTTTACTCTGGCGATCGTCAACTAGGGTACAGTCACTGTGGTAGGTAGGTGCACAGTTGGGGTGGTAGGTGCAAAATACCTCACCCCCATCACACCATCACCACGGTGTTTTCGGATTCACCAGTGATTGTCATTCTGATTTTTATGTGCATTTCATCAGCCGATTCGCCCACGATACAAGGGGCGAATGGTGGTGCTTCCTCCCCTGTATTGTTCGAACACAACCATACGGGGGCATAATCAACGGAATGGACAGGTAAGGACGGGAGGAGGGATGGTAACCGAGGGAAGGGGGGGGGGGCAAAGGGTGAAGGAGGGAAGGTCGCTGCAATATCTAACACTAGTACCGTATCGAGGTCCTTTTGCAAGGGAGGAGAAAAACCCCTCGCCTGTAGTTGAACTTTTAAATTGCCCACTACGTCGGCGATTTCTGACCAGTCTGCTGATTACGTAACTTATAAAATATTAATTCATAAATCATAATTATGCATTTACAATCCACAGTATTTTTTATCATTAACGTAAATAATCAATCTCTAGTGTAGAGCGTCTCAAATTGTGCATTAAAAAAAAAAATGGAGATGCATTTGATTGAGTCCGCACCTATGGAATTACAATTCATTTGTAACAGTGAAAGTTGCCCGAACATTACCCAATGAAAACCGAACTTGTCTATGTACCATTTTCTATCACAAATATTAAAATTAAGTCGATGACGAATAAAACTCGTCATCATCAGGATTCCCTAATTTAATGAAACTGAAATTTAAAGTATCAAGCAAATTTCTGAGGAGTATCCCTAATATTTAACACAGAAAATTGGAAAATAAACAATAACTAAAGTATTCGTTGAAAAATAATTATTTTTCTAAGATTCATATTCGAGGTGGTGGAAATATTTAGAATATTTCACTAGTGAGAAAGAATCAGAGATTTTTTTTAGAAGTGGAAAGAATAACTTCAAGAATTTTACATTAATTATAACACCAGTACTAAGAATGCATGCTATAGGTATCCAGAAGAAATGTTTCATGGGGAGCATGAACTAATCCTTACCAATTACAAGTTAAAGCTCTCAGTTGGGAAGATGAATGTGCGTCTTCAATTAGAAAAACGGAAACTAGTGACTAAAGAGGATAGTAATACGCAGTGGAGGATGAAGGTAAAGAGAAGGGGGGTAAATAGAATGGGAAGAGTGTAAAAGAATAACAACAAACCACCTCATCCCTTAATCATCGAATAAGAAGAGCGTATTATAAACAGACCGAAACACGTTTGTATAAAGTGCACTTACACTCCGAAATATGAAAATCCTTGCCAGGGGCATGAATGGAGGGAAGGGGGAGAGGTTGAGGATGAATTCTGAATAAAAACAAGCCCGAGATGAATGTTAACTTAGCGGGATTCAGTTGTGACATATGGCGAATGGAAACATGAGCGTACCCACGATGTGAAATATGACCTGGTCTGCACCTATGCAACCTCCATCCACACTCATGAATCGAGAGCACGAGAATTACCAATTTCGTTATCCAGCCCCACCCGTCTTAAGTGAGGCATTACATACTCGTATAGATCTTTTCATGGGCAGTTCCATCAGGCTCTGTTCGTTGTTTCTTGGCAACTGTATAGCGCAACTCTGCGTGCACGAGAAACCTTTGCCGGTATTCACCGGTATTTGAAGCAAGCGGGCATCAATCATTTCTTTCAGATCCAGTTAATATGCAAGGAAGCAAACGACACCTCGGCATAGTTCGTATTTGTGCCTAAGTGTAATTATGTAATGGAATTCGCGAAAATATCACTCGTTTTCTAGGTCGCAGCTCTCTTGTAAAGTGTAATTTGAAGAAAGCGATTGCTTTCCCATTAAATTATTTTCTATAAAATACACACAAGGATTAATCTTTGGTTGGAAAAAGAGCGCCTGAAACTACCTCAGAAGACATGGTCGATGTAACACAATTATCTGAAAACGCACACACCAGACTTCCCTACATCTGATAACGTCTATTTTTCCGTCCCATCTACGGGGAAAGTGGGCTTCTATTCGTCTGCAATAAAGGGAGGGGGGGGGGAAGCTCAATTTTGTTCATAGCTTCGTATAAAATTTGTAGCCTTTTCTTATCCTCCATTTGGAAGGAAGAGGTGGAGGCAAGGATCCAGCGAGTAAGGAACGGGGACATTTTAAAGTAACAAGGGAAAACTACTTACTGGTATAATCCAACGAGGCCATGTTCATCAGATAGAAAAAAAATAGTAATAAGCATTTATGTTGCCATTATATCGCATTTTCAAGCCTCATGGCGAAGTTTTATTAATCAAGAGCCGAAAACCAACGTGGATATCTTCACTAAAATCTACCTAAGAGAAGTTGAAAGATAGAATGGCTAAGTTATAATAAGTGAAGATATGGCGAAGGTGCAGAGCCAGAGGAGACAAGTTTGAACACGGGCCGAGAGGATTCAACTCTCTTGAGTCGCCAGTTCCCGTTGCCCAGTGAAGAGGCCTGAGAGAAAGCGTAAAAAACCCTCAAAAAATGAAGTTGACCCCTCTTGCGAGGGAAATGAAGTGGAAGATTGTGGGAAATGCAAAGGTAAAGCGACGGTAGACATGAGATGAAGGGGACTGTCATTTTATAACTTTCCTTCATGAAGAAGCCGACAAAATGCATAAAGGTGAATTTAACCTACGAGTATGAACTAACCACATTGTGCGATGGCATCATACTACCCTCGCACGTCGATTCTTACACCCCTCTACATTGCTAGTCGGAGTGTGTGCACGTTTACCGATACAACGCGCTGATGACGATGAAATGGATCTTTCCAGTCTTTTTTATGATCAATGAACATTTAAATACCACGATCCTGAAATCCGAAACAAAACGTGTTTCTTCGGTCTGACTGTACTTTCTCTCTCCTAGCTTCCATGCACTCCCACCCTCCCAAAGGGGCACAGGAAAAGGTGCATTACCGAAAGTAATGGAGCAAATCCAGATGAATGGCAGACCCCGCAAAAGAAGAGCTTTTGTTTTAGAATCGTGGACTATTTTGGTCTTACATGAAATTAAAACATAAAGGTTTCCTAATTTGTGGACGAGTTGCCTCGATTTATATATTATTTCCCCTATAATTATTGCCCCCCCCCCCGGCTTCCCCTGGCCTCATTGACTTTCGAAACCCATGGGGGCGTGTTTCACATCAGTGAACCCACTTTTTCTTGGTCTTAGATTTCCTTTATTCAAAACAAAGCCGAACAGAGGAATGAATCCCTTTCAATTTAGCTAGGAGTTAAGGTCTGCATCCGTAGACTTTTCTCCGTGTTTTCTAACTCTTGCCGTAAATTTCTCTCAGCGGTAAGGAATCATTAACAAACAAAAAAGTAACATAAAAACGCAGAATGAATACCGTAATTCCGTGGTACGCGAACCGAGGCCTTCCCATTAGATCATTGTTATTTTTTATGGTAAAGTTTACAATTACGTAACCCGTTTATACAAAATCAATAAAAACGTCTAAAAATAGCTTCGACATAACTGGTTAAGTGCGGAACATAATAGGAACGAGTAATCCAACGAGGATAATTCAATGAGTGGCAAAAAGATAAGAAAAAACGAAGTGAAAGAGGGAGGTCATTAAAAATAAAGTATTTTAAACCTTAGGAACTTGGAGGGTGCATATGAATGAAAAAGTAATTTCCAATGAGGGGTTCTGCTGAAAGTTTGTATTGAAGGATCTGTAAAAAAAGTGGTGAGTGAGCAGGTAGTGTGTGTGGGGGGGGGGTGGATGCAGGGATATTTAACTATTCAAAATTATTTAAATAGATTAATCACAAGAGCACATAAGTGGCAGATGGCAATCAACCTCTAAAAATGCAAATTTGTTTACGTAGGCAACCATAGTAGGGAATTTAGCTATGAAATGGAAAGTTACAGTTTGGACTCTGCTTAACATGCGAGTGATTTAGAAGTAATTGATCGGTCATTGAGGCTCTCTAAGCACTGTTGAGAGGCGAGAAATGAGGCAAATAAGGTATATAGGCTTTATCAATAGGAATGCTAGTTATAAAAGTAAGGAAGTTATTCTCAAGCTATATAACTCATATGTTAGACCATACTTGGAATATAGTATTCAGGCATGGTCCCCATATCACAGGAAGGATATCAACATTCTGGAGGCTGGATAAAGAAGAACAATAAAAATGATACAATCTTGGGAGAGCTTGATTATATGGATAGACTAAGGGCACTTAACATGTTTGCATTTGAAAGGTGGTAAAGGGGTGATAGGATCCAGCTTTTCAAAATGTTTAAAGGGATTGATAAATTAGAAATAAGGAGGTTGATTGAGTTCGAGACTGATCATAGGATAAGGGGTCACTGTTAGAAAATTAAAAAAAAAAATCGAAATCCAGAGACAGGATTTGATGAAATATTGTTTCAGTAAGAGAATCGTGGATTCTTGGAATGGATTGCCTGGGAATGTTGCCAAGAGCTCTAAATTGACATCATTCAAAGGAAAGTTAGATAAGAAGCGCAGCAAGTGAAGAGACTGATTATTTTTATTTTTAGTGCATGCTTTGGGTCTTGTATTGTAGACTCAATATGACGAGCTACTGGTTGATGACTAATAATGCAATTATATCATGGGTTTTGTGATGCTCTGACTGGGATGATTTTGATAGGCCCAAGTTGCTTTTTTCCATCCTTTATTTTTATTGTGTTGTTATGTTATGAAGTGAAAATGTGCGACGGGAGGGTAGAGGTAACCGAAATAGCCTTCGTGGGGGTGAACAAACGAGTACTTAAACAATATGTCCACGAATATTATTGAACCCGGTAATCGTAACTGTGTACTTCAGCATGTTGGGCAAACGAACGCCACCTACCATCATATCGTCGAGGGTTTTCAATATACCGGACAACCTCCACAAAGACCATAAGTCGGTGAGTTCTCCAGTTGTGACCTTATCACCGATGCTCACGAGAGCCATAGTAGGAAGTCGGCTACAATCAAAGCAATTGACGGGAAGCGCTCGATGAACAAAATCCGACGATAAAAAAAAATATTCGAAGCGCAGCTTTCCCCTCGCCATAAATCACCAAGAGGCGAAAAATGGCTACCGACAAACAAGATATAGGGAGAAAGAGAAGAAAAAATGGGAAGAACAAAAAGAAAGCAAACCAATACAAAAAAGTTCGGTGCTAACAAGAAGTTTATTTATTTATAACAAAATCGACGAAAAGTCTGGACCAAGTTTCGAAAAGGTTTTTTTTTTAAAGACCAGCGGTTGCCTTAGGGAAGCGAGGAGTAGAAGGTGCATTGGATTGCTCGAGTGGCCGAAAGATGGGACTACTTCATGCAAGAAAATGGGTTACTCTTCTGAACCAGATCGCGTCAACAATCAAGGAAGATTTGGGGCACAGACCAAACCCAATTCTAAAGTGGACGCAACGTGGGCGTATCCATCATCAATTGCGCGAACGAACGAGCCAGAGCTAGAGAAAATAAAACTCCGGGGTCGATGAAATCTTAATGAAACGCACTACCAGAAGGGCATAAATGCAAGAAAAACAAAAGACCGGGAATAAGATCGTGAAACATTATTAAGGGGACCAGACTGGCGAGTGCTATCAGGAGCAGAGCCGCCGAGATTAAAGTTTAGCCTAATCTTAGTATATTTTAATAATTAAACAAGATCCAACTAAGACTAAAAAAAGAAAAATGTTAGGCGTCTGAACGAGACTCGACTCCATCAAGGACCCGAACATGCACCCAAAAAAAAACCTAAACACAATGGAGGAGTCTCCCATCCTCCTCCTCTAAAACTCCATTATTCTACAGTCGGTATGCACGAACTCGTCCCCGTCTTGAGTACAAGAGACAAGCGATAGTGACCTCGGTTCGTCCCTGTACCGTGACAGGTAACTCGAAAGACGATTCCTAAGACAGACATTCTATAATAATCTACCCAACACGGGGAGGAGATGCGGGCAAGCTGTTATCACAATAAGGTTCAGGGAAAGCGCCCCATCAAATCGGGCTGCGTTCCGCGAATGTGCCTGATTCGTAGGTGGAAGGAAACGATCTGAAGCCGTCGAGGTATTGGTAGGTCCACGGGAAAAGTCGCTGCGCAATGACACGCAACTTTAAATATCCATCGGCGGTCTCTCGTCTTACTTGCCATTTAGACAGTGAAGAGTGAAATGCTAGTCCGGTCACCCAGTCTTCCAGACTATGTGGCGCCCTCATTTCCCGCAATCTCCACCTGTCCAGGAACCCAGCAGAAGATAATCTATAGAGATCCTCCCGACTCGCAGTAGCCATGGCGTCACGGATACTGCGGAAACTCCAATGCCTCGAGGGTCATCAATGCGCTTTGTAAGTCGCTATAAACAACAATCCGGTCTCTGTCTCGGACAAAGAGCATAATAAGGAGAGGCAGAATATGGCGAAGAGAGAAATCTCTAAGCTATATAGGTTCAGAAATCTTAGCTCGGCGAATATCAGTAAATTATCCGGGCTAAGCTCATCTACCCTGTAGTAGTGACTCAAACGGCCAGCAAGACCGCTATGAGGAGGCTCCAGCGAGTGCAGAATTCTGCATCCCTCTGCATAAATAAAACCAGACGAAGAGAGCATCTTCGGCAGAGGGACCTACACCGCAAGCAGCGTCTGGAGCCCATTAATGTCACAACCCAGAAACTGGCCAAAAAGGTCTGGTCTACAATGGCCAATGATATCATCCCAGAACTAAGAAGAACTGGTGGCAGAATTAACATCCCTGCTAGATTGCGCGGGAAGGTCGCTCAAAACCGGCGCTTCCCAAACACTAGACTCTGTTCCGAGGAAAACACAATACCAATCTACACATAAACATAAACAACATAGAGTATAACACAATAAACTACGAGACAAAAATTAAATTCACAATTAACGACGAACAAGCAAATACAACAGATCAAAACACGAGGTATAACACTAAATTTGAACACAAAGGCTCGAAAGCTCAACATTGCACGATAACTAAATAAACAAGACGAGGAGACAAATACAAAGAAGAACGCACACAGAGACAAACACTAGTCAACATTAATAAAACAGAAAGGAAAAATAAGTACTTATAGAATAAAAATGCCTGCGATGCTCCTCAAACAAGGGCAACCCTACCTTTCTTTCACCATCTGTCGTCTACCACTATCTAAATCTTGGACTATTGAGTTCACCAGAATCCAGTACCGAGTGGTGAATTGCAACCAGCTGGGCCATGAAGGCAGACGCAGCTCCCTCAAGAGGACACGCCAGCTTCAAACATGGGGGAGAAGGTATAAAAGCCGAACCCCTTCTTCGGACTTTGAGCCATCTGTGTACAGTGGCACGGATCCAGCGTGATAGGGCATGTGCTCCAAGAAATTCGACCGCAATACTTAATTGGCAGAAAGTTTATAAAGATAATTGGGTAGAGTAGTGTGGATATGGGGGTAGTGGAAATGTGTGGAAGATATATAGGTCGAGTAGTCAACAGAGGAAACTACTAGGGGCTCGTGGGTCCTATATATATCAGCTACAGCACATTGACCAAGTTAAACCTGACACTCCCTTAGTGGGGGTCAGATCGAGGAAGTCGCAAGAGGAGCTAACACAACCGATGGCAGAAGGGTATTAACACTCGTGATTTTAATTATAAGATTCAAGGTTTCGTTAAAGACAGCGTGGGTACGCACACAAGTGCGACCTTTGAGGACTTAGCGGCAAGAAAATTGGAGCCTCATTGGAAAAGAGGTTTAGAAAAAAAGGCCGCCTGAAAAGGATAAGATTGGGCGATTTGCTGTGAGAAAACTAAAAAAAAAAGTGTTTGAGTTCCACATTGGAAAACTATGGAAGAGCAAAATTAGCACTGATAAACCAGTCAATATATAATATTAAGAAAGAATAAAAAACGATACAAATGACAATCGAAACATAACAATGCAAATTATTCCGGTGGCCATAAAGCTGACGCACAAAGAAACTAAGGTTAAGGAGAACACTCGAGGATCCAAATCTCTAATCCTCTATGCTTGGGTCAAACGCCATAGAAGACTCGTGAAAGAAGGGAAAACATCGGATGAATCACGTGCAGCAGAGTGGAAAGGAGAAAAGTTTGACGATGGCCACGAAACAAAGTGGAACATGAAAGTGTTTTAAAAAGTTAAAATAGTTAAAAATAGATGCTCCTCCTTCATGGCCCCTCAAAGGCAAAACCAACAGCAAAATACAAACCATTAATTATCAAAAGACTGCAAGTGATTGGTGACAAGATATGATAGTTACCATGCGAGGAGGCTGAGGTAGGGGAGGGGGTCAGAAGGTTCATTGCCTTTTCTATTCAGAGCCGAGCACAAACCAGACCACTAAAAGAGCCTAAACACTAGGGCGGGGGGGGAAGGGGGGTTCTAAATCAACTGGTTTTGTTTGTGATATCTCGCTTACTAGTTTGCGGTCGCAGACTTGACCCCGAGCCATTCTTGGCGCCGGAATAAACGCCCCGACCGCTTCATTCATCGGACGGCAAATGAAAGTGAAATCTTAGAGGAGTAACGGGGAAGATTAAAAAGAACCCTTCCACTTTTCATAAGGAAATACGCCCCATCGTGCGGATCAGTGTCCTGACGCCAGTTAATGATGAGTAACCCTTTATTCCTTATAAGGCTAGCTAGCTAGTTTTTTTTTTTTCGACTGAGGTATGATAGCTGTTCCCTGATGCAAAACACCCAACACGCGGACGAGAGTCCCCAAATCCTCTATTTTCGGGGTATCATTAAATTGTCTGTTGTTTCCGTGAGAACTCAAACAGAACGCCGTCAGAAGCCACGCTGCTCAACAAGCCGTACTATTCAGCTTCAGGTGCTGGATTACATCGACTCCGAGCAGACAGTCTATTCCCCCAATTCGATCTTTTAGATCGAACGGATGGTCGAATGCACTATTCGCGAGGAACCTCATCAGCCCTCAAAGCACAAATTGCACCTGGGTTTGAATCGACTAAAAATATAGCAGATATTTTCAGAGAACCAGAGAAGACAATGACACCCTTTTCCCCAATGTGTTTATTTGAGTACATATGAAAGTTTTGCTTGTGCACTTGTGTGAGTGGAGCTTTTCTAAGTCGGCACCCAACGAAGTTGCCACTGGTTCAGATATGAAAGATATTTGGGATGAAATATCAGTAGGAACCCTTACAGGTCCGAACTTAGTCCCCAATCCTAGGTCATCAGTGAGAGTATGAAGCAGAAAATCTGTATCGACTCAATGTTTGGCTTTAAAACCATCAAGAGATTGACCCACCGACCTAACTTGCCCCTTATTTGATCCCGAACTTTAACTAAATAGCGGCCGAAGAAGCCGGCATGAAACCTCGAAGCGTTCTGAATTCAAAGTGAAATGGATGGAAAGGCAGTTATACTCGCACAGAGGAGGAAGGAGGGGGGGGGGGGACCTCACCCACCCCATATTCCCAGGAACAAGGGAAGACCCCCCCCCCCTACAAGATCCCTTACTATGTATGGAAACAAGATAGCGACCAACTGCTGTTAGCCTTACAGATTGGAATTCAAGGCTATAAAGCAAATACAAAAAGAAAAAAAAGATATTTAAATAAGTGTTAAATGGTAAAGAAAGGTGGACAGATGAGAGGAGTTTGTCCTGACAACAAGAAGTTTCCCTCTTCTTAAATTTCCATTTTTACGATCATACTCCTTCCACAACACATCTAACCCATCCCTACTCAAATTCAGTCCATCCATTAAATACATTTCTTTCTTTACTTAAAACTTATCCCACATATCAACAAACATCAGATATTCCCTCTCACACATACACGAGAGATCCATTCCAACTCGACATCTATTCTCGGAAGCACACCTGACACAATACCTTTCATTTTTCCACCATTTCAATCAACGTCTTATACTTCTCACGTAACTCATGTACCCACTTTCGTAACATCATTTGCTCCTACATGTCTGATCACAACTGCATCCCTTGCAAAACCAGACATCATCCCCTCGTACCTGCTAGACACATTACTTACTCCAGCACCTGGCAAACAACCCCTCATTCCAATCCATCTAATAGCACTCAACTTCCTATCTAAATATATATTCTTTGAGTCACCCACCACAAGCAGTTCAGTCTCGCTCCTATTTCTAACTCTCTCATATTCACATTCATACTATACTACCAGCCGCTCCACTTCCAGTAACACCCTCATTCACACTTACATTTAAATCGTTAGTTACATCACTTTCAGTAACTTCCTCTCTCCATCAACTGAAGCTATTAGGTTCCGCATCCCTCTGTCTCACAGATTCAACATACCCTGACCTATCTTAACTTTTAGCATTCACCTAAAAATAACCGTTGTCATCTGCATCTTTCACTCCTGAAGCAATCCTTGGCCTAGCCACTCTAACTAACTTAAGATTCATTCCACCATTCATTGCCACTTCCATTGTATTATTCTTTCCCTCATCATCCTCACTCCTAAAATCTAACTAATGCCCCCTTGAACATCCTCTCTGATTCATTCAATCAATGACGAAGAAAAATGTGAGAAGAGGCATGTTAAGAAAGTGTCGAAAATGGAATGAAATGGAGATCTCTGTAAGGAATAAAGGCTAGGTAGTTTCAATCTAGCTGGACTACCGGGGGAATTGGAAGCGGGAGGTCGTGCCGCTCCTACAGGAAAGAGCTGTAACAGTCTACACAAATACCCTTTTGCTGGGTATTTATTCGACGGACCTGGAAAATAGAATAAGGGTGGAAAAGCCGCCCGAACGATGTGGATTGTCTTGGATGATGCCCGGGACCGGACTGTGAGATGCTTACCTGCGGTCTGCTGGAGGAGGTTTCCTCCTGCTCCTGATCGACGCTCGTGGAATACGACACGGGGCCAGGGAAGGGTAAAATCGGAAAGGTACAAGCGGTCCCTTCGTCAGGACCTCGGTGAGATCACTCGAAGATGTCCCTGCGACGACCCTCGAATCAGGCGGACAAGTAGGTGGAAGAGGAACATTCTCTCTCCGACAAGAGGGATGGCCAGAGTCACCCCACGACGCGGATGACAAATCGGAGTCACTGCTGTACAGGGCGAAGATCTCGGCTGATCGCGCCAGGCTCCAGCTACCAGACAAGGACTGGGTGCATGGGAGCTTGTGTAATGAACTGCCCCAGCCCGGAGAAGTCTGGATGTAGGGAGAACACATAGAGGAGTGCCGACGAGAGTAGCGGGGGGGAGGGGGAGGTGAGGACCACTGGACCCGGCTCGACGAGGGGTACCGCCGATCGAGGGAGTCGTGCCATGCTCGTGGCTCCGTTGAATAACTGCGCATATGGGTTACGCCTTTCGTCTTGTCCCTCTCACGATGCCGAGAGGAAAACGGGAGCTCCAGAGGATGAAGCCTATGCTTATCCATCTCCGGACGGGGATCTTCCATGGGGTTCCATCTCTCATAGTAGGGCATAATAAGAGCCATCAGCGGGCTTCGTTAGATAAGAAGGAAGCGTGTTTAGAACCACCCTTGGCCCGGTCTGGAGGCGACCCGTGACAACATTGCACAAGCTGACCCGCCGAGTTGGTACGAAAGGAGACTTATCGTGCGAACGTATACCGGGAAACGAATTTCTTTCACATGTTTTTTTTCGTAGAAGGAATAAATCTTGGATCGTCTAAGTTCTAAGCAGAGACACACACTGTATTAACCACCTAATGGGTACGAAATTACCCGTTCAAACGAGATCACCACCGTTTCTTCACGAACATAGAGAAAAGGGGGTAGAAAGGCCGGAGCGCGGACTGCATTAACAACTGTGCATAATTGTGTTACTTTCATCCTCATCGAGTTGCGTAACAGAAAAAAATACCTCAACCTTATCTAATCTGCGCCACCCCCACGAAGTGACGAATCTTCGTCCATCGTACATTCCACCCCTCACTAGTCTCCCTTACCCCAACAAAATCTTAGGATATATCTGAAATTGTCATATTAACTTTGAGAACAACAAACTTGGGTAACCAACAAGGGCATGTTTACTCGCAAGAATGTTGAGGGAGAAACGGATGAACGATAAAGGTAGATGGAATCAAGAAATGTGAAAATGTGAAAAGTAACCCTAAATGAGTCGTGAATCTCCTAAGTTCTGAGCTGAAACACACAGTAAAAAGAGTAGTGCAATTCCGAGCCCATATGAGGAAACAGTGTAACACGACGATGCCCTCGCACGGGTAAATTATTTGCAGGACACGCGTGTATAAAAAAAAAACAGGTCTATATAGGTTACTATAACAATGATTAGACACCTTCCTACTGGCTGGGAGACGCTCCTCTCACACGCCAACAAGTGACTATATCCAAATAGACCAATAAACAGCGCTAAAAAGAACTGCTAAGTGGCTATACAGTCACATGCTTTGCGTGATGAACGCTCCCTAGGCATACCAAGTGTATTGTGAATGTGTTTAATGATTGCTATTAATAATCCCAAATCATCGCTGCATCTATTGCAGTTCAACTGAAAAACCAGCGATTAGACAGGGTCGTCCCCAAATACCATCATAATTAGTCATGGAGGCGAAAATGACTATATGATTTTTATCGGATTTCGAGGACTTTGAAACGGATCAGAAGAGGGAAATTCCGACGAAAAGAAATTTCATTAGTGCCCAGTTTTACGACATCTACACGAGGCTCTGGCAATTCCTTCGCGAACTATAAATTCTTAAAATCAACAAGAGCCCCACAATCCTTTTCCTCTTTCTTATCAGCCTCCCACTTGTGTCTTCTACATCACAACACAGGCACCGCGTTAAGAGAATAAAAGAAGGGGGGGGGGAAGGACTGTGCAATTCCCTTTAAGAGGGGGAAAAATGTGGCACTCTTGCTGGTAGAAGTCCCAGGAAGAAATGAAGAAAGATTACGTTAAACACCTAAGAAAATCACGTATAGAAGAAACAAGACTAAAGAAGAAAATGAATAGACGAGAGTGAAGGAAAATCGGCAGATAGGAGATAAATTTAAGAAAGAGGAATAGTGAAATAGGTTAAGGATGGCATACTGTTAAACGTCCAAGAACAAGTTGGTGCCCAAACTCAAATTTACGAACCAAATCAATAAAATAGGAAAAGAGGGTAAAAACCTAAAATAATTCCAAACAAAATTTCACGACTAATGCTGTGGGAGTGAAGGGTTAACAAAAAGGACTCAAAGGAAATCGATTGATTTAGCTGAGATGAAATAAATATCGAGAACAGAGCGATGAGGCAAAAATGGATCCAAGATGCTAAGAAACGCTATGACAGCAGCAGCAGCACCGGAAAAGGTGGGATGCAGAGACGATACTTATCGTGACCCTTCACAGGAACGAATCTACATAAGAAAAAAATATCGCATACATGAACAAAGGCGAGAGATTGGGGGGGGGGGATGTCCCACGGATGCGGCTTACAACGCGAAACGAAACTAAAAATATTCATAAATAATGTTTTTCGACACGGACGAGCGGCCATAAAGGCGAACACGCTAATGCATGATCGGCAAAAGCTGTGCCAATTAGGCTCCCACTAAATATCTGACGTCACTTGTGCATCACGGACATCAATCCTCGGATAAACCCCACCGGGAAAAGGAGGGGGAAACAAGGCTCTGAGAGTGAAAATGGATCAAAGACTTCCCAATTTTAAATATTGGGGAAGAAGAATTTCATTTGGGGATAAACCTATTGTAGGGGGACAGAGATTTGCCCGCCTTAAGTACTGGATTGTTGAGGGCGTACTCTAATTACGGGTGGGGAGACGACTACCAGGAGGGAGGTATACAGGGTCTAATGGGAAGATTGCCAAATGAAGGGAGTGAGGACACGGATAAAGTGTCAATCGATATAGGGGTTCGAGTAGTCCATCTCCAAATATACGATACCGAAAAACACAAACTCTAGCATTCAATAATTCACGCGAGGCTGTCGATTGGGGGTTGTAATTTAGTCGTCTTTCCAACTCTCACATCTTCACCTCTATTCCACGACTTGAACCTTGGATAATGGGGTGGCATGAAGGGAAAACCTCGCGCCTCAAACCTCGAACCCAAGGCGAATGAATCCTACCCTGCAGAAATCTCTGTTTCTTCTTCACTTCACGACCACACCAACAAACTTGGGATGCTTAGGGGAGGGGCGTTACATGCGAGAACCTCGGCAAGACCTAGTTCTAGCGCCTTCATGAACACCATTTTCAGCTTTATACTTCATTAAACCCTCAAATATACCTTGCCAGCGAGCTTGCCAGCATTTACCCGCATAATGGACCTACACAAACTCATCGTTTCCAAATAACTTTTCGAAAGTATCCCCCTCCCTCCTGATTAATCTTCTGGAACGATGGCCATACACATGAATTCGCGTGAACGTACTTGCGCCTTTGTTTTTGAACGGGGGAAGAGGGGTTGTTTTAAACGATATCGCTGGAGCAGGCGCGCAAAGATGTTATATGCACGCTTCAAGTCACTGAACATCGCAAGCCTTCGAAAATAGAAAGATCCCCGCTAATAACATCCTCTTACTTAAAGAAGAACTCAAGTATGCATGGGCCTTTCCCTCTATATTTAAGGAAAAGGCCATTTATTCCCCGAAGGACATCTCCCAACTCATGAACAATGAAAACGACGCCCATGTGGCAGATTCAATGGATTTTTTGAGCGCACATCTGGCGAAGCAGCCACCATGAAGATAAACATCCAGACGGATACATACATCATAGTCCATTGCAATGGCGCATACGACAGTTTCGACATCAACCAAAACATCCAACATCTATTGACATCACTCCCCCACTCCTTTAACCCATCACAAAAGACAGCAATTTCAGCATGAGGGATGGCAATGCATCTCCTTTGCTCGCCAGTTGGCAATAAATCATTAAAAAAAAACGAACTCATTTTTCTTTTTAAAAAAAAGAAAATTTGTCTAAGCCAATGGAGAAACTTCACTCAGTGGGGAAAGAATTGCTGGAACAAACTTTAGTAACTCTAAATAATACCTATTCCGCGAGCTCACATTGAATTACGGATCCTTCAGAAAGAAGGAATTCCGAACAAGAGCAAATATACTAAGTTCTGAACTCGAACCATCGATGGTGGTTATCGCTGGGCCAACGCTGACTATTAATCGTGACTGCTTCCAAAACACCTTCGGCCTAAGGCCAAAAGGTAAGAAACTCAGTAAAAGATGAGCCAAAAACAGTTAAACAAGACCTTGAAGCATAAAAATCTGATATCGATGACCGAAGCGGAGTCAAGCAATCACTGGCAACAAAAGACTCGCCCCCCCCCCCAAAGACTCCTCCCCAAACCCCGTTTAAAAACGTGAATTCATTCAAATTCAACAGGTGCAACTATTTCATGAAACTGCACGAAGGAACCCACATCATAGAGGAATTTTGTCAAAGAAATAACTAGAAAGTAGGTTACCACGAGGAACTATAATTACCAAAAATCTTTTACCAAGCAAGAACACTTTAAAAAGAAAGCCAGGCACTGATCACAATCGGAATCATGGATAGCCTATACCTCTTACATGTATGAAAATACCGTAACAATGACAAAATAACTATATATATATGGTGGTTTGAGCATAATTATCACTTAAGATTATGATGCAAAAACTATTAAGGGACCCCTCCATCAGAATTTTTGTGGAGAGGTCCGTAGAGTAAGTGGTAAAAATAGTGAAAATTTCTAAAGAAGAGACTACTAGGGGCGTTATGGGCCAGGAGGGGACGCAACGCAAAGGGTTTGAACAGCAATATAGAGGCACATATTCACAAAGATCTAACATTTCCATCTTCCTCATGGGATCAAGCAAATCCTATCACGCAAAACTTCGTTCGCAGATGGGAATCCAGCCATTAATATAACGAAGCGCAAATTGAAACCGATGATTCAAATGTGATACACCTCAATTATAATCCACAGAATGGCTTTGTAACCACTCGACTTGAAATTGATCGAGTGTCTCTGGGCAATACTTGAGCAGCAAATCAACAGTACATATTCACTAACAGCATCACTCAAGAAATGGAAGCTGCTGGAGATTGAAGAATAGCCGAACATTGCGCTAGACATCGACTTTAATCTGTATGGGCCTTTTCCTCCAACTCTCGTAACCTGCATATTAATAATGAAAATATATTCCGGGGTTCCCATTATTTTGTCCAAGTTTGTGAACCGAAGAACCTAACAGCATCTTGCATGAAATACGAACAGTAAAAGGATGTATGTCCACTATGCAAACCGACAGGGACTCATCCGGAAAGCAAAATTTTAATTCCGGAACAAGGTGTTTTTTTTAGCCGATGGATTAATAATAATGATAATCATATCCTTCCTTGCTACATTCATATCCACCCGCTCAAATTCAATCTCAGTAAGGACTATGAATATGCATACATCTATCCACCTATGCGCCCTTTCGCCGCCCCATGTCTCAGTACCAGAAATGCAGACACTAAGTATTCACCTAGAAGAGACATGTCAGTAAACTCACGCAAATCTTGCAACATTTAAAAAATACGAATGGCCGTAATTACCACCTAGCATATACATACACCCACGTACCCCAAAGCATCATAAGATTTCCGTCACCCACTCAGCCTTGAATACATGCATCCCTTGCAACTCAGTATGCAAGCGGGTTCTTACTTTTCGCTTCCCACTAGTTGGCGCGTTACATAACATCACTTCAACAGCTTCCGCAACCCAAGCGTAGATAGACTGCTCCTTTACAATGTGCCTATCAGGATTCAAGTACTAGAGTCAACCGGGTCTAAGTTACCTGCCGTATATTTGCCCATTTTTAGCCCTTTCCCTGTTTCCCTTAATGTTGGTCGAATACCTTTCTTCGCGCAAATGGCGAGGCTGATTTCACTTTTCTCCTCAGAATGAAACCCCGTTGGTGCTGGTCAAGGCTGGCCGCACAATGAGCCAAAGCCCGCAGCCTCCATTCCACCTCTCCCTAAAGGGGGCTAGTGGTTCTTGTCTCATCGAATACGTGTGCGTCAGAGTGAATGTATGTGGGCGTGTGAGCGTGCAAGCAATGTGTGCGTGTGTGCAGCTTGGGAGAAATGTTGCAGTACAAACAATGCCTCGTATAAATGAGGACATGGTGAAAAGTGTCAAATTGTTTCTAGGTCGCCCGTATCGGCACGGCCATCGGAACGGCATCGCAAAGAGGTACGTGGAGAGAGAACGCCAAAACCACCTCAGGGATGATCGTTATTATTATCTAAGAAGCGTAAACTAACGAGGGCATTTACAATATTTTATGAATAAAGATTCGTAACGAAAGTGAAATTAGAAGAAATAAAAATGTGTTGAGGGTACATAGCACAAGTAAACAACTCGTAACGCTAGGAACTGGGCGGAGATACAACTCTTCTAAACCCGGTACCGTTCCACTAGGAAGGGGGTCTCTTTGCGGGACCAAGTGCTACCGAGATCCAAAGAAGCGGAATAAGAGATCGAAGCAGCACCTATCCAAGAGAAGGTGAGTGGCTGGGTTTGAATGATAGCATGTGAAATCGAGCGAGGTCCAGTTCATTCAGTAAGGATTAAAAATGAGATGAAGCGAACACAGGAAAGTGAGAACAGAAAAAAACAGGAATAATAAAGAAAAATTCGACCGCCACCATTCATAGGAAGAGGAGTTTGGTGGGGGGCAATATAGAATCTCATCTTCTAAATGATGGAAGCGGGAGAGAGCGTTCAGACCCTCGTCGATCAAATTCCAACAAAGATTAGTTGTTGTCGCAAGGACAAATAACAGCATCGCAACGGAGAACCCGCAACGAAATGACACACCTCTCCCTAGGATAAAGGGTTTAATTCGCCCCTAGAATGTGGAATGATCTATCGGCTGTTAAACCTCTCTCCTCCTTTGGTGCTTTTAAAAGCGTGTCCTGAAGACCCAATTCTTCCCCCAAGCCTTTCCTTACTCGGTGGGCGCGCGCTCTGTGAAGGCCAATGGCATAGAAGAGCGCCATACAAAAATATCTATTCTTAGTTTTCAGTGGCTGCATTCATATCCCACACTGGTTCTCAAGGTTTGAGCTCCGTCCTCTCATTTAGGATAGATAAAAAGATTAAAGCAGTCCCTGTTATCCTCCGTCTTATATTTCCTAATTATGCCCTTCTCTTCATTGTTCTCATTATACCTCCTTTTTTACACAGCTGCTTCGTTGGATTATCAAAATTCATTTGCCTTAAAAAACCCACCGGCCCATGAGAAGAGCTAAAAAAAAATAGAAACCAGCTCTAAAGAAAGAACTAGGCAAAAGGGGCAAACAGATAAAATAAAAAAACATTGATAATAACCAGAATTAATACACAAGCGAAGTAGAAGCAAAAAGAAAATCCCAAAAGAGAGATCACAAGTACAGTCTTTGTGTAAAATGGGGAGTTAAGACCCCCGGCCCAGCCCAGCCCATCCCATTAGCGAGGAAGGGAATTAGGCCTCGCTTATGCATCCACGAGTGGAACGAGCGACAGAAGTGCCCAGGCCCGTTCACCCACACATACGGGCGCGGACGAATCGGTCTTACAACGCAGGTGGGCGTGGAACCAACATGATTTTTTTTTTTAAGGAAATTTGTGCAATCCAACGTGGGCACGTCCAGTCCGAGGATAACGCGAGTATGAGAACAAAGAAAAGACGAACAATCAAAGTTAAGAATAATAAGGATGAAGATAGAAAAGACTGAAGTAGAACACTGAAACGAAAGAGCTTATTTTTAAAGGGCTATTTGGCCACTGCCACCAAAGGGCATAAGTTACCGTAATCAATTTAACCTATTGATATGCTATATTAAAAGCAATAAACAAAAAGCTAACCAAGACCAAAAAGAAGCAGAAGGCGGTCTGAACCACCTGCCCCCGGCGTCCCAGCATGCACCAAACAACAAAAACAAGTCAAATAAAATGGAGGCGGCCAACTTCCTCCAAAAAGTCGTACAAGCTAGTCATGAGTGCACGAACTCGTCCCAAGTACAAGGAACAAACGGTAACGTCCCTTCACGTCCCGTTACCGGGATAGTCTGGGGGGACTACGCCCTTGGGAAGGCAGACTTTGACATTTCCAAGAATAAGTTTGTGCAAAAATAGTCTCAGAAATAATAACCAGGGGACATTCGAGCCGAATAATAGCAAGAAGACTGGATTGAATGGCTCAAGTGCGAGTGATTTAGTACAGATGCTTTTCCATCTGTAGTGGCGAAAATGGTTTCAAATTTGTCCACTTGGACAAAAATTACACTTCGATTGCCAGAAACGGGCATTCACAAAAAGCAAATCGTGTGCACTGCCTTCCCACATCACTGCGGAACATACACATGCACTGGTGTGTTCTTTTTCTGGAGAAGCCCGTAGAAATCACGCAGTTTAAGCTTACGAAGTGATGCAGACGTAATCCAGTCTCGACCGCTCTCTCACGCAACAGCACCCTTTAGCGAAAACATCGATCTATAAGGACATGATCGTTCCAAAACCGCAACCAGTCAACAAGAAAACCACTAGGGGTATCGTAGAGTACATACCACAGGACAATGGTAAATTAAAAAATAGCCAATACTTTCCGAGGGGCGGTAAAATATACACCGTAGGAAAATATTTTTTTCTTTTTACTAAGACATGTGACAACCAAAATGTGTCTGAAACGACCATCGTAAAGTGGTAAGTTTGGGGAAAGTGAAACTGTGTGGAAGGAATACGAGGGGAATTCAAAAGGTTCCCGGAAAATGCTCCTCAGGCACGATAAACTCCTATGGCTATGTGATGAAATGTAGGTCTATACAATGATTTAATAAGGAAAAAAACAGCAGAAGAAGAGTGGAATCAATTCCACCAAGAATTCCAAATTTGCCATTTCATTTTAAGATAGGTCATGTTGCTCAAATGGTAGGCTACCCTATCAAATCACTCCTGGTTTATACACACAACTTAGTCGTAGTTTATCGTGCAGGGACAAAAAGTGAAATGCAACAATGTTTTTTTTTTTTTAGTAATTAGCATTTTCAGGGTAGTTTTTATTATTCTCGTATTATAATCGGAGTGACTAAAAGAGAAGAGTTGGAGCGTTTGAAAGCGGGAAAGTGTGAAACTCTTATGGTTTGCCTCAGTTCCACAATAAAGTGTCCTTTAGGAGTATAAGAGTGTGGAGGGAGGGCGGTTAAGTTAAAAAGAAAAACAATGCTGACAAAAAAGAAATTAGACCCATTAACAAAATAAGGATCATAAGATTTTCTTCTTCTTTTTCATTGTCGGAGCCCATCTGGCGACTGCCTACTTGGGCATAAGTCGCCGTAAACACACAAGGCCTACTACTAGGCTATATTAAAACACAAACAGAACAAATAATAATATGTAACTAACAAATAACAAAGATAAAACATAACGAGAAAAAGGAAAAGGACAGGAAGGAAGCATACTCCGGCGTCGGGAGTAGGCCCGCCTCCCATCGGCGCAGGAACATGCGACCTACAAAAGAGAAACATAAAAAAAGGTCAAATAAAGTGGAGGAGGCCAAACTCCTCAAAAAAATCGTAAAGTCCGTAGGTCAGTGTGCACGAACCCATCCCAAGTACAAGGGACAAGCGGTAGCGACCCCGCTCATCCCGGTACCGAGAATGTGCCGAACAGTCTGGGGGACAACGCAGTCGTCACAGTAAGGCGCAGGCAAGCGCCTCGTCAAATGGCGGTGCACCACGCTAATGTCCAATTCGGAGAGGACAGAAGGCAACCGCAAGCCGGCGCGGTATTGAGGGGTAGCTCAATTGGAACAGTCCCGGCGAAATAGCACGAAGCCTTAGGTTCCCCTAGACCGTCTCCCATCTTCTTTGCCAAGCAGCCCGGAGAGGTACCCGTATCCTTGCCATGTAGTTGATGTGAGGAAGAGCAAACGCCGGTCTGGTCGTCCAGGCCTCGCGGAATCTTTGGCGCACTCATTCTCCGCAATTCCCGCATGTTGAGGAACCCAGCAGAAGAAAATCACGAAATCCGCCCGGATCGCCAAAACCGTAGGCGTCACGGATATCGCAAACCAGGAGATGTGAAGATTCCAATGCACCGAGAGAACTAAGGGCACTTTGTGAGTCTAAATAACTCAATCTGGTATCCGAAACAGGCATGTCACATAATCTCCCATACCGAGCGGTGTATTGCAACCAGCTCGGCCGTGAAGACAGACGCAGCGCCAGGCAGAGCCCAGGTGACTTCAAACAGAGGGGCTACAGCGTGTAAACTTGTAGCCACCTGGTTACACTGGCACGGTTCCAGCGTGACACGAGGTGTGCTCCAAAAAGGTCTAGCACAATACTCCCGGTGCTATAGAAGCTTTGGGAGCAGAGGGGTGGAAACAAATAGCCAGAGGTGGTACCCTCCAGGGTGGTACCATCCAGGGTGGCATCCTGTGAAGAACCAGGGGGGCCACGGGCCCGAGCTATACCTAGTTCTCGGAGGAGTTTCCTGGCCCTAAAGCCCAAGGCCTTAGTGTATGACTTGCGTCTCTAGGAGGCATAGGCACCGCCGAGATCAGCTGCGAATGCAGTGAGAGCTGTTGGCGACTGAGGGAGGCGCCGTGCTCGCGCGTACAGGCGAGAAATGCACTGTGCGCGGCGCAGAGCGAGTGGCATCTCCCCAGCATCGACAGGTAGGCTGTGAATGGGGTAAGTGCGGAAGGCACCGGTCGCCAGGCGAAGGCCGGTGTGGTGGATCGAATCCATCTTCCGCAGCAGACGCTCCGGTGCGGATGCCTAAAACTCGCATCCCCTGTTAGAGTCGACGCTGCAGAGTTGGCATCTGGCCTCGCCAAAAGAGATCGAAAGGTCGTCCACGAAGGGCATGGCAAGAAAATCTTTCGGCAGCACCGAGATGATGCAGTTGATGCTCAGGGCAAAGAGTGTGACACTGATGACACTTCCCTGCGGGACACCCTCTTCCTGCTCCATTAGGCCGGAGTGGGCTCCTCCCACCCGTACGCGGAATCGACGATCTCGCAAAAATTCAGATATAAACACTGGGAGGCGTCCCCTCGCCCCCATCGTGTGGAGTCTCCATGATACCGCATCGCCATGCGGTATCATAGGCCTTCTCCAGATCGAAAAACACCGTGGCGTCGTGCTGATTACGAAGGAAGGCCTCGCAGACGGCATTTTCCAGTCGGAGCAGAGCGTCCCACGTGGAGAGGAACTTGAGGCAGCAGCACTGTGCATAATACAGATGGCCTCCGCTTTCCAGGAAAAAGGCTAATTTAAAAATTACCAATTTCTCCATCAACTTGCATACGAAGGGGATTAGATAGTTTGGGCGGAAACCGGCCAGAGTAGAGTGATCTCTTCCCGGTTTGCGAAAAGCGGGGATTCGCCAGGAATCTGGGAGGATACCCTCTATCCAGATCCTGTTGAATAGATCTTACAGAAAGGCCATGCCTCGCTCACACAGGTGTCGAAGCATGGCGTACGGGACATCGTCCGGACTAGGGGTGGTGTCTGCGCAAGAAGCGAGAGCGGAGCACAACTCACTCAAGGTAAACCTGTCGTTGAAGGGTTCTCCGCCTCTGGAGGTAAAGTCCAGCCGGCGGCCTTCCGCGACATCACAAAGCATTGAATGCTGGCGGAGCAGCATCCCAGCTAGAGAATGCGGAGAAAGCGATCGCGAGGGATTCCGCCACGGACGCGGGATCCGAGATTGAAGTCCCATTCTCCTGGAGAACGAGAGCTGGGCCCTGCAAGAACTTGCCCCGAATCTTTTTTACTCGCTTCCACACCTCTACTAGAGAGGTCTTCACGTTGGGTGAAGACAAGTATGCCCGTCAAGAGGAGCGGCACGCGTGCTTCGAAATATACCGGAACCTAGCCTTAGCCCACAGTGAACTCGTTCGAGCGGCGCTTATAGCGCATATAGGCATAACGCTTCTGTTTGAGGACCGTCTCACACTCTGCTAACCACCACGGTGTGCAAAACGGCCAGACGTTCTAAGAATAGTAATTAGGCCCACGGCGATGAGGTTACCGGAGAACTCAACGGCCTCATCTACCGACCTAAACTCCTGAAATGCGGAACCCCGAGCCCGCGCCAAGCAACACCGAGTAGGGCTCTCAGGCGACAGTTGCCCTGAAAATACTATTTGAATGGGAAAGTGATCACTACCATGGAAGGCATCGACCACTCCCCAATGTAAATCAGGCTGTGCATACGGAGAGCACAAAGATAGATAGAGGCAAGAAAATTAAGCGTTTCTCGGGCAGTGATGCGTAAACTCATCCACATTTAGGACACCTAACTCCAGCTCGTCGATCAGGGCGGCAAGGATTTGACCCCGGGGATTAATCCAATATTCTCCCCAGAGGGGGTGTCTACCGTTCAGATCTCCGAGCAAGACAAAGGGCCTCAGCAACCGTGCCACGACGCGGCAGAAGTCCCCCGCGTCGAAGTCGGCTGACGGTGGAATTACGCGGAAATATCAGTATACCTCCTATCCAGCTGCACAGCTACTGCTTAAAAGGAGGTATCTAAAACGAAGAGAAGAACGGAGACAGCATGCCGGGTGTTAATCACACATCCTACCGCCCTGCCCCCATCCCGTGGTGGGGTCGCAAAGTCCTTATAACCTGGGAGGGTCGGCATGGAGCACGCACCCAGTATGGTCTCCTGCAAAAAGATATCTAACGGGGAAGGGGACGAGACGAGCCTCCTCAACTCCTCCCAGTTGACCCGAATCTGCGGCGATTCCATTGAAGGAGTATGCCCTCCAGGCCTAGCTCGGACGAGACGCGGGGGCCCTCTTAGAAGAGAAGACCCTCGTGGGAATGGCCGTACGCTTTCCGGAGGCAGAACTCCGAGCGCTGTTGGCCGGATAATGCGGTGAAGGCGCTGTCGCCTTCGAGGACCTATAGGGGGAGGTTGGGCTCTCCTTGCGAGTCTTTTCTTCCCTCCGCATCGAAACCTTAAGCTTCGGAGGCGGGGAGCCCTCTTTTGGAGGATCAATCGTCTCCGAGACTACCACTGGGTGTGGACGAAGGAGCCGAAGCTCCTTTAGTGCTGTCCTCCTTTAGGTGGGCCTCTTTAGAACACCAGAAGATGGCCTCATGACCCTCTTCAGGGGTGTTGCCTGCTGTGAGTCTAACGAGTCGGTGGAGGCGGGCGCTCGTTCCGCCTTACGCAAAATGGTCACGCTGGGGGAAGGGAGGTGAGCCCTGCTTTTAGCCGGGGCTGGGTGTGAACCCTTTGTGCCGCCAGCTTTACAAGAGGAGCGCCCGGGGAGGGTAGAACCCGCAGAAGGGTTCCGTATGGGCACGGAAACGACCGTGCTCGTAGGACTGGAAGGGACAGGAGCAGAGGGAGTCTTTCTCAGTATTGAAGCGTAGGACGTCCCGGGCAGCGCCGGGAGCGCCAGGGCCAAGACTTTAGCCTCGCGAAATGAGGGACGTTCTTGAGTCTGAATAGCCAGGAATTCCTTCTCAAGGATACGCACCACATTGATTCGAAGAAGTGGGGTGCGGCGCTCCGCAATTGACACACTTGCCCACACACGAGTTGGACTTATCGTGTCCGGCTTCAGAGGGACTTACACAGACTTCGGGTAACCCTGACTTTGCACGTCGACAGGAGCGATTAGTATGACCGAAGCAGTAACAGTAATAGCACCTCTGCGGCAGTGGCATGAATGCCTTCACGCGGTAGCGATACCAACCAGCATGCAGCGACTCAGGGAGCTTGCCACAACACAGTCGAACGTGACGAAGAGTGTATGGGTGGGTCTCGAGGTCCCTCCCTGTTTTCTCATAACACGCTCGACCTTGACCGCCCCGTGGACGGCTAGCTCTAAGGTGATGTCCTCTATGGAGTATTGTACGAGTTCCCTCGCATAAACTACTCCTTTCACGAAGTTGATGGTAGAGTGCGGCGTCACACTCATAGGCATGTCATCAAGTGTCCGAAGGGCACTAATCATGGCCGCCTCGGAGGGATTCAACGCATTCGCTAAAAGGCTCTCGTCCGAGAAACGGGTCACTTTTGGCTCTCTACAAATCACACTAGAGCTCTCCTCTGATGGATCATGTTGCCCTTAGCCACCATGCTGCCATCAGTGGAGCGAATAAAGAGGAAAAACTTGAAGCCAAAGGCTAGAAAACGCCAGGTAGCCTCTGAATGAGGGGCCCCGACGTAATCGGGGCTCCGCTCTGAGTAGTTCTGGTCTTCGTTTGGGACTCCCCACACGGGGGAGCAACGGGGCAGGACGTACCGATCTTGGTTTGGTCGCCGTAAATTAAAAAAAACAAGACTCATAGACCAAATCTTCCGTTTGATAAGCAAGGATGTACAAGCACTCAAAGATTTCTAAAAGAAGTCAAGAGATGCGGAATCCAGGCCCCTCAGACGAGGCTGAACGCAGGAGAGTATCCGCCGTCTGAGAACTCCAGTTGAGGCGAGGAATCCGGAGTAATGAGACCCTCCAGAATTCAGACGCTGTTTCGATACACTTATGAGGGGAGACGGGACGAGCACCGCGTGTGACGCCGGCTTCGTCTTGTCTCACATATTCCTCCAGGCTATATGCCAAAAAGATGAAAAAAACAAAGAAAATAATGATGCGTTGGAGGCGAGAAGGATCAAGTGGCACTTGTCCGAGTTGACTGCGCCTCTCAAGCAACTCTCTATTAAATCAAAATCGGTGGAGTCTTCATGTAAAGAGGTGGATAGGGTAAGAAGTTGGAATCCCTTCAACACCAATCTAGGCACTACTTCAGGCGTAGAGCCACTGGTCAGGGACGGCGATGGAGGACATATTTCTTGGTCGATTTGCGAAGGAAAAGGAAACTGGGATCGATTGGTTGATTGATGGATAGACATCACCAAAGGTTTAAAGACAGGACAAGAGAAACACGGTTCGAACAAATAAGCCGAGAATGACGGCGACTCCACGCCATATAAAAACGAGGTAACGCGAGAAATAATAGTAAAAAGAGTGTCAACAAATTACCTGCGACACGAGTCCAAGCTACAACTCGGGAAAGTGCATTCCCTAATTTCCGAGAACCAGGGATACTTTAAAAATAAATAAAGTGAAAACTAACGAGAGCATTTCCGCAAAGTTTGTAAAGGGATATCTGTAAAGAAAGTGTTGAGGATGGAGGGAATGAAAAGTGGGTGGAAACATATAGTAGCACATAACTCCTGCGTGCATTGGGGCCGGAAAGGCGCATAATCCTCCATTCACATGTGAAAAGAAGGGAATGGAGAACGGGCATAATGAGTAATAAACTGAAGAGACGGGAGAGAAAAGGATAAGGAGAAACAACGACTGGTGCGATAAATCTCGGTCATTGCAAAATAGTGAAATCGGGAGGGCGAACTTCGAAACAACATCATAGACGAAACTGAGGCCGGAACGAACAAAAAAGGACATTTGTAGGAGGGAGGTGGAAGAGTTGCGAGAGAAGATCAACAACGACTCAGAGGTAGCTAGCTATATAGCAAAAAAAAAAAAATGAACGAAGACAATAGAAAAGAATTTTGAAGAAGTTTGAAAAAATAAAATAGTGAAGTTGGGAGCAGTGAAAGTGCATTAGAGGTAAACAACTCGAGTTCTAGTAACCCAAGTAGAGTCCTTAGAGCACCAGGGAGCGGTAAAGCGAGCAATCTTACGAAACTGGGTATCCGCAAAGGTGAGCAGAGGACAACTAGCAGAGGAAACTGGACATCAGAGATAAAAAAAAAAACACGAAAACCTTGAGACGCGAGCACAAAGAGCACTACAAATAAGCTTGCGCGATTCCAGATGTCCCTTAAACCCGAAATGTACATAGGAGGCTAGAGATGCTTTTTAAACTTGATTTTTTGGCACTTAAATATATGGTCATTTCTATCGCACACACGTACACGTGGGCGCGCATTAATGCCCAGAGCGATGCCCACTTCCTTATTCACTCGCCCCAACACGCACTTGCCAAGTGAACACAAAACTGGAAATTTAAAACTTGAAAGTGCCAGTCATCTGAAAAAGTCTTCCAGCCAATCGCGCTCCAACTTCTTCAATGGAAACACAAAACACTTGCACAAACACTTTGGCGAAATGACATCACCATCAACACTGCGGGAAATTATATCTGGTATAACATTGCCTCCGAGGCAAATCATCAATAAAACACCCACACCAGGAAATAATCCACCGTCACTTTCCTGCAATCCTTTTATTTTAAGCCGAAGCATGAGACTCGTACAAAGACTACCATCGCACGGGGAACGTGTGATGAGAGTTTCATAAAAGAGAAGGCACTGGTGGCGAGGCCAAAAATGGCACAGTGCCTTAGAAAGGCCTGCAGCCTGGACCGCACCGATCAGCTGACTGACGAAGCAACTCGGCTGCGAGTTCGAGCGGGCAGGCAAGCGGCCGACACAACTCTCAGCTGAGCGAGAGGAGCAGCAGCAATGCGCCGAGGCAGCGGACGGGCTGCGAACGCAGTTGAGATGATCCCCTTCCCCTCCTATCTATTTTTTCCAGTCTTCTTCAATGGATGGGTGTATACAAGAGGGGGGAGGAGCAATTCTGGGTTACTGTATACGAAAACGGACATGTTTCGCCCCCCCCTTCCTCCCCAAATGCTCACGTGCTAGTGAGTGGCACACTTTTCCACTCAGCCCCCCACGGCGCAATAATTAACGGGTTTAGAGGAAATGCGCATTTGAAAAAGCTAACCTACGAGCATGTAAAGCCGCCACACTCCACTTTTTTTCCATACCCCCCATTTCTCATTCGCCCCTCGAAGCGACCGATAGACTCGATACACGAAAACAAAATTAGACACCGATGAGGTTTATTGGGGAAAGTGTCTTGCAGCAAACCACGGGCTCAATTTGAGATCATGAGTGACAAGTTGTAATTTTACTACGTTAATGAGCGTCTGTATCCTCGAACGCCGTGGCACAAATTCGACGAAACAACGATTTGAACATTCCTCCAAAAGCTTGTTTGAGGACACCACGAGACACGTGCGCGCTTTATACGAACTTGTGAAATGCCAGGAATAAATAACGTTGCAACAAGCATTTAAGGTTGATAAGCTTTGTTAATGAAAAACGATCGGACATATTTTTTTTAGTACCCCTGATCTTTGTGTCTGTTATTACTCCTGTTTGAGTCCAAGACAGGGGTCAAAGAGGGATTTAAACCTCGCTCCCCTCCCTGACATCAGCCAAGTTGGAAAGAGAGTTCGGTAAAAAAAATGATGAGGCAGAAGTAGTTTGAATGTATCGAAAACATATAGTCGAAGTTCCTCATACAAGCATAAGGGTCGTGGGGCACGCTAAACCCCAGATGTCAGTTACGGCAGGGTTTGTTTCGGTGCGGTTCGCCAACCTTCCTTTATCCAGGAGGATCCCTGACCGGATAATGAAATGGACATAAAGGTCAGTATGACAATCGCTGGTGAGCCCGAGGGCACCAGGGGCAGGTCCTCTTTGGGGAGAGGTGGTAGGAAGTATTCTGTTATGAAACCCCCTTGCGGGGCAATAATCATTGGAACCAATAACATGGGAATATTAACATAATCACGAACGATAAGTATACATGGGTGAACTGAGGGAAAACCAGACAAAAAATACAAAGGAAAATAGTGAAAAATGGGAAGGAAGACAGAAATAAGAGGTAAAAACAGTGAATGGTTAGACCAGGAACCAGCCATTTCCAAACCTCAATGGGATAAAATCTCCACAAAAGAGACACTCAAGGGTACATTCTAGAGCCCCATTTAGAGAGGCGTGATTGAGAATAGTTACTGGCGACAGGGAAAATCGAGGCAGTTGATTTTTGTTTGTAAAGCACCTATCTGGCGACTACCACGAAAGGTATGAGTCGCCCTATTCAAATGTTAGCCAAATACTAGGCTACATTAAAAAAAGACAAAAAAGCAAATCTAAAGCAAAAAAACAAACAAACAAAACAAAAGCAAGACGAATGAAGAATGCTCGGGCATCGGGGGAAGGCCCGCCTCGAACCATGTAACCAACAGAAAAGTGAGTCAATTAAAAAGGAGGAAGTGAAAGGGCCCAAAAGTCGGTGTATTCGAACCCGTCCCAGGTACAAGGAGACAAGAGGTAGCGACGGGGTAAAGAAAACGTGCGCGAAAATTACAAGAAAGGAACATTCAACAATGATAGATCGAACAGGCGGGAAGACAACGCAGTAGTCGCAATAAGGTGCTTTTTTTTCATTGTGGTAGCCCATCTGGCGACTGCATACTTGGGCATAAGTTGCCGTACACAACATAGCCTACTAATAGGCTATATTAAGATAAAATAGCATAGAACAAATAACATATAACTAACAAATAACAACGATAAAAAGAACAAGGGCTAAAAATAAAATAACAGGAAAAAGCAAAAGGACAAGAAGGAAGCATGCTCCGGCGTCGGGGGTACGCCCGCCTTCCCTCGGGGCAGGAACATGCGACCTAGAAGAAAAACACAAAAAGTCGTAAAGTCTACAAGTCAGAGTGCCTGAACTCGTCCCGAGGACAAGGGACAAGCGGTAGCGACCTCGGTCATCCCGGTACCGGGACAGGTAACGTGCGCGAAGATCGCCCAGACTGGGACATTCAACAAGAATGTGCCGAACACTCTGGGGGACAACGCAGTCTTCACAGTAGTGCGCAGGCGAGCACTCCATCAATTGGCGGTAAGCCCCGCGAGTGTGTCCAATTCGGAGACGAGAGAAAGCGACCTGAGGCCGTCGCGGCAGTGGCGGGGGGAGGGGGGGGTGTCTATGGGAACAGTCGCGGCGTAATGGAACGCAACTTTAGGTTCCCATCGACCGTCTCCCATCTTCTTTACCAAGCAGCCCGTATCCCTGTCATGTAGTTGATGTGAGGAAGAGCAAAACGCCGGTCTGGTCGTCCAGGCCTCGTGGAATCTTTGGCACGCGCATTCTCCGCAATTCCCGCATGTCGAGGAACCCAGCAGAAGATAATCACGAAATCCGCCCGGATCGCCCAAACCGTGGCGTCACGAATATTGCGAACCAGGAAATGCGTTGATTCCAATGCCCCGAGAGCACTCAGGGTGCTTTGTGAGTCGCTATAAATCAATCTGGTCTCTGAACCAGGCATGTTGCGTAATCTCCCATACCGAGCGGTGTATTGCAACCAGCTCGGCGTGAAGACAGACGCATCGACTGGCAGAGCCCCGCTGACTTCAATCAGAGGGGATACAGCGTGAAAACCGACCCCTTCTTGGGGCTTGGAGCCGGTTACACTGGCACGGTTCCAGCATGACACGAAGTGTGCTCCCAAAAAGGTCGAGCGCAATACACCCGGCGCTGTAGAAGCTTTGGGAGAAGAGGGGTGGAAACAAATAGCCAGAGGTGGCACCCTCCAGGATGGCATCCTGTGAAGAACCAGGGAGGCCCGAGCTATACCTAGTTCTCGAAGGAGTTTCCTGGCCCTAAAGTCCAAGGTCTTAGTGTATGACGCGTCTCTCGAAGGCATAGGCACCGTCGAGATCAGCTGTGAATGCAGTGAGAGCTGTTGGCGACTGAGGGAGGCACCGGGCTCGCGCGTACAGGCAAGAAATGCACTGTGCGCGGCGCAGAGCGAGTGACATCTCCTCAGCATCGACAAGTAGGCTGTGAATGGGGTAAGTGCGGAAGGCACCGGTCACCAGGCGAAGGCCGGTGTGATGGATCGAGTCTACAAAGAAAGGCCTCACAGACGGCATTTTCCAGTCGGAGCAGAGCATCCGACGTGGAGTGGAACTTGCGGAAGCCGCACTGTGAAGAAGACAGATGGCCTCCGCTGTCCAGAAAAAAAGACTAATCTAACATTTACAAATTTCTCCATCAACTTGAATACGCAGGAGGTTAGAGGTTGGTGAGATTGGGCGGAAACTGGCCGGATTAGAGTGATCTCACCCCGGTTTACTAAAATCAACAAGGTAGCCATTCGGCAGGAATATGGGAGGATACCCTCTATCAATATCATGTTTGAACAAATCTAACAAAAAGGCCATGGCTGGCTCAACTAGTTTTTAAATTTGGAAAAAAAGAGAAATAACCAAGAAGCGAAATCTAACGAGGCTTTCTATCTCCGCTCTAAAGTTTGTAAGTAGAGAATCCTAAACAAAGTGGAAGATGGAGAAAGGGAAAATGTGTGGAAGACAGAGCTGTAGATCTTTCCGCGTGCATTTGGACAGGAGGGTACTCAATCTTCCAGATGGCAGCTGCAGCATATTGGCCCAAGATACACCTGACACCCCCTATAGGGGGTGCTATTCCTTCAGGTGTGAGGTGTACCAAGGACTTCAGCCCTACCACACCATCCACCCCCCTGAGGGAGTGCATATTATAATCCTTTAAAAAACAAGCACACACTCAAGTACGAACTTCAACCTCATTTCGCGATTAGTAAAGACACATGTCCTCCTTGAGGATCGGACACCGAACGCCCTGTGCCCCACAAAAACGACTGTTCTGCCCAACATCCGTCAATCCTTGAATGATGCGATCGACGGGAGACATCCAAGAACTCAGAAAAATCACCCGGGATCCAAAGAGCTCTGCAGCGGGTTTAGAAACTCAACATACGACAACCCCCTACCACGAAAACCAAATCTAAAAAGTCAACCTACGACTGATTCGCAAACTTAACACATTAATGATTACAACAAGGGACGTACGTCACCGCAGGGGCATGTGGGGGCACACGATGATGCGATGCTACGACACCTTCGAACAGAGTTCAATTACCCGCCCTATAAAAAGGTTATATCATGAATTGCACCGGTAATCGTGAATCACACCTACGGTGCGGCAGGGGGGAGGGACGCTGTTAATGCCTTTCTCGGAAAGGCCCCGAATAAGGCAGAGTTAAGGTGTACAGGGTGAGGCAAAGCTCCATGCATAAAAACAAAAATTAATTCTCAGTGTATGGGTACGTGCTTCATCCTTGTCACCAAGGTATAAATGACGTCATTTAGATTCGCGTTAGAAAAGATATCGTTACGGCGAGGCTTTTTTAAAGCACGTGGGAATAGAAACTAGTTTAACCGTCGAGGGAACTTTCAATAAAGAAAGAATGAGGAGTGAGAAATGAAAGAGTGGGTTGAGATAAAAAATTATAAACACTACAATATCGAGCCTAAAGCCTAAATATTGGGGGCGGAAGGTATAAACATCTAAGAACAAGTTCGTACAGAGAAGTTCGTAGAAAGAGAATAAGTTTGTAAAAAAGAGAACAATTTCGTGTAAATAGAACAATTTCATGTAAATAGAACAATTTCCTATAAAGAGAACAATTTCGTGTAAAGAGAACTATTTCGTATACCGAGAACAATTTCGTAGAAAGAGAACAATTTCGTAGAAAGCGAACGAGTTCGTAGAAAGAGAACAAGTTCGTAGAAAGAGAACTAACCCTCAAAAGAAAGCACTATAACTCACTCAAAAGAAAGCACTATAACTCATTTGAGGGGTAGGAGAAGGTAAGGTGACAAAATATACCATTATGTTGACTTTGAGATGGGATCCAAACCACCCATCGAGGAAACAATAAAAAAATTAAGAGAAAAATAAAGGATGATACCACTCGGCAACTAGAGGAAACTAGTTTACTCGAAATGGCAAAATGAATTTAACCTACCAAGTGTAGTGTACTTGTATAGGTAAGTGCAATCCGCTGAATAATTATAGGTCATAATGCGAAAGAGACTTAGGTATCCTTGTAAGTTCTGACCTCCGGCCTCGAAAGCATTGCGAGGAATAGAGCTAATAGGGTATTAGGGTTTATTGGGGGGGGGGGAGCGTGAGAAATAGGAGTGCTGATGTCATTATTGACTATGCGGCGCAATTTTGGTCACTATATTCTAGGTTGCATATTGGTTTGGTAGAGTCAGTGCAAAAAAGGATAGCTAATATGGTTCATGGGTTGAGGGGCTTACCGTATGGTGAAAGGCTTAGAGTACTAAATCTACATACGTTAGAAAGGAGAATTCGAGAGGACTTGATAGGTCTTCAACTGGGTAAACGGTTATAATAGGTGCGCCACAGGTAAGGTTCGTATTTTTAGTGAACAAGATAGGACAAGTGGCAATGGATTTAAGATGGACAAGTTTAGTGTAAGGAAATAGATTAGTAAAAATTGATTTGCAAATCATTTGGTAGAAGATGAATGGGATAGGCTCAGTAGTCATGTGGTAGAAACGTCCTCCATGAGGGGTTTTAAGAATAGACAGGATAGATTTATGGATGAGAATGCTAGGCGGGACTGAACTTGGGAGTTGCCTCGTATAGGCTATCGATTAACCTTTTGCACTCTTTCTTTTCTCATCTCTAGTTTAAATCAACATCGGCAACAGCGAGTTGGCCAAACTGCACCTGATATCTGAAGGGGCGTGTGCCTTCCCAATGCCTGCAGGAGGACTTGCAGCTATATATCTTCCACAGATTTTCACTTCATCTTCACCACTCTTTCTTAACAAATATCTTCTTTTTTTTCTTTTTTTAGTTTTAGCTTCATTTTTTTAAGAGACAACGGGTTTGAAACTTAAAATTTGAACTCGCCAGAGGCCTGAACGGTTCTGTCAGACCACCACGCTATTTAATATGGCAGGAGATCAGCCTCAAGGAGATAATTGTCTGGACAATGAAGCAATAATGCGTGAATAAAATCATGGGGACAAATATGACTAGTATATGGTAGAAAAGACTCAATGAAACTCAACAAGAACTATTTCAAAATCGCTCTAATCCTAAAGGACAACTTATTACAAGGGGCTGTAAAAAAAGAGGGTTGAAGTGCCATTTAAATTAATCCATCTTTCAGAGCGAATGTGTGGAAAGCTAAGTGAAAATAAATAGCGATTTCTTTCCACAGTTCAAGGCAAGATGAAAGAGTGGACGATAATTGCTGTCCACAACATAACTGTCAGCAATTCACATTAGCCTATTTGCTCACGAAATGTACCGACTTAATACGATCTTCGCCAAAACAGTGGTCATAAGAGTCTGGGTGATTGAATTTTTGCACACCAATGAGATGACAAAGCTAACTTAATATATAATATACACGACTACACAATAAAGTATTTAAGTTGATGGGGTGGTTATTCAGGTGTCTAGTACCATTATTGCTTTCACTAACCTTGATTTGGTGGGCAGCGCGAGTCGCGCACACAAGCATGCCACCAGATCAAGTGGGTATAGAACAGGAGTCGGCAATAAAAGAATTTCTGGTCTTGAGTACCAAGCAACTATAATGTCCAATGTAGATAATCTAACATGGTCAACAGACCTAAGTCGATATGCCCAAAAGATATAGTGACTATTGCGTTAAAAGAAATATATTAAATTTTATCATTAGAAAATATGAAATTTTAATATATATACTTTTTAATGTGATCATGTCCTTGCTTAAAGGAGAGGAAAAATCTTTTCACGTGCCAGGGTTTGGCGACGCATGGACTATACAATAAGGAAAATATTACAAAGTCGACCCGATTCGGAACTCCATGCGGCGACTTCGTTCAGCTGAGAGATGCCATTTCTATTCGTCCAAAGAAACCCCCCCCCAAGTCAAATATGTATAATTAAATTAAATTATATATATATTAATTAGTTAAACGGCTTTCTCAAGTGCTCACAATGGAAGAAAACTAAGATGAAAAAGGAGCTTGGGTAGACTTGTTGCGTGGCATAGCTAAATGGATTAAGAGCATCCTCCAGTCCACTAATCTCAGCGTCGAGTCGGTTGTTCTCATCTCGCCACCACTTGAACGGGGTAGGAGGTGAAGTCAGTCACCCAGATAGTAGTAGTTAGTCAGTGTTTCGGCGAGAAGTGCGAGCCAAGAATATTCTTGACTATATATTTATGTGATTAAAGGGAATCCACTTAAAAGCTATCCACCCATCGTTTGTTCCTTGAATAATAAATTGGTTGTTTTCGCCTAAAATAATGAATGAACTGTGTTGCGATTTTTTTTAAGAGCCTATCTGGCGACGACACACTTGGGCACAAGTCGCTGCACTCACGACAGCCTAGCACTAGGTTACTTTAAAATAAGAATGAAAAACAATAACAACAACAATAATAACGGAAAATCGTAACCAGTAGGAAGCAAGCTCCTGCGTCGAGGGGAGGTCCCAACCCCCTGGCGCAGGAACGTGCGACCTACAAAGAAAACAACAACAAAAAAACTAGTTAAATAAAAGGGAGAAGGCCGGCCTCCCCAACCGTGTTGTGAGTCCTTGCACAATTTCTACCCTGAGCTAAGTCATATAGGAAGAAAGTTTAGCATATGTTGTTGTCATTTTTTCTTAATACTTCTTAATGGCCTGGCACTTCAATAATAATGAGATCAGTAACATTATTAAAAATATATATACGCCCTCAACAGATTCTATTGGTACGAAATTTGGAATTAGTTTTTGTATTGTGTATTTTGTCTGTGTGAACGTTTTTTTTTTTTCCTTAATCTATCGAGTTAATATTTTGTTTACGATGAATTTAGAAAATGAGTTGTTTCTATATCCAAACTGTAAATTTACTACATTTCTGAGTGATATTAATTTAATCTGGGTTTAGCCCAGATAAAAATACTTTTAATGAGAAAAAACAAAAAAATATTTTTGGGAAAACACGAGTGTCAGGGGTATATCGGACTCAAACTAACGAACACATCCTCAAAGCATACTTTCACCAAACTACAGCTATCGGGACGAGCTAAAGGGTGCCCCCGGTCCACACTGGGCATTATATAACATGAAGGGAGGGGTGAGACGCAACCTTCCCGGCCTTGGTGAGGATGAACGAAGAGCATATGGAGAGAAAGTAGTCACCAGGGTGGCCGAGGTGACAGAGAAAAGGTGCGTATGGGAAGACGGGTGTGAATGAAAAGGTTCGTATCGGTCTCCCCTGTCCATTCCGTGGGGACAATGGTGGCCAGGGCACAGAATCCACTCTCGCACCCCAGCAACCCACACTTCTTCGAGTTTAAGGCAACGGTGATCTGGAACCAGCTACTTTCCCGATGGTGACGGAGAAATCCCATATCAACAGGAAGAAAACAAGGATCAAACTGCTCGCTCCTAAAAACATCGCGAGAAGGGGGCAGAGCACTGTCCCCATATATGGGCCCGAATAAATTAAAGATAGATTACGTAGTCTTTGCATGCGCATACCACGCACAATCCCTTCCCGTTACACGCAGGAGGCCGTTGATTTTTTGTAATACTCTCGGATCTCGAAAAAATACAAAATTGCACATGTCCGAAACGTCACACACACGGACACAAACGAATTGCATTATTCTTTTGCGTCTCCTCTTTATGCCTGGCAATTAGTTTCGGACTCCCTCGATTCTTTTAAAATCGGGTGTGGCATTCTACATTTCACGATGTGAACCATAACCCCTCGCGGCGATTCGACTGGCGGGTTGGATATCTCTCGACATCGCCGTCACCGACAGGGTCGAACAAGATTGAGCCACGACCACAAAAACAGAAATGCGGCACCAGACAGTACTCGAAAAGACGGATCAGGCGGACATTTCTTTTTTTTCTTAATAAAAGTAAGCAAAGAAACGTACGCCATCTACAGGGCATTAATTATTTCGAGAATTTAAGTATAACCAATTCAAAGAAATTTGTCTCATTCAACAAGGACAAATTTAATGAGCTAGGAAAAAAATAAGGAGAGCATAAAAGGGAATATAAGGAAAAAATAATGCCAACCTAAGGCTTATATCCCACAAGTATTTCGCACAAAAAAAAAACCGCTGCCAACGTGCTCCCTGCCTTGTGGAAGAAACACAAACGATGAGAGAACCCCCAAGTATAAAATCACAAGTCCCTGTCCCCCAGCAAGAAAAGGCCACTTTCTCATGCCAGCATCCGAATTCGCCAAGATTCAACAAGCATGACGCTGCAATCATTTGTGTAATCATTTTCACCCATGTCGTAAACCAGTGAGTGGCTTGCGTTCTTTTTCCAAAGAGGATACGTGCCATCAGCACCGGGAAGGGAATAAGTAGAGGGGGCGAATAAAGGTGGCTGCATAACGAGGAATAGTAAAAAAAGATCAAAAGGATTGCGGTAGCATAGATCAACCCTAAATGCTGGAGATGTGGGAGGGTATTATAAATATCCGGAAAAAGTTTGTACAAAGAGCGGAGGCACTCAAAGTTGCAAACTAGAACCTCCTTGTGGGGAGTCTAAGTTGTACATCACGTTTTCCCTTGACCCTTTATCACAAAGTTTTTGTTTCGGCAACGGCATACTATCCCTCCCTGGCCATATAGCAAACACCATTCTTCACCTTATCATGAGGACGGCGCGCAATGGCGAGAACAAAAGACCACATATGACCAACGACCCACAATTGCAAAACGACGTGACCCAGAAGAACGCCAAGCGAGCACAGACAAATGGAGAACCAGTCAGTCCGCAACAGCATTGCACGGCGGTATAAGGCAAGCAACAAGAATCAAACACACACTTCACCCAAGATAAACTTCAAAATCAAGAGACCAACCAGTTCCAAGCCTATTTAAGTGGCCTTTCGTGTCAAATTCCTGAGAAGAACGCAGAAACGCAAGGCGGCATAGGGTCGATACTTGTCATATTTTTCAAGATGTTTTTAAGGGTCTGACATTTCAACATCTTACTTTGCGTTGTCCTTTCTTCTGTATGCACTACCTCTCATTGTGGGGAAATTACATCTGGCATTAGGAAATGCAGAAATCATAGTCGCTTTGAGGGAGAAAGTCCGGCTTCCGCCTCACAATCCATACAAATATCGTGACAAACTGTAAAAGGGATGGCGCCTGATTAATAGTAAGCTAAAAGAAGCTCACTAGTATCAAACAACGATGGCGGTATCTGGACTAACGAGAGGGCGTAGACAAATAAAAGATACGCGTAGACAGACGACCCACAGGACTTGTTAAAAGGTAACTCGACAAACTAAACTCACGAAGCGAAAATAAACACGTGAAAATCCCTCCAAACAAGCACTCATCCTTCCTTGCCGTACAAAGAGGTTCAACTTTGTACTTTCATTAGTTGTTTCCTACGTACTTACTTCTGGGGCGGGGGGGCAGGCTTTTTTTTTTTTTTTTTTTTTTTTTTTTTTTAAGAGCTCATCTGGCGACTGCCTACTTGGGCATTAGTCGCCGTATTAAAACTGGCCTAGTTCTAGGCTACTTTAAAATGAAATTAAAGAGAGAAAAAAAAAACAACACCCCAAAAGGGGGAAAGGAAGCAAGCTGGTGCGTCGGGGAGAGGTCCCCCCGGCGCAGGAGCGTGCAACTAAAGAAAAAAACAAACAAACAAAAAACAAAAAATGCAAAAAAAACAACAAAAAACAACAACAAAAAACAAAACAAACAAACCTTGCTTAAATAATAGGGAGAAGGCCGGCCTCCCCCAAGAAGTCAACAAGTCCACAAGTCAGTGTGCACGAATCTGTCCCGAGCACAAGGGACAGGCGGTAGCGACCCCGCCCATCCCGGTACTGGGACAGGTATCGTGCGCGAAGATCACCCAGACTGGGACATTCGACAAGAATGTGCCGAACAGTCTGGGGGACGACGCAGTCGTTGCAATAGGGCGCAGGCGAGCGCTCCATCAGATAGCGATGCGTCACACGAGTGTGTCCGATTCGGAGACGACAGAAAGCAACCTGAAGCCGCCGCGGCATTGGGGGATAGGTCCATGGGAACAGTCGCGGCGCAATGGCACGCAACTTTAAGTTCCCCTCGACCGTCTCCCATCTTCTTTGCCAAGCAGTCCGAAGAGCTGCCCGTATTCCTGCCATGTAGTCACTGTGAGGAAGAGCGAAACGCTGGTCCGGTCGCAGAGTCCTCGCGGACTCTTTGGCGCCCTCATCGGCGCGCTCATTCCCCGCAATTCCTACATGTCCAGGAACCCAGCAGAAGATAATCTCGACATCTGCCCGCCTCGCCAAAACCGTGGCGTCACGGATATCGCGAACCAGGGGAAGCGGAGATTCCAATGCCCCGAGAGCACTCAGCAAGTATTTCCGAAGCAAGTATTTCCAGCTGAAAGTATATTAAAGCAGTGTTACTCGTACCTCACACCTTTTTTACCCTCTCGTGTACTTTTTACTCGTTTCTTACTTCTTTCACAACCCTACTTCAGTAGAGAAATGAAAAGGGTTATGAGATCGCAATGGGCTTTAATTAAATATCTTATCATAGTGGGCGTGCTCGAGAAAGCTCAAACACAACCGGCGTCTCCTAATTCTAGTCACGACGCAAATGTGGGTCGCCGAATGGAGTGGTTCTGCTCACAAAATGTTTTAAACAAAAAGATGAATTCGACGAAATGCCTATGAATAATGAATGCAACCATTAAGGGGGCTCACTTATTCGTGTTCCCTCTCACATATTCCAGTTTGCACATCGGAGCATGCGTGCCTCTTTGTCCTCTGACAAAGACGCTACATTTAATAATTAACTGGCGTCGGGACACGAAGCAAAGGATCTTGAGAGAGGAGACAACAGGAAGAAGGTTTGAGAAAATAAGTTTGAATAAGAACTGGTGAGGTTAGGAAAAACAAAAATGTGTTGAACGTACATAGCTTGAGTAGCTAAAAGAGAGTACTTAGGTCCCAGTGGATAAGGGGGAGGTAAATCCGAAAATATTGGTCTTCACACCGAAGAACAACGAAACGATCTCCATTGCGAAGTTTCTAGAAAATCGAGACCACCCCGGGCATTTTTTTCAAAATTACTCCAGTATTATTATATAAGAAATATCTTATGACCATAAAAAGTATGCGAGTAAAACATAATTAGAAGGGTCACTTAAAAAACTCATAACCCCTCCCCTTCGGGAAGGTTTGTTAGACAAATTTTCAGGTAACCAGTCTAAAAACAAAGACCAAATTAACACAATTAACACATCGGAGTGAGGAAAAGGCACAAGAGCGAGGTTTGTTTGGGCAAGTGCTAATCGACATTGTTGCATAATGTCCACAGTGATCAATCGCTATCTTGAAGCGCGGGTGCAATTATGACCCCCGTTTAAGCTATAAGATCGGGGGCTATGAACGACCGCTGTTGCTTAGGAGATACCCAATGACGGAAAGGGGGCGGAGGGGCAAAACACAAAGGGGAGAGAAGAGGTCAAAGGTCCAAAGATACCAAGGTCTTTCACAACAAACTCCGTCATTACCAGATGTTGGGTCACGCGGGAGGGGCAAGGGCACCGCACGAGGTAGAAACAAAATAAAAAAAAAATCTCCCGTATCACCTATGGGGATATAAGGTAATAACGGTGTGGGGTGGGGTGGGGGTGAAAGGTGGAGAAGGAATATGCACAGAACATCTTTTTCCAACTGGGGAGAAACATCAAAGCAACGCAAAAGACGATTCAAAAAATTCGAGGAAGACTTAAACTTCAACTACCAGAAATGGAACTGAACGGCCACCACTCTAAGCACTTGAACGGATGACTAATGGAAGTTTTCACACTACAGGAAATGTTGAGAGGAAAGGAAAATGACCACCATGCGCGATATACTCCCTCGCGATATAAGGGAAAGAATAAAGGCAAATATTGGAGAAAGAATACTTTAAAAAGTAATTCGAGATGAAATAAAATCGGAGTCAAAAACAGTAAAATGAATCTAAAAACTTTCGAAAACAGCCACAAACGAACAGAAGTTCATGAGATTTTTTTTATTATTATTTTAAGCGCTCATCTGGAGACTGCCTACTTGGGCACTTGTCGCCGTATTAAAAACTGCCTAGTACTAGGCTTCTTTAAATAAAATAAGATTCAAAAACACAAAAAACACTAAAAATAAAAAGAAAAGGCAACGACCTATAAAGAAAACAAAAAAAACTAGTTAAATAAAAGGGAGAAGGCCCCCCCCCAAAAAAAAAATTCTACAAGTCCACCAGTCAATGTGCACGCACTCGTCCCGATTACAAGGGGCAGACGGTAGCGACACCGCCCATCCCGGTACCGGGACAGGTAAGGTGCGCGCAGATCGCCCAGACTGGGACATTCAACAAGAATGTGCCGAACAGTCTGGGGGACAACGCAGTCTTCACAGTAGGGCGCAAGCGAGCGCTCCATCAAATGGTGGTGCGTCGCGCGAGTGTGCCCAATTCGGAGACGACAGAAAGCAACCTGAAGCCTACATCCGTGAACACGTAGAGGAACATTCCTTGTTGTAAATTATTATTGACAAATAATTTACTTTTTGTGTGTCCTAGATGATTGAAGCCCATAACCCCTCGGTGCAGGATCATGTGACCAAAATCGAAGAGTGAAATAAAATGGAGGACGCTACTAGCCTTCTCAAAATAGTCAGATAGTCCACAAGTATGTGTACACGAACTCATCCCGAGTACGAGGGACGAGCGGTAGCGACCCTGCTCGTCCCGGAACCGGGAGAGGTAACGTATGCGAAGATCAACGTAGTCGTCGTAGTAAAATGACGGTGCACCCACCGAATGTACACAATTCGAAAGCCGCACACGACATTGAGGAGTAGGACCATGGGAACAGTCACACGTCAATCGGACGCAACTTTAAGATGCATAGGCTGCCTCTCATCTTTTTGACGGAGTGAGGAAAAACGAAACGTTCGTCTGGTCGCCCAGTCCTCGCGGACGGAATGTTTGGCAATCTCAAACGCTGAAATTCACACATGTCCGAAGACCGGAAGAAGATAATCTCGACATACGCCCAAATCACGGAAACAGTGGCGGTGTGCGCGCACCAAGCGTGAGCGGAACGCAACTCACAGAGTAAACCTGTCGTGGAAGGGGTTTCCGCCGTTCGAGGTAAAGTCCAGTCGGCGGCCTTCCGCGACATCACGACGCGCATTGAATCCTGGCGGAGCAGCATTACAGCTAGAGAATGCGGAGAAAGCAGTCGCGAAGGATTCCGCCACGGATGCGAGACAGAGATTAAGGTCCTATTCCCCCGGAGAACAGGAGGGAGGTCGTGCGAGAACTTACCCCGAATCCTTCTGACTCGGTTCCACACCTCTGCTAGAGGGGTTTTACCGCTAAGTGAAGACACGTATGCCCGCCAAGAAGAGCGGCGGGCTTGCTTCGAAATATACCGGAACCAAGCCCTAGCCTGACGAAATTCACCGACAGTGAAGTTTGGGCGGTGCTTATAGAGCATGTAGTCATAACGCTTCTGTTTGAGGGCGGTCTCACACTGGGCTGAACACCACGAGAGCGGTCGGCGTGCAAAACGGCCAGACGTTCTAGGAATGGTAGTTATGCCCACGGCGATGAGGTTGCCGTAGAAGAACTCAACGGCTTTATCTACCGACCTAATCTCCTTGACTGAGGCAGAGAAATCAGTCATTTCCTGAAATGCTGACTACCGAGCCCGCGCCAAGCAACAACGGGGTGATCTCTCGAGCGGCAGTTGCCCAGAAAATGATATTTGAGTGGGAAAGTGATCACTACCATGGAGGTCATCGTCCACCCACCACACAAAATTAGGTTGTGCATCCGGAGAGTACACAGATAGATCAAGGCAGGTAAATAAAGCGGTTCTCGGGCAGTAATGGGTACACTCATCCATATTTCGGACACCCATATCCTACTAGTCGATCAGGTCGACAAGGAGTTGACCCCTAGGATTAATAGTGTCCACAGAGGCGAGGTCTACCATTCAGATCTCCGAGCAAGAGAAAGGGCCTCGGCAACCGCGCCACGACGCGGCGGAAATGCCTAGGGTCGAAGTCGGCTGACGATGGAATGTACTCGGAAATAACATAATACTCGTAGCTCCTATCCAGGTGAAGCTGCGCAGCTACTACCTGAAAAAGTAATCTAGAGTGAAGGGAAGAACGGAGACATCATGCAGGGTGTAAATCACGCATCCTCCCGCCCGGACTCCATCTCGTGGTGGTTGGATCGAAAAAGACTTATACCCAGGAAGGGTGGGCAGTTGGCACGCGCCCAACCTGGTCTCCTGGAAAATGATAGCTAGCGTGAACAGGAGACGAGCATCCGCAGCTCCTCAAAGTTGTCTCGGCGTCAGCGGCAATTCCATTAAAGGAATATGCCCTTCAGGCCTAACTCGAAGGAGATATGGGAAACTTCTTCTAAGAGAAGACCCTCACGAGAATGGCCGCACGCTTCCCGGAGGCAGAACCCCGGGCGCTGTTGTCCGGACAATGCGCTGAAGGAGCTGTTGCCTTCGAGGACTCTCGGGGGAGGTTGGACTCGCCAGTCGAGTCTTTTCCTCCATCCACTCGAAACCTTAAGCGAACAAGGCAGCTTCGGAAGCGGGGTCCCTCTTTAGGAGGAACCACCGTCTCTGAGCCACCCAGCCTAACAATGGGTGAGGGCGAAGGAGCCGAGTCTCCTTTAGTGTTATCCTCTTTTCGGGGGTGGGGAGCAGCTTTAGGAACTCCTAAAGATGGCCACACTACCAACTTCAGGGGTGTTGCCTCCTGTGAGTCTAACGACTCAGGGGAGGCGCGCGACCGCTTCGACTTACTGGAACCGGTCACGCTGGGGGAATGGATGGGAGCCGTGGCTTTAGCTGGGGCTGGGAGTGCCCGGGGTGAGTCGAACCCATAGAAAGGTTCCGAATTGGCGCGGAAACGACCGTGCTCGTATGCCTGGAGGGGCCAGGAGCAGAGAGTCTTTCTTAACATTGAGTCAAAGGAAGTCCGGGCAGCAACAGGCGCGCCAGGATCAAGTCCTTAGCCACGAGAAATGAGACAATCCTGGGCCTGAACGGCCAGGATTACCTTCTCAAGAAGATACGCACCACATTGCTTTGAAGAAACGCGGTGCGGCTCTCCGCAGTTGACTAACTTGGCCACACACGATTGGACTGATCGTGTCCGGCCTTGTAGTAACTTACACAGACTTCGGGTAACTCCAACTATGCGCGTCTACACGAGCGATTAGTATGGCCGAAGCGGTGACAGTAGTAACACCTTTGCGGGAATGGCGGGAATAGCACGAATGCCTTCATGCGGTAACGATACATAAGAACATAAGAAAAGAAGGAGACTGCAAAGTCGAACGTGACGAAGAGTGTAGGTGTGGGTCTCGAGGACCCTCTCTGTTTTTTCATCAGACGTTCAACCTTGACAGCTCAATGGTCGGCCAGCTCTAAGGTGATGTCATCTATGGAGTAGTCCACGAGTTTCCTCGCATAAACTACTCCTTTGACTAAGTTCATGGTAGAGTGCGGCGTCACACTCACAGGCGTGCCATCAAGTGTCCGAAGGGCACTAATCATGGTCGCCTCGGAAGGATTCGACGCATTCGCAAAAGGGCTCTTGTCCGAGAACTAGGTCACTTTTACTCTCTACCAATCACACTAGCTAGAGCTCACATATGATGGATCATGTTGCCCTTAGCCAACATGCTGCCACCAATGAAGCGAATAAAAATCAAGGGTTTGAAGCCAGCAGGCTCGAGAACGCCGCGTAGCCTCTAAATGAAGCACTTTGCTCTCCGCAGTTCTGGTCTTCGTCTGGGACTCCCCACCCGGGGGAGCAACGGGGCTGGACATGCATGCCAATCTTGGCTTGGTCGCTTACTGAAACGGCAGCAGACCCGTCAGTCCCCGCGGCTCGCCCGGAGGGAGAGGAGCCCCGGGGAATGAATCCGCTTCTCTCCTCCGCCGATATGAGCCCCTAGGCCAGATGGGCCAGCCTCGCCAAGATCCTTCTTTGAAATGGAGAAGGTTCTGCCTCTCATAGGAGCATCAGCCGGGGGAGGAGATCCCTCTTCTCTTTGCGAGGCCTCGGGGACCCAAGCCGTCTGAGGAGGAGCTTGCATAGGGGCGAATACGGTTTTGAGCTTGGCACCGAGCCCGGGTTCGAACTCATGGGGCGGGGTCATCTCAGGGACAATTTATATCTCAGAGGGCCTCCATGGGGCCATTCCCCCCCTAAGACATCACCGGTCCCCTTCGAGGTACCTTTCCTTCTGTGCTGGCCTGGCGAATCGCCACCGTAAGCTTGATATTCGTGCGCGCAGGACTTTGGAGGGCACAGGCCGACGGGCACTGTCGTCCCTTGCCCCCTTAAGGGGGTTGGCACTATCGATGGGAGCAGTCAAATATGGGTATCCTGCCTGCTTTCTTGGCAGTCCCCTTGGAAAGCAAAGGGGGGACTGTCGCTAGAAGAAGTGAGTCGCCCAAGGGACTCCAGAGAAGCGGATGACGGGGAGGACCCTACACAAGTATACGTAGGAGGAGTAAATCTCCTCTCTGGTCGGAAAAGTTTGGAGTGTCCCCTGTGAAAAGCATATGGGGGAGACCCATTTTTTTCGATGAAGCTACCCGAGGGCGGCTCCGACGCTGGTAAACGGGAATGGGAGAGGGGTTTGTTATATTGATTTTCCCCATCGGGCATAGTGACCCTATAGTTTACAGGGGATACAAACGCTAATCACTCCACGCAGTAATCCAATCTGCGAAGGGGGGAGTACGGAGCCGGCACAACCATTTGCCGCCATTTAAGACCACACCTTTCCGCCCAGTGGCCAGGTAGCCATTTGGCATGGCGGCTCCACCTTGGGCTGGGCGTAAAGTCGATAGGGATTGAAAGGAGAGAGAAAGGGGTATGTGAGGAAGGTGTGGGTGAGGATGGAACAGGTTGTTAAAAACCCACCATCACAGACCGGAGCTCAGGGTTGAGGGAACGTTGTCCCATCCCCTCTCAGCCCCGATCTGGGACAGTTGAGTGAGAGGAAGCTGGTCAGCGTCTACCCTGTGAAGTTAGAGGCCAACCAGAGAAAGTTGTGGGAGGTTATAGGGAAAGTGAGGAAGTAGGGTAAAAACACGAGCTGTCAGAAAGAAGAGGATAAGCTGGGGCTGGACAGGGCCAAAGTCCCGTCAGCACGGTGGCCAGGTAGGCAAATCGCCACGCCCCTTATCGGGTGGTATGAATGGCATCTCTCGGTGGCATAGACACCGCAGAGATCGGCTACGGATGCAGTGAGAGCCGTTGCTGACTAAGGCAGGTAAGGGCCCGCGCGTACCTGTGAATTGTGCACTTAAACAGGAAAAACGAAACCTGTGCGCTTCGGCATAGCGAGAGATGCGGTTCAATGCTTGTTGAGGTTAACGGCCCAGAGTTGACATCTTGGCCGCACCAAAAGAACTCGAAGGTTGTCCCCGTATAGCGTAGCGAGAACATCTTCTGGCAGCACCGAGGTGATGTCGTTGATGCTTACGGCAAAGAGTGGGACACTAAAGACCCTCCACTGCGTGAAGCGCTTCAACAACTTTTCCAGGCCTCATCTGAGAGTTCATGTCAACCCAGTGACAAGGCTTCCCTAATTTGTACTCCTCCGTATACAGCGCTACTCAACTATAGCTCATAAGAGGACGAGGGTGCGCTGGGCAACCATAGGCTAGGAGGATGTGCAGCTTCTCCAGGTACCAAGTGTAAAAGGCTACACAGGGTACCCTCCTGCGGGGGTAGCGATACTAACCAGCACGCACTGCCTCAGGGAGCCTGTGACAATGAAAGTGAAGGAGTGTAAGAGTGGGTCTCGATACCTACCCTGCTCTGTTTTCTCATCCCAAGCTCGCCATGACTGCTCCTCGGTCAGCCAGCTGTTCAGTCATATTTTCTAAGGTGTAGCCCACGAATTCCCTCGCATAACCACTCCTTTCAAGGTAGAGTGCGGCGTCACACCGGCGAGACATCGAATGTCTGAAGGACACTAATGATGGGCGCCTCGGAAGGGTCCGACGCACTTGTTAGAAGGCTCCCGTCCAAGAAGCATGTCACATTCGGCTTTTTACAGGGCAATTTAGCTAAAGCTCTTTCTTTATGAAGCATGTGGCCTTTGGCCAACTTGAAGCCAGTGGAGTAAAAAAACGCTAGGTAATCTCTAAATAAAGGTAGCCGACTTAACTGACTCTTAATACCACACTTGTGACTTTGGTCTTCGTCTGGGCCTCCCCGCCCGAAGGCGCCTCGGGCCTGGCCGTTTGCCGAAACGGCAGCGAACCCATCTGTCCCCGGGGAGGGAGAGGAAACTCTTGTCTACTCTGTCTCTTCTTTGGACAGGGTGGAAAATGGAACTGCTTCTCTCATCCCTCGGAATGGTATCAAAGGCTGGACGGACAAGCCTAGTCCAGATCTACCTCCGAAATGGAAATCTTGGACGTCAAGGGGCCACCAGGCGGGGGAAGAGGGCGTCGCCTCTTATTCTGAGTTTTCGTGAGCTGTGACGCTTGAAGGTGACTCAGGTTCGGTGTTTGATCACATTGGAACACCCTGCCATCTAGGGTGGGGTCACCTCCGGGACCAGCTTCACCTTAGGAGGGGCTTCCAACTTTCCCCCCACGCCCCATGTGTCGGGTATCCCGACCAAGGAACTCATAAGGTCTATGGACGAACATGCTGACCCGCATTTCGAAGATAGGGGGAGGGGGCATGCCGGTTCTCAGCAACGTAACAAACTACGGATCGAGGTGAATCGGTAAGGCCCAGGGGACGATGCCGCCTCTTACCCATCTAAGGGAGTTGTGTTGAGTGACATGACTCAATCGGGAGGGGTGGGCACCAAGGCGGCGCGTCCTCTGTCTTGCCGTGTTCTTGGTAGGCCCCTGAGAAAACAAAGAAGGTTGCGCAGAAACTGGAAAGTCGCTTGGAGGCACTTCTACCTAGAAACCCATCAAAAATGAAGAGTGGGAAGTACCCTCTTAATATAAAAGTCTTGGAGCAGCCCGTGAAAAAGAACTGGGGGGGGGGAACCTCTGTCAAAGAGATGGAGCTGCCTGGGGCCGGCAGGGAGGGAAGCCCCCTTTGGTGCATTAGAAAGGTAGGAAAGGAGCTCCTCCACCTGTCAGAATTTTGTCTTTTAGATCCTCGTCCGCCCCTCCACAAAGGTAGGGAGAGGATTGAAAGAGACAACTTAGTCTGATTAATTGCGAAACTGTTGACAGATTGGAAAGCCTGCCAACACACGGTAAATTCTGACACTTGTGACCACTAAAGAAAAAAGAAAAGGTTGATGGGCTGTATCCTAAGTTTAGCCGCTCCCGCCTATCCTGTCTGGGATTTTTGGACTTTTCAGAGGTCCAACCCGGGTGCGTTAGAGAATGGTGTTCAAAAGCAAGGACACTGGCCATAAGTTACCCCGTAGCCGATCCTTCAAATGCCTAAGCTCCCAACGGGGAAGTCAAGGACAAAGGGTAGATATTTTACTACTACATAATAATCCTCGACAGGGCAGCCAGGATCTGAAGATCTGTTGTGGCAGAGCCAAAGACGGGAGCCGGGACTTTTAGTTGACCTAGCAGCTAACAAGCAGCAAATCCCACCCGCCATAAGCAGTACAGCCTTATGCACACGAGAGCGGCCGCAGGGAGGTGGTCAGTCCATTAGACATAGGAAAGTGGTTATTGGGGCAAAACCGATAATTCCATTATTCGCACCCCAACGCCCAGGTCTCATCAAGGCCTGGTCTCTTGTAGCATGTAGGCATTTAAGCGCGTTATTATAGAGGTTACAAATCCTCTCTTCTGACACGGCATGAGATAGCTGGTCAGATCCTTAAGTCTAGACAAAGGGTTGAGGGGACAGTCGTAGAGTAAAAGGAATGATGAGAGGGAGCGAGGAGGAAGGGCACCAACAACTTCCCCAGGCTTCTTCAATGATTTCGGTATAACCGAGTTTTCACTTTGTATGGGTGAGAATAGTTCCTACTTGTACCAAGTGGCAGGCAGGGCCTTCTCTATTTGCACTAGTACCGGGAGGACGTGATGCTCCTCCAGGTAACAAATGTAAGTATACACAGGGTGCCCCAGGAATCCACAGAAATGGTGATTGGGTCCCACATAAACTATCAAGAACAGCGTGTAAATCGTGCTTGCTCTATATTGACTCGAAATCCCTGCGAGACATTCCTGAAATGAATTGTTACGGGAGATTAAAAGTGGGTTCTTTGCTGTAATACTAAACAAAAAACTGTCTTGATCGCAAACTAAACACATCGAAATCCATTCTCCAACAAACACAATGCTTATGCTTTACATTTGGTGGGATGTAAAAAGAGTTATTCATTATGAGCCCCTCAATAGACAAACAGTTACTTGCAAACCTCAAAGATGTTCAACAATTGCAATGTTTAAGAGAAGCTCTTGGCAAAACGTCCTTCATTGGTCAACCGTAAGGGGTGGATCTCCTTACTACGTGGCAAGCACGCCCAAACGTAGAGGTTTGATCTAAGCAAAATTAATGTGTTTGGTTGAGAAGTTCTTCCTCATCCTTCATATTCACCAGAACATTAGAACTTCATCTAAATAACAAATAATGATGGAAACTAATTGACTGAATAAATGTTTTTAAATTGAAAGTGATTTTGCCTTTCTTAAAAAAAGGACATTGATTTCTTGACAATAAAATCTCTTCTAATTAAATATTAGGTACATGTAAAAAATAGAAATCTCAGGGGTTTGTTAAAACAAAAATTCATTACACATTATTTTAAATGTACAGCTGACGCAAATCGTCATGTCACTTTACGCTGAATTTTATTCAGTGACAATTTAAGGAATTATTTGAGAGATGTAGTGTTTGAGGCATATTCAGTTATAAATATAGTGCGTAATACATTTACCAATAAATCAAATTTAGTTATTACGGTATTCAAGTAGTAGTGTGGAGATATTTTGACATGGTCTTGTTTCAAAACAGGAGTGCCAAATTTCCCCACGTCTTTTTTCAGCTTAACTTTATTTATTTAATTTTTAATCATCGATATCGCAAAAATAATCATATTTACATTTGGTTATTTTCTTATATTTTTACCCCTATAATTAATTTTACAACCTGACGTCTCATGAAAAATATTAGCAACACTGATCCAAAACTATTCGAGAATTTATAAAACGAATAATTATTTCATGATTAATTTAACTACGTTTTGTCTGAAACATTTTTTAACCGTGACATAATTAATTTGGACAACTGTACATTAAATAATAAATATATATTTAAAGCAACCAAGCAATGGCTTCGCCACTCCCCCCGGGGAGAGCTTGCGCTTCGCTATTAAGATTAAAATTTAAAATCTAAAAAATAGCAGCCATGGTTAAATTTTTATAAATTTTCTGAACTTCGCCAATTATAATAATTTAAAAAAAGGAACTCTAAACTAAATATGGATGGATGATATTGAGTATGGTGAAACTGCCTGGACGAGATGCTACAACTCATAGCACCACACCAGTATGAAGGATCGTCGGCATCGACAAAATGATAGGAAAAAAAGTATGCGAACTTTTTATTTTTAAGTCAACTCCGAAACCCGTCTCCTAAAGTAAAGAATTATATTTATTTTTTTTTTAGAAAAAAATTCCAGTAAAAATAATACATCTTTCTTAGGACTTCTGATAAGAAAGACATTGCCAACTAGCTCATGATGATGAGGGTTAAGAGACTGGAAAGTTCTCACCCCTCTATCATGGTTCGTGCCTTCGAAAGGATCAGTTTAATGCCCAAAACTTTACCCCAGGTAAGAATTGAGACACTTCATCCCAGTGTGATGCAATTTAAGATATCACACCTTTTGTTAATAGGCATGGGCAGTTAAGAGAATATCTTATTAAATAAAGAAAATAACAATACATAAAAATAATACTAATAAGATCAATGGTGAAAATAACGATTTTTAAAGTGGATATTGCAGTCTCATAATTCCACACAGCTTTTGAAAGGTTCCTTCCTTCATTCCACAGAAATTACTTAAAATAACTAAGTGGAAATCGGGGGTACCTCTTAACATTGCTTTTAATTTAACCTTATATTTGTTCCAATAAGACTATGGATTCACACCCGCATATTGGTCCAAAAAAGAAAGGCGTGTGGATAAAGCTAAATGGTTCTGGATGGCCTAACCTAACCTTCTCGCTATTCTTGAATATTTGGTGCGATATTCTGTTGATAATTGCAACAAAAAGTCTCGTCACTTTAATAATGTATTTCGCTGAAGCCACTTTAGTATACATGATCAAGAATTTAAGCCGAATAATGGCAAAATTACAGTATTGAAATCGTTTTATGCCATTGGGTAGCTGCAATTTTAACATAATTAGGTTAAAATTGTTATAAATGAAATTTCATTTAATCCTAGCCGCAATCATCTATTTAGGGTATGATATAACACAATAAATAAGAGTAAAATATTTCAAACTATTGGTGTCCCGAGTGCCGGTAACAAGACCTCGATTAAAAGCCTGAACAAGCGAAGCATTGTCATCTTGAGATGGTGGGAAAATAGAGATCAATGTAACTAAGAGCGCATATGAAATAAGCTCATCTCTACCTCGTGCCACACATAATAGCATAACCACTTAAACAAGGAGTAGACCTTTGTATGCCCACTTACTGGATGTTAGTATTCACTCAAAACTGAGAAACAAAAACAACGAGGGGAACTCCGACAAGGTATGCGAGGAGAGGTCGGTAAAGAGAAAAGTGAGGGAAGTGAAGTGAAAATACGTACAAAGTACACACCCGAGCTAGAGGAGAAAACTTGGGGCGCTGGGGACGCAACTCCTTAAACCTGCTCGAACAACTACAGGAAAGCAAAGCAAATTTCTTTTATAATTTCGACTTCTAGTCCTGTCTCATGATGGGTATGAAAAAGCTAAAGAAACCAGGCAATGGCTTCGCCACTCCTCCCTATGGGGAAAGCTTGCGCTTCACTACTAAGATTAAAATTTAAAATCTAAAAAAAAACAGCCATTGTTAAACCATTTGTTATTCTTTGGGTTTTAAAAAAAAAAATCACAAAATTTCGATACTTATATTTATTTCTGAACTTCACCATTTTGTTTTTGGATATTATAAAAGAATTATTAGAAAAAACTTTGATAAAAAAAAACATAAGTCATAACCAAACTAAGATGAAATTATTATTCAAATACTAAAAAAAATCCCCTCCTTAAATTATAGAGTTAGTGAGAAGTGATGATGATGATACTCAAAATACTCAAAGGCTAAAGAAATGAAGGATACCTTGTTGAAACTCCCTCCCCACCCCCAGGCTTTTTTCGAGTCGCCTTTTCAATTAGGATGATTTCGGTAGGCTAAAATAGTTAAAATTAATCTAACTAATCGAGTACTATCCAACCTAAACTACAGAAAAGGAAACTCGAAAATGGCAGGGGGGGAGGGGGGTTACAACAGATCTGCAATGAATATCAGTCAAAATAAACGCGAAAAAAAACCACCCAAACTTTAGAGGCAGACCTTTTATAAAATTACCGATACCTCTTTGGGGAATCTGCACATTAAAGTTTAGAAGTGTGGAAGGTAACAAGGTCTGCTGACCAAACTCACTTATTCTGATTTATGACCTTATGACATTCAATAATTCCCGGACTAACCTTGGGAGGACTTTGTCAATTATACCATTCGAAAGAGAATGCAAAACAAAATGTGGGTTTCAAATTTCGTTAGAAATCGGCAGAATAGTTACAATGTTATTACCAAAAAAAAATAAAAGCCAAACGGACCGACTGACATAGTGAGATATAGAGTTGCACGCGACTAAAACTCTCCTAAGAAGAGACATCTCCTTACACAATGTCTTGATACAAAGCTTTGTTCTAAGCCCTACTCTAACAAGTTTAAAAAAAAACGTGTTTTATCCAGGCGCCGACCTACTCATGATGGGGGACTGAATCTTTTGCTCTGATACGGATACCCATTAAGAGGGGTGGGGTTCTCTAGGTAGACTTACACCTGGTGATTAGATGAGAGCAGGCTCTTCCAGTCCAAGTGCATCTGGTAGTCTTAGAATTGATTGAGTCTACCCAGCTTTATTTCTTCTAGACTTCTTTTGACCCTTTTCTCGACACTTCCTTCACAAACTCCATTCAATCTCTTTCTTATTTGCCCGGAAATAATATTCAATTCTTTCTCCTTCTAATGCCCACCCCCTTTAATTTCTGTTAATATCCCCTACAAAGATGATTGCTGCAGCTGACATCTGGATGATCGCCTGCCTTATCGGCTCCAATGAATGTAGGAGGGTATATATATATATATATATATATATATATATATATATATATATATATATATATATATATATATATATATATATATATATATATATTACAAACTTTTACTTCATCTTTACCGCTTTCTTTACATATCTCGTTTGTTTTCGCTTTAACATTTGAAGACAAATTTGATAAGGACGTTTTCAAAACGAGTTTACAAATAAAGAATCAAATTTTATACGAGCTATTCTTATTAGAAAATTATGGGGGCATGTTTCGGGATTATTTTAAAGAGGAAAAATGTTGGAAATATAGTCAAAAACCTGTTTGACTTAAAGTGGGCTCTCGATACAGTCTATAACAGGCGACATAATTTCCTAAAAATCTAAAGTGAACATGAAAACTTTACCTCAAAAGTAAGCCGCACTCTCTTGAAATTTTCGAAACCGGCAAATCTTAGGCAGCTTCGAGGTTAACAGAAGAGAGAATTCAATTGTTTGTCAGCGCTCAGAAATTAAATAATCTTACAAACCCCCTCTCCAAACCGTTACAACTTCATCTTTGTTGGCACCGTTTCTCCACTAAGGTCTTATGACCTTTGAGCTTTCGTGCCAGTTTTTAATTGTGTCACGAAAATGATTAAAAATAAAGCTAATTAAGATGACTTGGAATAATTCAAAAAATATATATTTTATGGAGAAGATCCTAAAATGAACAAAATAGGAAAGATAAGGGGTAATTGTGGATGTTATGAGTTTACATTTTATATTTAGAATTTATACAGGAATAAACATTTTTTTCCTTTATGTTACGTAATTTTATTTAGAATCTATTTTTTGGAAGGATACAAAAGACTCTTTAGCGAATTTTAAATTTACGTTAGCCTCGATATAATTATAGATCTACCTTACTATAGGAAACCTTGGAAATATTATGTAGTTTCCCTGTGAATTACTTGGAACAAGGGTTTTGCGCTTGTCTTGTAGGATATTTGTGAGTTATAGTTCCTAAATAGGAGCTGATCTAAAAACAACCACAATAACAACAACTAATATAATACCCGTAAGCAACAGACGAAGTCAGGATTGAAAGTTATTACCTTTTTACTTCACAAAATTTATCCCTTTAACCTTACGATGGGACCCCTATCATTAGCTAGCGAATCTGGTTCACATTATCAGCATCACTACTTATAAACAGAACCGGGAGCCAAAGATGTGGGCTATAGCAAGACGCATTAATCCCTCCTTAATGCGTTGTTTATCTATGTTCTTAGTTCACCAAGCAATCTTGGCCGCGTGCACCAAATGCATCAAATCAGACCATTTATGGACCTCAACCTTCCCCAGGAATGAAATTATGGAGATAAAGCTTGTAAGAAATATTCTCCCCCTGAAGGAATCTACCTATCATAAATGGAGTGGCTTCAATTTCTTGATTGTGGCGCCAGTGAAATAAACGAACGAAATAAAAAGGTCAGAGATAAATAGCATTCATTAGATTTTGGCACCACTCGTGCCCATCAAGACGCCCGCACTCTGCTAATCATAACGGGGAAACCGCACTAACTCCAAGTGTATGTAGTTAACAGAACAAATATCCGCATGCATTTTTCCGATGTAAACATTGTTAACGTACACCATCCCCGCTTCGTTTACGTACACACTATATTTGTGATGACAGAATTCAATTACTTTTGGCAGCGTAGTGATAAGTAATTAGTGGGCAAAATTACCCTTCGATATCCGGGCGCAAACACTATATATCAAAGGTAGTTAGGATAAGTTAGCCCCGAATACTTCCAAAATTTTTATAAACCATTTTTATCTAACTCCACGATCCAATCAAAGTTTGTGTGTCCATTAAGAACAAGGACAAGTTTAACAATGCTGTCCTTCCATGAGGTTGAAGTTTCCTATATCTCAGTCTGGGCGTTTCTCCGGACTTAAATTTGTATATTTGCGGGTTCCCAGTCTCCCCAACCCAAGGTCGATGAGTTTTGTCAGTAACTCTCTTCTTTTGCAGGCTTATCCCTTTTTTGTCTTTGCTCCTATTCCCCCCTCCCCCTTCTTTATAATGAAGCCTGTCTCCAAGTTGAATTGGCACAGGCACGGTGCTACAAAGTCCACACATTAACCTTTGTTCTGTCCATATCTGGTCGCCAGGGCATCTTAATTACACCGGGCCCAACTTTCCTGGTAATAGACCAATGGGTCAGAAGGTTGAGAGGAAGAGTCTTTCCAACCAGGGTCCCGCCCGTCACCGTGGGTATTCCCCACCCCGCGAAATGCCATTTCCCAGAAATCATGATTATCCTACTTGCGAAACACAGAGAGGCAGGGAAGAGATGAGGATGACTACGCAAACCTCAAAGCTTCTTGGACAATTCTTAAATAGGAATTGAAGGCAGAGATATGAGCAAAGGAAAATAAGAGAGAATCGTACCCATCTTTCGAGGGGAATGACTGTAGCAGGTATATAGGTATAAGCAAAACACACCAATGGAGTGGGGGGGGGGGGGAGCACGTACATAAGTTACTCAGGAGCACCGAATTAAAAAAAATCTCCACCGTGAGCGTCCGTTAGGGGATTCAAATGAACACGTTCAACTGTCTATCCTCTTAGTACTTGGATATTATTGAAGTTTTTCATCTACTTCCTTGGTACAAGACTTCAAAGACTTCAAGGTTGGAGATTAGTAATAGCAGCCCATCCATACAGTACCTACCACAAACACCGAATACAGTAAACTAAAAACACAAACTGTTCAAGATGCAAAGAACAACAACAAAAACACAAACACACGATAGGACATTTCCCAAACTTCAAACACCTCCTACAAATACACAACGTTGCGTGTCAGTCAAACTTGTGAGTCCGGCTCAGCGGGGGCTGCAGCTTTTCTTTGGGGCATGGGCGAGTCATGATATCAGACAAGGGGGCATAAACGTATTGTCTTCTTACCTATCCAACCACTCATTATTGATTCCTAATTACTCGTCCTCTCGCTGGATTTATAACCTTTCATTTTCCATCTCATTAAGGGTAAAATTTATGCGCGAGGATTTCTAAGAAAAACGAATTACTTCGGGCGCTGAGTAATTCTTGAAAGCAAACTAGACGCTAACTTCTACCTCTCGTGGACTTGTGCCTGATCGGATTTCATCAGGCTACTCGATGCCCGTGACGTCACTTTCCTCATTGTCACGCAACTGTAGGAGGAGGATTTAATTAGATGAGCTAAACGCCCATACGGTGCCATCAGATTTCAAAATGCAAGTCGATCTCGGGAGTGAAACAGAGAGAGTTGAGAAACCAATCGTCCCCACAATACAAGGCCGTCCAACCCGATGGAAATTTCAGTGTCTAACCCAATGTTTATCAACCCTTTGGGTCATAACCCCCTGTGAAACTAAGGCCAGAAGCCATATGTTATGCAAGATTTTTAACTAATTTGTAGGGGTTGGATTGACAGAAAAATATATACTAGTTACAATAAAATGTATCATTAAAAACATCCCTTCAACCAGATCTGTAATAAATTATTCGATTAAGGGTTTTATGTATAAAAGCAAATGTTCAAATCATATATAAAATATATCAACAACATACTTGTAACTTACTCCTCTTCCATACGCTTCTAAGCTCCATAGTTTAAAAACGTCAAAGGATATTGATTCAGAAAAATGGAAAATAAATGTATATTAAAATATTACAACCTTCCTTTAATAAAGGCACAAATGCTGCACCGCTCCTCTTACTTTAACTAACCCTCCTCCCATCGCGTTTTCTTTCTTCCTTCCTTCGTTGCTTAATTTATTCACTTGAGTCCTTCTCGCAGTTCAACTCAGTACGTTACTTTGCCACTTTTCTTCCCAATTCCTCTTCTCCCATTTAGATAATGATCAGTTTATCTTAGAGGATATCACTACTTTGTTAATGTGAAATATAGTAAGCTATATATAAATATTTATTGATAATTATCTGAAACGTCGTTAATAAGGAAATAGCATCACGAATACAACTTTCTTTCTAGCCCTTGGATTCAAATTTAAGACTGCTACCCAACTACACTAATATATATATATATATATATATATATATATATATATATATATATATATATATATATATATATATATATATAAATAATCACCAAAAAACACGTGATCTAAAATGCTTGAAATAGCCCAAAGGAAAATAATACACAGAATAAGCCCAAGTACTTTCGTCTTTACATCATCAGGACAGAAGTACAATGAATAGAGAAATAGTTAATAAACAAAGAAATGTGACGTCATTCAAACGTACCGACGAACAAAAACAATAGTTTAGGGGTAAAAAACAACTGAGGAACAAATGAATAACCCACCCGTGGAATTACAATACATATATTGCAAATAAATATTATTCGTGATACAATTATCTAATTCATAGACTTCCATTTAAATTGAAATTAATTTTATGGGAGAATTTGATTATGGCTAATTCCATTAAATTTCTTTCAATAAAATTGGGCACAAAATAATTGATTTCGCATTAGACCAATCTATTTGATGGTTCAAAGTAGATTGATGAATAAACAGTGCAGTGTTTATCCAAATGCACTGGGGTATTTCTACTTCAGCTCCAGCGTGACATCCTTTCGTCCTCTTTTTCCATCTTTCGAGTGTTTTGGCTAAGATAACGCTGTTAATATATTAATAATAACAGTTTTCTATGACGGTAAAGAGGCTAACATAAAGGGGTAGCTTTGAAACTATTTTATTTTTGGACTGGTGGATTAGCTATCCTATAAATGTAGTCTTCCAGTTCGAGGACGAAAGGATGTCACGCTGGACCTGAAGTAGAGCAGTTGTCTAATAATGCTACTACATTAACCTTACCAATTTGTCCTGGATCTTTTTTCCATCTTTAGAGTGTTTTGGCTAAGAACTCTCCTTACAAACTTTCAATGTCCACGTTGGTTTTCGCTATGAAAATAAAAAAAAATCAACCTCTATCTTCCGAAAATGAACATGAACGCATCCGACAACAAAGGCTCATTTTCTCATTTTTTTAATGGTAATTTGGAATGTGCGCAGCGTCAACTGACTTGGGAATTAATTCTACTCGCTTCTCAACGCCCGAATTAAATTTAATATGGGGGTCATGAATCGATGATAAAAGAGGCAGACTTTGCCTTCTAAAGGAGCATCTTAAATAGGGCCGGAATTAGACTTGGTGAGGCGCCCCCCCCCCCAAAAAAAAAAATCGGGAAAAGGACCTTCTACCATCGCAAAAACAAAATTCGAAAACAATAAAACAAATAGTGAAAAATACAAATTATTTTCAAATTAGTAAATTTATCGAATGCATATTTTTAATTTAGCTGGCGTGATATCCTCTAGATTAAAATATTAAATTAATTGTAGGTAAGGCTATTTTAGAACGACAAAAATCCATATCAAATTTTAAAAGGAACGCAATGAAAGGCTCTAAGCTGTAGCTTGTTTACCTTATGGCTAAATCCGGGACTCCCCATGGTTGATACATATGAATTATCTAAGGAAACCAGTTTGGAAGTGATAGAGTAGCTGTGGTACCAGGAGCTTCTCGCTAGCCTAGTGGATAACGCGTTGGATTTCCGACGTCGTTGAAGGGGTTCAATCCCAACGAGAGAGGACACAATACTTTCAGCGGTATCACGAGCTGGCCGCCCATTGGGCGAATACGCTGATAACGCCGCTGTGGCAAGTAGCTCCACACGCATCATTCATACAGCCAATCACAAAACCGTTAATATTTTCCCTTCCAGTCTTCATAGCACAAGATACCCACTCATCTTTTCCCGATTTTTTTTTTAAATATCTGCCTTCAAGAGCGTCAGTCGCCATAATTAAAATTCCATCTTGGTATTCGGCTATTTAAAAATTCCCCAAACCAAACAAAGAGGAAAAAACAACTACGGACACTCGTATCCACATACCCTGCATATCAACTATATGTGGGGTACGAACTCAAGGATTCTGATTTGTTTGCAAATAAAAATCATCAGAATCCACCAGACATTTTAGATAATGGAATAAAGAGTGGGGAGGGGGGGGGGGATATCCATAAATATCCAAACAAATGGAGGTGTACACGAAAAGATGGAATATGGTCATTACCAGATTAGAGAACAGCACCACCACCCTTTAATAAGCAATCCTAACTTGGCTATCAGCCTATTTCAAACCACCACTCGAGCCACGTTCCTTTTACAGCAGGGCAATAAACCGGCATCAAACGCTAACTAGCCCTCTACCAACCCCACTTTCCCATAGAAGGTAGTTAAGATACGAATCCATGGAAACGGCCGTGATCTCCACCAGTGACTTCACAAAGCAACATAGTTGCACGTTTCTCCTGGCCCCACTCCAGTTAAGGGCTCTGATTAAGTTATTCGCCTGAGGAGTCGAGGTGAAAAAAAAGTTAATTTATCACTGATCTTCATTCACTCCATTTTTAGGCCATTTATTTCTCCGAGTGGACCTACAGTTTAACGTGGGATCCGAAACCGGGTATCTATCTACATACAACGTGACATCTATCGCGAAGTCGACCCGAATCGGGATTTGATCCGGCGACTACCAAACCCGATGTGGATTAACTTTGCTAAAATCGGAAGCGGTGTTTTCACCCAGCTAACCCGTAGTGGAAATGAAAGAAAAATGAACAAGGAACAAAACGAAGAGAAGAGATTGAATAACGACGGATACTGTAACCTATATAAGAGGCAAGCCAGCACATGTGAAAAATAAAAAATAACCCCAGGGTTTTACTACGAATATCGAATCGCAATGAGTCCAACTTCGAGCGAATGTAACGAACTGACGAAACCATGAAAAAGGTAAACCAACGAAAGAATGACCAACGAAGAACAAACGAATGCTCTTCAGTGAGGATAAAACAAGGTGAATATAGCAACAAGCGTCAACAACCCCTAACTGACATGGCAGAGACTGGACATTAAAACTTTCAATGAGTTTTACAAGCGAAAGAAATAAGGCAAGAGTTGAATTTTAACGCCTTGAGAACCAGTGAAAGGAAGACATTTCCCAAGAGCATAAAATTAACGTGAACAGGACGAAATAGAAACACGCGAGCATATCCAGGAAAGAGAACCGAAATTATACATTTCTAAAAATGTTCAGAATCTGAATTTTAAAAAAAACTTGCATCACTCATTCTGTCCTGGGAGATTTTTTCTTTTTAATTGCTTACATCGACAATAAAATTTTAAGTTACATAATTTAATGGTCCAATTAAAGAAACACATTACTGAATTGTTAATGCCAAAATTCAACCATCATAGATGGTTGATCCATCGTTTTGCATAGGCGTCGAAAACCCTCCTTGATGAACTTGCAAGATCCTAGACGTATAGGTCATTTTGTGAAAGCTGGAGATCTGGTCTCGCATTTTCCAGAGCCTCTTTGTAGAGCCATGGATTTGGAGCATGAAGTTCTTCTCTTTTAATCCAAAGTAAGGTGGCTTTCAAACAGTAATGTTGTGAATCCACTGTTTGAACTTCCGAAGGAGGTCAAATTGTTCCTGGAAATGCAACGGGAAGATGATCTCTTGAGTCAATTCAATGATGTGTTGGGGGAGTGGCTCGCACAAAACATACTTAGCAGATATATTTGAGCAGTTAAATAGGTTGAATCTCAGGCTCTTGGGCTAGGAAAGAAATGTGTTTCAACTGATGGATGTCTTCGTGCACTTCTTGCCAAGCTCCAGAATTGGCAAAGGAAAGTTGGTGCCGGCAATGTTGCCATGTTTGAAGACCTCTCAACTGTTCTTGACGAGAATGAAGAAGATCGTCTGCTCGACCCCTTACTTAAAACTGAAATTGCTCATCATCTGAGATCCTTGGAGAGTAAACTTAAAATGTACTTCCCAGAATTAGAGTAGGAAGAAGGAAAGTTCGTGAGGAATCCATTCGCTGGCACGCTTGATATTAGTACCATTCCCAATGATGTTCAGGACGAATTCCTTGACCTCAAAAATTATTCTCCTGCCAAAGATCTCTATGAAGAAAAATCTCTTGAATGCATTCTGGTGTTCAGTTTATCAGTCATATCCAAAAGTTAGTGAAATTGCACTTCGACTACTCTTGCCTTTTCCATTTAGATAGTTATGCGAGTCGTTTCTCCATCCTTCTACAAATCAAAAATAAGAGCCGGAACCGACTGTATGTGGACCCCGAAATAAGCCGAGTATTGTCAGTGACACAACCTCGGATTCGTAAACTGCTTAAAAATAAACAATGTTATCCTTCTCATTGAGTTGGGTACTTTTAAAAAGTATATCACAAAAATTTATTAAAATATAAGATAATTATGACTGATCTAGGGTAAGGAAAAAATAAAATGAAAGCAGCGAAAAAAATGGAAGGGCAAATAAAAAATATGAATGAGAATCTCAAAACTGAGTGGTCAAAGAGGGAACGCGGATATGGCAGAGATTACGGAGGAAGCAGAGAGGGGATTTACAGACTTTGAACAACATGGATTTTGAGAGAGAACCGACTATCAAAGATGACGGCCAGATTTTTAACTATCAGAAAAGGTTGCATGAGAAGCACCAAGGTTAACGGAGTGCCTACTAGTAGTAATATTGTTTTGTAATGGATGAATTTAGTTGTGTTTGAGAGCCATTGTGTGATAATGTTATGAACGGATAGTAGGTTTCTAATAACTGCGGCAAACGAGGCAGGGAAAAGGAGATATATTTATGGTCTCTGCCCTCTTTTAGCCGAAACTCTAGGTTAAATTACACCCTCACAAAGTTTGATATAGTACTCGTAAACTTTGTCGCATAATACTTTAACATTACTGTCCAATCTTCCGGCTCCCCCTCTCCCCCACTCGCACCAGGTTAACATACCCTCAATGAGTAATGAGTTACACAAATTCTCATTTCTTTCTTAATGAGCAAATAGATTCTTTTCATTATCCAAAGTTAAATATAAATATTAAGTCAGAGCCAGGATCACAAACACTATAGAATCGATACACAGGAAAAAGATACAATAAAGAAGGGCGACGATTTGTCTCAATCTTTGAACCACTTAATCTGGTTTCATTAAAATAAATCCAAACTTCAACCTGCTTATATATGGATGAATGCGAGAGCGGGAAAGGAGGTAGCGGGGGAAGAGGAATTGGAGTTATGCTTGTGTGTAAATCCATACATATGTATGTAAATAAACATTAAAATGTAATAGTCTGTAGAGCGCATTTTAATGCTGATTAATTATGAGAAAAAAACATTTTTAAAAGTACACGAATAGTTTCGAGACTTCCCGCCTCAGCTTTCAGTTGCACAATGAGCATTGAGAGTATGTATCTTCGAGATACTACGAAAATACAATTATAAACGGACGTATAAGTGCGTCTATCTCGTTATTGCTGTGAACTTTGTGCACCCCCCCTCCCCCAGAGCCCCTAAATGTTAGCTTATAACTTTACCCAAGTCGGATTATCGACTCTCAGAAATCCTTTTGAGTATCTCTTCCATACAAGTTGCCTTTCTGATTTTCGATTATAACGCCTCGAGAATTTTATAGGTCGAAAGGAAACTGACTTTCCTGTATTGATTTTTTCTGCACTAAATCACTGCATTTTGTATTTGAAAGATGGAGAACTCCTAACATATATTTGCTATTCGAACAATATAAATACGATTTCCTTGACCACGAAAGAGAATTCTGCAGTTACCCATTTATATTATTTAAAGAAAATGAATTATATATTACAAAGAAAAAGACGTTTTATGGATAACATTATTAGTTTTAAGAAATTCTGTGGAAAATTTGTTTCCAGAAATATACAAACATTCATGCGTTGCGAATAGAACAATAATTTATTCTTTAAGAACCAGTATGGTTTGATGGGTTTTATTAAATTAGGCGAATGACAGAGGCATGGAACATAGCTTATTAGAACAAATTGACTGGAAGGAGGATTGCAGAGATAGGAATGCTTATGAAATATGGGATACTTTCAAGGAAGTTTCAAATATGTTACAGGAGCAATGTATCCCAGAGAAGTTGCTTAGAAAAAAAACCGGAAACCATTATGGTAGGAAAATGATATAGTAGCTATTTGAATCGAAAAAGAGAGACGGAGTTGCAAAAATTACAAGGAAACACCGTGCATAACCTAAACAACGCTAGAAAAGATGATCAAAAAGAGCAAAAAGCCGTCTTAAATTATGTTAGCACATAATAGTAATAAGGAACAAGGAAAGATTTAGTTATTTAGAAAATGAATAATAGGGTCAATCAAAATAGAATAGGGCCTCATAGAAAAGGATGAGTAATTGTTTAATTAGCATAATAGGGTCAGTGTTTACTAGAGAAGATCAGGTTAGTTTGAATCCTAGCAATAATATGACAAGAATTTTTTTAGAGTATTAATGCTATGTAAATAGATTAGATGTTGGCCTTCTTAAAGAGAGAGAGGAAAGTGCTACACTTGATATTGAGAAGATATTTGTTAGATCTTTTGATTAGGGGAGATACCAGATGATTGGAAAAGGGTTTGTATAGTTGTTCCAATCTTCAAAAACGGATGAGAGGATGATCCTAATAACTCTACACCATTAAGTCCAACTTCAATAGTATGTAAATTACTTGAGAGTAGTTAAAAAAGTATAGCAGACATTTTAGAAAGTGATAGCTTTTTGAGTGATAATCAACATGGCTTCAGGTCAGTTAAAACTTGCTTAATAAATCTACTGGAATTTCTAGATTATGTCACAGGACAATTGACTAAAGGAAATTACATGGATGTAGTTTACTTATATTTTAGTCAGGCTTTTGATAAGGTCCTTCATAAGTTGTAGTAACTTGTAATTCCAATTACAGTTACTTTTTATTATGTATATATGTTCGTGTGTTCGTCTTGTTTTGGGTGTTCCTATTCCGAGTTCTAGTGCATAGTCGAGTTACCTATGTTAGGAGTTATGGCTTGACCGTCACCGCGCTTGAATCTGCAACTACTGCTCCTACTACCTAGTTACTATTTCATACTTACCAACTGGACATAGGCTTACGTGACACATACTAAATAACTTACCTACCTGACTCTACTGACGTGAACTCTGGACTTACTGATTCAGTAAATGTGTTAGGTTTGAGTTCACCGTTATCTAAGGTGAGTTGTACTCCTATATTGCATTGTAATTATCATGTGCCTGTTGTTCATGTCCATTGTTATTTGTGAACCCCGGAACGTGCTTGCGAACCCAAATGGTAGACTTGGCTACTAATATCTATTTTACATGGGCTTTCACATAAGTGACTAGTGCCTAAATCGAGAATGTATAGATTGGGGGAAATGTTTAAAAATTGGGGGGCCTAGTAGCTGAAGAAAAGAAAGCAGAATGCGAGAAAAATCGCATTAAAATATTATTATTAGTGGGGTACCTCAGCGATCTGTTTTGGGCCCATTATTATTCTTCGTTTACAATAACAACCTAGAGATATATAGGTGTTAAAAGCAAAATGTCAATATTTGCTGATGATACGAAGTTAGCAGACGGTATGAGGGGAAACTCAAGAAATTTCACAATTCAAAATAATTTAGCAGTAGGTTCTCTAAGCAGTGTTTAGAGACTAGAAATACGGCAAATAGGATATTAGGCTTTATCAATGAGTGTTAGTTATACAAGTAAGACAGTGATCCTCAAGCTATATTGTATCTCCTACATCACAGGCAGGTAGGTATCAACATTCTGAACTTTTATTTGTTTTTGGTATTTTGGGGGGTTGTCTTTTTATCTAGTCTAGAATTAGGCTATAACGTGATTACGACTTTTGCCCTAGTTGGTAGGCGCCAACTAAAACAAAACTAAACATAAAGAACGACAACAATCAGATTAAGAGATCGGCAGAGAAAATATATGAGGCACGCTCTAGTGCAGGGGTGGGGGAAACTTTTTTTGAGCCTTGGGAGAAAATTTTTAATGAAATAAGTCTGCGGGAGATAAATAAAATTTGAATCTTGTATCTTTGTAAATGTTGTTTAAATTTATTACATGGTGAGATATAATCATCCATTAATATCTAAAAAAAAAATGCGCAACATTTTATTGGCTGCAACCACGGAAATTGGACATACAAATATTATTTAAATTTCAGTATTGAAAATTTGTGCATACAAATATCCCTCGGAGGGGGGGTGGTAAAAACTGGGCCCGCAAGCGAGGGGTTTCCACACCCCAGCTCTAGAGCCTTATGAGACTACACGCAAAGAGGGGAGTCAAAATTACAAACTTGCCTCTGACGGGGTACGGAAAAGCAAAATATGAAAAGGACCGGAAGAGCAACACAAGAATCCAGCACGAAACATGCATCACACTTGAGGGTACCTTTGAGGCGAGGAATGGGAGGGGACGGCGCGACTTCCCTCGTTTATCAGCAAATGTGTTGATTTATAGTCTTGAGGGGAGACAAACGGGCAACTATGTTCGCAATATTCAACTGGATGAATGAATCACGGAGACAAAGGCGAAGCCAACGGAAATCCCCTTTCGAATGCACCTCACCACCCCGAGGTAGCAGAGTACAAATATCTTACTTTGGAATCTCTGCACCATGTTTAGTTGGCTATTTCTGATATAATGAGAACGAATGCGGTTAGGAAAGACGACATATTGAAAGTAAATTTATGTTTTAATACCGCGCTCTTCAAGGTCGTACCTTCATAGACTAGGAATCAGAGATGTATCTTCAAATCACTCTTGAAGGGACGAAAAGGAACGAATGGCAGTGGGGAATGGCGTGTCATGATCTTGGAGCACAGACCGAAAGGGAGCAGAGGTGGCTACGAGGAACTTGCAGGCGAGGCCAGCGCAGGATCGTAGTGTTCCCGCGAGTTAAAAGTTAAAAATATGAATAACAAAATCCGCAACACAATCGAAATGGATTACGATAACTAAGAATGTCTCGTTCCAAATTTCCTCAAATAAGTAGGCACTTATGATTCCAAGAGGTGGAATACACGGAATTAAATCAATCAACCGGCCTACAAGCGAGGGGAGCTTAGGGAAGGAGAGCCAAAATAGGATTTGGCATCGCCCTTACGACGGACAGTGATTTACAAGTAAAAAAAAAACAACGGCGTTTTGCATACAAAAGAGCTTTTCTCAGCCCTTATTGAGATAAACTCCAATATATCTCATTCTATTTAACAGTGCCGCCACTTACATGAGAAATAAAAGAAAGGAGCCAACGTACGAGGGGGACTGGGGAATCGAAGAAGTATTTCCTGATCATCAGGTTTTCTTTTCTTCCTTATTAGGAAACACATGCAACTACTCCCACCAAGGCAACCTCGAACCATGATTATATATAGATTGCTTGCGCGTGCTCAATTAGTACCTGCGTAGGCGCGCACGGGTAGTGGAGGCATGCGCGCGAGCATGATAAATACATGGAAAAGGTTTACTCAAAGGTCAGTTAAAAAAAATATAGCATTTGACCAAGAGAGAAAAAAAAGGTGCGAAACGGAGATTGCCGGAATGAGGTAACCAATAGATTCCGAGAAAGAACTGCAGGAAAAAAAACATTAAACCTTTCCTGTGCTTTCGCTGTGTACCCAATAGGGAAGGGGAGACGAAACGAGAGTCTGTGAATGGCGCAAAGAAAGCCACACTCGTAGCGACGCGAGTTTAATCCTAGCACTCCAGCTACCGCCTAAACTGGGGTTGGCTAAAGGTTCCATCCAATATGACTCCTGGTTAATTGCTTCGTGTAATCGCCTTAGGATTTGCGGACAGGGGGTGAGCGAGACCACATATCCAAGCTCGAATTAACCTGTTACCAACCACGTGGGTCGGGTTCAAATGAAGATGAAAATATAAGTGTGGCTTCATGGTTATCATCGAGCTGTCGAGGTGGACAACTAGCAATTTGTATCAGTTGTACAACAATCGATCAGTTTTGGCTATACGCGCGTTCTACAAATGTGTGGTCTCGTGCCTGCGTACGGTACGGGAGTGTTTCTCACACGCATAAGCTAGCATGCTTTGGTAAAGGAAAAAAAAAACGTGGGAATGACTACATGGAAAGGAGCTGTGGGGTACCAACTAACGAGCAACGTGAGACAGGGGGGAGGAGGGTGAAGTCGAAAGAAGAAACATATAAAGCTCATTTTTTGATTGATCATCTCACGATACCAGCTAAAGGAGTGAATGAAACAAATTGGTGGAGTACTCATAGTTGGATATTAGGCGGATGAGTAATAAGGAAGAAAAAAGTTTTGCATGTGATTGATTACTGAAAAGGCAAAACGAAAGTGGAGAAATTTATAATAAAGGAGGTGGAGCAACATGGATAGCAGGTGGCAGCTCGCTCCATCCTTTTCAGGCAAGGGTCGAGAAGGCAGCTAAGTATAATTGACAGTAATAAAAGTTGAAAGCGTTTCGAGGGAATCCTGCAGCCTGTCATTTCATAAACAACCAAGAGCTCGAGCAAACCAGATTTTGATAGATGTTTGCCCTCAAACAGTCAGTGCAGCCTGTCCATCACCCGTCCAAGTAGCTTCAGGCCATGACCAAAGTGAAGCTAGATTGAAGGGATCCATCAAGGTTTCAAGAAGTCAGGTGCTCACTCCACTACTTGACGATCGACTTCACTCGATTGAAGATAATTTAGTTTGATAGAAAGATTGGGAAGAAGCTTTCTCAAAAGTTTGAACACTCGTAGGAAATTGATTGATAGGTCTGCGATCAAAACTATTTTGATATTTATTGCATGAATGTTATTAATTTCTATATGTTAAAAAAAAAATGAATAAATTATCGCATCACGTACAGTTTCTCCGCAAAATAGAAATTTTCATTTTGCCGCTTTATTAGATATCTCCCATCACTGTTCTTTACAGACCTGAACGTTATTAGAAACAAGGATGGCTACCAGAGGATTCGCAAAGAGCCATTTTATGCTACATTTGTGGCACATTTGTTATTGGGAAACTGAAAAGAAACGTTACAAACTTTGTTAACCCTTTCAAGTCTTGCGGGACATATATGTCCCAGTACTTTTTAATTAATTAATGAAAGTGACGAATTGTGTGGTAGGTTTATAAAGGCGTGAAAATGTTTTCTAGTTTGCCCTGGTGTTAGGGCATCACTAGCATGCTTTTTATTTTTATTTCATAACGTATTCTTCCTCCGTCAGTAATGGTGCTGACTGTCGTTGACAGCCAGGTTCCTCCATTGTTATATATATATATATATATATATATATATATATATATATATATATATATATATATATATATATATATATATATATATATATATATATATATATATATTTTTTTTTTATTTGTTTAGTTTAATATATTCCACCGTCGTAGCATTCAAGCCTTTCAATGTTTTTTTTATTATGCTAAATATCTCTAGTTAAATTTTATTCAGTTTTTCATTTATTATTTTCAATTTGAGTAATAGTTTAGGCACTTCGCCTCTTTTCGTTTATTTTATTCTGTCTTTCACTTCTTGTTTTAGTTGGTTAGTTTTTTCATGATCTGTGCTTGTTAAATTTAAATTTGAATTGGGCACTTCGCCTCTTTTTGTTAATGAATTATTTTATTTAATTTTGATTCGAGTTAAATTTGGGCACTTCGCCTTTTTTTATTTTTAATTTTTAATTTTTAATATGGGCACTTTGCCTCTTTTAAAATAGTTAATTTGGATTTAATGAGTTTGGGCACTTCGCCTCTTTTTTTTTTAATTTTTAGTTTGGGCACTTCGCCTCTTTTGTTAAGGTTAATTAGTGTTTTAATCTGAATAGAGTTCATTAAGGTCATTTTCCTTTGAATACTACTAAGTATATATAAGTAGTACGTTCTCTCTCGCGCAGGTTCTACCGCTTGGGAACAGAGCTGTTCTATCAATTGCGCGTCTTCTGTTTCCACGTATATGCAAATCGATGTTTATTGTCGGGAGTATTTCCTGATCGATTTTGTCCCAAGTCTTTCTTCCTAGCCTTTGGATCTCCATATTGATCGGTTTTAGTCCGATTCTTTGATGTAGAATCGATTGCCGAATACGGTCGATCCTTTGCGTGCCAGTTATCAGCAGTGTGGCTTTATTCTGCACCCTCTGCATCATTCTGAGAGATGTACAGCTTGCCATCTGCGTGATCACAGCCGGGTACACTAGGACTGAGCGTACCAAAGCCATGTACAGTTTTTTCTTGTTTGTCAACCTGAGGCTTCGGAAACGGTAAAGTTTCTTCAGCTCTCTTTTGGCTAGGGAGACTGACATTTACGTGAGCCTTGTAACCAGATTTGTAGAGTCGTAAGCCCAGAAATTTTCCCTCGTTAGAGTACGGATAGAGTTCGTTGTCGACGATGACGTCGTCAACTTTCCGGCGGTTCATTGGAATTATGGTGAATTTCTGGCGGTTGGTCTTAATTTCCACTTTTTTTTCATAGCGATTGATCTTGTTAATCTCGGCAGCTGTCGCCAATGCCGGACTTCAAGAGTTCCTGAATGGACTCGGGACGATTTGAGCGATGTCATCTGCGTATTGCAGATACATCGAATCGTACCTTACTCGAGCAGGTAGGTCAATTGTGTACACAAGGTAGGCAAAGGACTGAGACAGCTGCCTTGTGGAACTCACGCCTCGAGTTCGAATTCGGGACCTTTGCAGCCCTCGATCGCTATTTGGGCTCTCAGATCCGTAACATAGTTACAAAGGACCCTTTCCAGGGGTGGGTTTAGCTGGAGGTTAAGGATCTTGAATTGTAGCCTTCTCAGCCATACCTCATCGAAGGCCTTCTTTACATCCCGCAGCACCACGTCTACGTACCTTCTCTCAGCTTTACTGCAAGCGAGTTTTTCCGTTAGGAGGGCAAGTGCTGTTTCCGTTCCTCGTCCCTAGCGGAACCCGTGCTGCTGAGGGTTGAGCTCCTAGCTCGGGTAGTTGTTTTTGAAGCCTGTCAGCTAGGAGCTTCTCGTAGACTTTCGCAACGATTTCCATCAGGGCGATTGGCCTATAATTTACCAGTTGATCAGGGGGTTTACCTCCCTTGGGTATGAAGATTATTTTAGCAATCTTAAAACCTTCAAGGAAGTAACCCGTGTTTAGGGAAGCGTTGTAAATATTTGCAATTTCCTGAATGATCTGCTGTGGGGCATTTACCAAGTTGTTTCTGGTGATGCCCGTCCAGCCTGGTGCCTTTTGTTGGAAGGCTCTTACAGTGGCCATGACCTCCTCTGGTGTTATGGGACGGCCGTGGTCCGCCATCTCCCTGCCTTCGTCGACTCGATGTTGTGGGTGCGTGCGGTGCATAACCTGATTCAGTTCTTCGATCAGTTGGCCTTCGAATTCCTGGTCGAACTCGTCGTTTTCTTCAGGGGTGATCCTGAAGACGTTTATCCAAAAAAAAATATGAACCTGTCTTCCAGAACCGCCAGGACCTCTATATAGTCTCCGTTCTCTTTTATTCGAGCCTTTGGTCTAGCTGTTAGTCCCTTTAAGTTCTTGATTTGACGCCAGAACTTAGCCGGGTTGAGGTTCGCTATCGACTTTGGCTGTCAGGTTGTTCCAAATTTCCTCCTGTTGGAGGTTGATAGCCTCTTTTAGCTTTGTGCTTAGGCCTCGAAGGAGAGAGCTTCTTTCCCGGTTAGGACCTTCCCGTCTTATCTCTTCATACACTTCCCTGCAAACGAGCGCTCTCTCTCATCTCTGCTGTCTATCTTGGCTGAGGAGGTGTTTTATACCCAGTTTTGGGTATGCTCTCGCGGTCCGCTTCTAGTATGGAGGTAGTTATCCTCTCCAGCTCCCCGTCTATCTCCTCCAATGACGCCTCGCTTAGGTCAGCTGGCGCGTATTGACTGAGTCGTCTCTTCTAACGATCCCAGTTGGCCAAGGCGTAGTTTTTTCGGAGAGGGACTGGAAGCTGGATCGGAACGAAAGATACTGTGGTGAGTATCGCTATGTGGTCACTTGGGACTGTTGGGCCTGGTTCACTATGGTAGTTGAATGGGAAGCCTTCACTTGTTAAGATTATGGTCAGGTTTGGTTGCTGATATGGAAGTGATATAAGTCGGAAAATCCGGCCCTATTCTCTGGATGTTTTTTATTCCCATAATCAGTTCCAAGTTTCGGCCTCTTTCGTTGGTACTACCAGAGTCCGCCGCACGGCATCTGGCATTAAGGTCTCCCCCTAAGAATGCCATTCTGCGGTGCCCGAACAGTGTGTAGAAGTTATTTAACGGGATAGGCTCGACGAGGGGGTTGATAAGCTGCAGTTATCACGAGGTCTCCTATCAGTGTGTGGAGCTCGATCGCCACAAAGGATTCATCAAGTTCTGGTAATTGTTTGAATGATATGTTCCCCTTGACAGCTATTGCAACACCATCGAACCTTTCCTGAGAATGATTTTTCATGACTACTCTGTAGCCCGGTATTTTAATTCGACCAGCTGCAGTGTCGATACCATGTCCAGTTATAAGAATGAAGTCGGGGTCAAGCATTCGGAATATGTTTCCATATGCCGTAGCTTTCGCCTCCCACCCATTGTTGAGTGTCAGAATCCTCATTCTATTGCTTACTCTCTCCAGGTTGTTTCTTTAGTGTTTTGGGGTGATGTTTTTCTTCCTCCTACTTCTCTTTTTCCTGAACTCAGCGTTTGAAATCTGCTCGCAAGTGCTGTGATGTAGGACCACATTCTGGCTGAGCAGAGCTTCTTCCACCGATTCGGAGTCGACTTCGTAGTCGTATTCCCATTTGTATATTTTTGTTTTAATTCCATGGAAAATATCCCTGGCCTCCATCTCCTCGGGAAACTGATCGCAAGCGTAGATTTTTAGATTGATGCTATCCGCCCGAAATCTTTTGTTTTTTCTTTTCTTTCCCTTGGCTTTCTGGGTTTGTGGGACTTCGGTGTCCGAGGAATCTTAGGATTCCGAGGAACTATTGGTGTTGGTGTTTTCTTTCTCTGTGGTGATTACTTGATTCTGTTTAGGTGAAGGAGTTTTCACATCGACTGCTTGTTTTTCTTTTTTGTTGGTTACTTTTTTGGCAGTGTCTTGCCCGTTTGTTTGCTGGTTTGGAACCATCTGCAGTTGCAGTACATCCCCGGAGGGGAAGTTGTCTGGGAACCACATTTGTTCCATCCCGTTTTTGGCTAACATTTGGTTTAGCTCAGTTGCGAACGTGCCAGGGCGAGTGAGGTTCATGACGTGCCCGTGAAGGATGCACGTCATAATCTTCATCGAATTCTCGTTTTGTAGTTTAAGATATGTCTTCTTATTGTCTACTTCCGAGAGGGCCACCTTTGCCGCTTGGGCGTAGGACGTGTTCGATCTAAGTGTTTCTTCTTTCTTCTTGTTTGTTTTTCATAATTTCTTTTTTAACGGGACATGACATGGCCATTGTTCTGTGTCCCTGAGCACAGTTTAGGCACTTCTCAGGTTACTAGTGCATGACCTCCAATTGTGCCCATTATCGCAAGTTTCTTGAGGCGCTTTGCAGTCTTTAGTGGCGTGTGTTTCCATCTTATAACATCTGAAACAGAATTGGACTGGAGTGTGTTCTCCCTTCTCAATCTGTTGAACCCCTAATTTTGGCATTAAACATTAATAGTCCTTGTTCCTTTGCCTTTGGGGCCATAGTTGTTTCGACGAAGGCCAACTTAAAGACATGGGCGTATTCGCTACCATCCCTTCTATTTTTAAACTTTATCACTTCAGCTACCTTGGCCCAGGTTTGCCGAAGCTGGATCTCCTCCATGATTTCGTCCTTGGAGTGTTGTCCAATCCACGGATCGATTCGCCGGCATACCACACTCCTGTGGACCAGGATCTGTGGTGGTACTGCTGGCTGCAGCCCAATGCCCCAAAGGACCCCAACTGCCTTCTCCTTGGCAATGTCTTCTATATCTTTTTCGCAGATTGCGATGTAACCCGAGGTTATGTCCAGCAGCCTCACCATGGCAATGCCTAACTTGCCATACACAGCTTCGAATACGCTCTCTCTGCTAGGCTTGGGCTGTCCGTCGACTACCCGCAGAGGTATTCTTGTTGTATGGTCTTGGGCCATCTCTTAGAGAGAGTGGCCCCTCTGCACTGGGTTTACTTTTCCTCCCAAGTCTCTTATTAGGGGTGACTTGATTCTAGTATAATTTCGTGCTCCCTTTCTTCTTATGATGATGTTTCCTTGTTTATTCGTTGAAGACTCCCTCTACTTCGTCGTTAAGCTTTCGTGAACGTGAACTGCCAAATGAGGGAATGAATGATGATGGGTGAACCCGGGGAGGCCCCTCAGACGGGTGAAGTGTGGTGGACATCTACTACACATTTCACCACTTGTTACATCAAATTAAATCAAATCGAGTCTAGAAGTTCTGAAAGTAAAATAGATGAGGAAGATGACAGCATTGCTGACCAAAATTATCAATCTCAGAATGAAAATGGGAATCCTCAAGTGAAATTGAAAATGAATGAGAGGACGAGGATCCACAACACTTGGAAACAAATTCGAATGTTGATATTATTATAAACTGGAATGATACAAGTAAAGGAAACTTTAGTCCTCGTTTTCAAATTCCTGATGAGAAAAGTGGGGTTGTAGTCACTAATCTTGATCGATCTTCGACACAATTAGATTGCTTCCTAAAGTACTTTCCTAAAAGTTTATTTATTTATATTGCTCAGTGTACAAATGAAAGACTAAATATTCTAGAAAAATGAAAAAAGAAAATAAATTCCTTCTACAGACATGGGTGAAATTATGCTAGTTTTAGGATGCTCTCTTGCAATGCGTTATGATCGTAAGCCTGACTCTATAAAAACAGCTACAACTAGGGATAGGTACAAAGTAGTTACTTCAAAAATGTATTTTGCTCCACCAGAGAAACCTGATGGATGTAGCAAAACATATTATATAAATGTTGTTGTGAACTGCCTAAATAAGCATTTCCAAGCATGTAGAACTGATAGCTGATACCCTTGAATGGCAAAATTCAAGGGTAGTTCATTGAAGCAATATAACCCAATGAAGCCTATAAAAAAGAGGGATAAAAATCTGGGTTAGGAGTTGTGCACTAGAGGGTATGTCTATGATCTAAACATATATTGCGGTAAAGAGCTTCAATCGAATGTAGTTGGAACTTTAGGAGAAAGAGTAGTCAATAAACTGTGTTCATCCATTCAGTCAACTGAAGTGACTATTTGCTTTGACAGGTTCTTTTCAACTGTAAAGTTGTTTTCCTTACTGTCTTTTCCTGCTGTTGGGACTTACATGGGAAACCGAAAGGGAACCCTTGATTTGGGTTCTGAAAAAGTTCCCAAGGGTAACAGTGTGTTTGCTCTAAGTAGCTCAGGTCTTATTGCAACAAAATGGAAGGACACTAAGGATGTTCTCGCAATGAGTAATTGGCATACTGCTCTGTAGTTCAAGCTTCAAGGAAGATGAAAAATGGCACAACAGTATGCTACGATTGTCCCGAATTGCTCGCTCTTTATAATTAATTTATGGGAGAGTTGACCACTCTAATAGACTTAGTGACATTTCTAAATATGACAGAAAGTCAAGAAAATGGTGGAAAAGGGTATATTTTTCAAGCTGCTCATGGTGTCTGTAGTAAACGCAAAAATCATTTATGAGGAAGTAAATCATGTGAAAATTCCCTTTTTTGAATTCCTAGTTGATCTTGCAGAAATCATGATGGAAGAAGGAAAAAGACTAACTTCAACTAAAATAAGCACTATGGGATCATCAGGAGGACGGTGCATAAAAAGAAGGAAACATCTTTTGAATATTGGAGACCACTTGTCCCAGCAGGTGGAAAAGAGAAGAAAATGCCACAGTTGTGTCAATTTGATAAAAGAAAAAAGGACTCACAATTTGCAGGGTATGTCAACTTCCATTTTGTTTACCCTGCTTCACTATTTATCATTCATAAATGTACTTTTTTATTTTTAATGCAATTTAATTTTATTTTATTTTCAAATTTAGGAACTTATTTTATAATAATTTACAAGGTATTTATTTCTAAGAGTTAAGAAATTTTCTGCACAAGTTTGATAAATTTTTCATTATGCTATAAAATGCTATCATTTGTTCTTTAATAAAGCTGTTCACATTTATTTTTTCAATTTTCATCCTGAAATCTAAATTTTAAGTTTGATTTAACTTTGGGGCCTTCTTATAATATTCAACAGAAAACCGATGTGAAAAATAATCCGTCAAAGACTAGTGGGACATATGTATCCCACCTCAAAAGACTACTAGGACACATGTGTCCCATTGAATTTGAAGCCTTTGCCATTACAATTTTTTCATGAAATGAATTTATGTCGTAAATAAGACCATAGAAAACCAGGTAAAGAAAAAAAATATTCAATCTCTTTTCAAAAAAACTCGTCTTCAAAGGGTTAAAAAAATTTAATATACATACTTTAGAGTGAAACTTGGAGACCAAGATAAGACATGTGTTCTTGATAGTCTGCTTGATTTGTGTTGAAGAACTAGGGCAAACGACAAAAGGTACGAATAATGTCCGTTTAGTTGGTCTACGATATGGAAAAAAAAACCTAAATCAGTGATGACTGCTACCTTTGCACCTGTAATATGCAAGAACACAGCTCCAAGAGTAGGAAAAACATCCTCTGTCCTATCTTCCATATGGATTGTGGCCTGTTGTTACCCATGGAAAAGATGTGCCAGGTCCATTAACACCAGAAAACGTACATTTAAGTTCTGACCTAGTAAGCAATAATATCAATGATGATGCAGATTTCCATTAAGGGTCGTGCAAATTAAGAACTAAATATTGCATCAGCAAGAATTAAATGATCTAGTAAGTCGGCAGAGCTATTAGGTTCCAGACTTAGATCCAAATATGTTTTAGCTCCTGGTACATTATTCTGCTGATCTCAAAAAGGCAGATGCACAGGCAGACAAAATAATAACAAAATTTGGAGTGGAGAAAGTAGAAAGAGAAGAGGGGAATCAAAGAATAATTTATTTTAAGAAAACAATAACGGGTATTCCCACTTCGTGATGGGGAATGAGGAAAAGGGCAGACAGATAAATGTGGAGAAAAAAAATCGACTGCACAGGAATGATTTTTTTTTTTAAGGGGCTATCTGGCGACTGCCCACTTGAGCATACAGGAATAATGAAAAGTTCAAGGATAACGTGAACTTCTTGTATAATAAAGAAAGAGAGAGAGAGAGAGAGACTGTGGTTATAAATCTCGTATACAATATCTACGCACTCGGCTTTCATACTCCCAAACCGAACCAATCAAACCAACGAACCCTCCGATTGATCTTACCTTTTACCACCGAATTCGTCGTTATGTCCGCCGTTGCAGTCGTGTTTATCTCTGGAAAAGAAAGAAAGAACTGATTTAATGATTTGCACGAAACGATTTGAGAGGCAAGGGGAACATAGGAATTGGTTCATAGCAACATTCAACGTAGGGAAGAGGGGGTTACACACTTTAAAAGCTACAGATTTGATAATCAATGAAATGGATATAACTCGAAGAGAACTGAAGATGAAAATCACAGATAAACATAGCGAGACGAGGAGGAAGATTACATTTTTTTTTAATTAGGAAAAGGAAACACGATGAAGCAATGATGGGGGGTTCATTTGGTGTTGATAGAATGAGGGGAAGCATAAAAGAGAGGATAAATATAACAGAAATAAATAAAAAGGGGAAGGCTGTTAAAAGAGTGAAATAACTGTAGTGAAACATGGACTACAACGTCCCACAGATCACGCGAGGTTGAGTTCACTGGCGGCTGCTAAATTCACATAAAGCAAGATCACCTAGACAAAGGCTGCCTGATAATGAAATAGCCAGATTTCAAAAAGCCCCAGCTCCCGAAGTACACACCTATATTCGGGCCCGGACGCACCAGTCTTGAACTGGTCGCATGCCGAAACGGAGGCAGACCCCCCCCCCCCCCGGAGTCCCAGCGGAGGGAGAGGAATCCTTTGTCTTCTTTGAGTTCTTCCGGGCGTACCAGCCTCAACCAGATCTTTCCCCCATATCGAGATCTTGGCGGTCAAAGGGGCACTAGGTAGAGGAGGTTCTTCGTCTCCTTTAAGTCTTTTGGGCTCTGTACCACGTGAATAGGGCCTTGACAGTCGCGGACTCTAGTTCGGGGTCTGGCATCGACTCGAGGTTCGCCCCCTTGGAAGACCCTGCAATCCTGAGTAGGGTGACCACCGGAACCATCTTCACGTCAGGATGGTCCTCTAAATGACACCACCCTAAGTTGTCAGGTATTCAGACGAGGGCCCATGGTCCGGCACTGGTGAAGGCATTACAGGCCCGCATTGGAAAAAAGGAGGGAGCGGGCATGCCGATTCTCATCAACTTGACAAACGTCGGATCGACGGGGTGAGCCCAGGGGGACAATGTCACTTGATTCCAACAGGGAGGGGGGGGGCAGAGGCAGCACGTCCTTTGTCTCTGTCCTCTTAGACGCGCCCCATGGAAGCAAAGGGGGACCCGCCGCAAGTGGAGACTCACCCGGAGACAATTCTGCAAAAGGTAGTTAGAAGAAAACCATTGAACCTGTCAAAAAGAAGAGGGAGAAGCGCCCTCTCCGCTTTAAGAGTCTTGGAGGAGACACTGAGAAAGCACAAGGGGCCCAACTCAGTCCCAGAGGTGGAGGTGCCCGGGGCGGCTCCGAAGATGGCAAAAGGGAAACTCTTTTGCCGTCTTCAAAAGATAGGAGGGAAGCCCTTCCACCTGTCGGAGTGGTACTGTATTTTAACTACTCGTTCGCCACAACACCAAGGTGGGGTGGGGATTCAGATGGATATAGTCTGAAATTATGGACGTTTAAAAACTTTGTAAAGCTTGCCGGCACACGGTAATTTCAGACATTGTGGCCACTGCAGAAAAAAAGGGGGTTGATGGGCGACCTATATCCCGCATCCAGCCGCTCCCGCCTATGCCTTCTTGGGTTTCAGAGTTTCCAGAGGACCGCCGTCGGTGCGTTAAAGAATGGTGTTCGCAACCGAGTACAGCGCCTCACACTGACCAAAGGTTACTCATTGACGGTCGTTCCTCAAGGGGGCAGCTCCCAACTGGGCAGGCAGAGAGGAAGGAAGACAGGGTGGATATTCTTTCTGAGGCGTACTAATCCTCAAGAAGGCGGTCAGGATCTGAAGAGCTACTGAGGCAGACCAAGAGAGGGGACCCGAGACTTTTAGTTAGCCTAGCAGCCAACAAGGCAGTAAAGACCGCCCGCCCCCGAGCAATACAGCCTTATGCACCCGAGATCGGCCACATAGAGGTGGTCAGACCATTATAGGAAGGGAAGTGATTATTGGGGCAAAATCGATATTCCCATTATTCGGACCACAATGCTCAGGTCCCATCAAGGCGTGGTCGCTTGCAGCCTTCGGGCGTTTAAGAGCGTTGTTTAGAGAGGTTTCAAATCCTCTCTTCTGACACGACATGAGATAAGCGATCAGGTCCTTAAGCTTAGACAGAGGGTTGAGGGGAGAGTCTTATAAAAAAAACGCTGAGAGAGAGCGAGGAGGAAGCACACCAACAGTTTACCCCAGTGGCGGGGACGTCCTTAATTTTAACACTTTGCGGGTGAGAACTGTTCTTTCTGGTACCAGGTGCAGGCAGACAAAAGATTGTAGGGCGGGGGGGAGGGATAGTCGTAGATTCGAAATAAAAATTAAAGTACCGCTGAGAAAGAGCGAGGGGAAAGCGCACCAATAACTCGCATAGGCCCCATCAAAGAGTTCCAGTCCACCCAATGACAGGGCTTCCCTAATTTGCACTCAGGCTGAGGGATATACAGCTCCTCCAGGCACTGAGCAAGTGTAACAGGATACACAAAGTACCCCCCTGCGGGGATCGAGTGCACCAATTTTCTTTTAAATATTATCGATATCGCAGAATCTAACTTATCTGTTGTAGGTAACAAAATACTTTTTAGGGGCTATACGTCTCTTTGATTGCCTAGCCCTCGAGTGTCTCTAAAACTTTGACAACCCTAAAAACTGGGGACGGGGGAACAGTTTTATTATAAACCCGCCGATATCGGACGAAGATAAATTTACCAAGCAGAATAAAGGAGGGGGGGGGTTAAGGGTAACTAAGTATGGTAAATAAAGATAAAGCCAACTATGCGAAATGGTCGGTGGAGTAGAGCTTTAAAAAATAAATAAATTCCTATAAAAAGATACAAAAGTACAACTATAAATCAATTGCAAAGAAATCAAAATAAGGAAAATGGGCAAAAACATTTAGCGAAAAAAACAAAATTATTAAATTCTGTGGAGTCGGATTCATAAAGAAAACAAACAATCGTGTAGTGTGAAGGAAAACGTTGGTCGAGTTGTGTGCTCTCTTCAAGGGTCGATACCGCCCCCCCCCCCAACTAAATACCAAAGAGCTCATTGGGCGGAGGCAAATATACAACTTTCCGTCTTATGATAAAGACAAATCTAGGTGCTCTTACAGCTTCGCTTGTTCGGAGTCCTCCCCCCCCCCCTTTGAATTTAAAAGCGCAATAGCAAAGAGGCAGAAAGTTTGTAAGGAGAGATCTGTAAATAAAGTAGTGAGGATAGAGGAAGTAAACATGTGTGGAAAATACATAGGAAGAGATCCCCGTGCATGTATTGGGGCCGAGGGCAAACTGCGGGTTTGGGGCCAGTAGGGCACACAATCCTTCAGATATCAACCGCAGCAATGTTGCCCATGCTACACCTGATACCCTCTTGCGAGTGCGCAAAAGGATAGATTAGAAAAAGATAGATGGGTGCAGTACAAGATGGCGGGAAAATTTAGACATATTCCAACCCGAGGCAAATGGCAAGAGCGAGACCCCCTCACCCCCACACAGCCTCGACCAACGATCAATGGACGAAAGGTTGGTTGGCGACAAGTCTGCGAAATTAGCCGCCTGCCAATAAAATAGGTGAAAAGAGGAATGTAAAATGACGAAAATGGGATAAAACGGAAATGTCTAGAAGGAACCAATCCAAGTTAGTTTCAATCTAGTTTTAGACTGTGGGTGGCACTGGGGCTTGGGTGGTGGGCCGCTCCTCCAGTTACCAAGTGTAACTGGCAGTCTACACACATATTCATTGCCCGTCTTCAGACCTTTTATTCGCTTCCATCTTTTACCAAATCTGTCCAATGGGATATTAATAATTATAATGATGAGCATTTTTTACTTAAGAATCTATATCGAGGGCTTCAAGAATTAACTATTTCGCTCGGTATCGTTGCAACCCTTTATTCCACTTTTACCGATCTTCTCGATCCTAATTTTCTCGAACCTCTTTCCAGAACCCAAACCCGGTTGATAGGACACACCGGGCAATTCTCTTCATCAGACGCGGCCAGCTGAGAGCAACCTCGTAAAATCCCTACGCGCTATATTTGAATAAAGTGTCTCGATACAAGGGGAGTGAGCACTAGTCCTAACCCCCATAATTGGTACCATACAAAGTAACACAAGACTCAATTGGGAACTCGGATATGCGGCACTTGCAAAAATAAAGTGTAAAGGTGGACTAAAATTGCAGTCCCTCTGACCGCTCCAATCGCGGTCAGAATCGATCACACTTCAAGACAGAGATACACAAACACTATTGACATAAGTTGTTTGGCCCAAGTCAAAAATGCGTGAAAGTGTAAGAAAGATACAAAGCCCGTATGACAAAAATCTAGACAGCTAAATAGGCCCAAAAAAAATCTTTGGTGACTACCAATTCCAAAATTAAGCAACATTCTCCCCATTCTAGGTCCAATGAATCCCCTTCCCATCCCAGTCTTGGACTAAAACTGATCAATTATGAAGGCACCGCTGGAGGGTAGAGGGAGAGAATAGAAGGGGGAGGAGGGAAGTAACACGACAGAACAAACGGCAACAATGGAAAATAAAAGTATCCACTAACTAGGGCAGAAGTTTATAAAAAAGCGACCGATAAATAAATAGTGATAATATTATCAAGTCAACCTCGAGAAAGAAATAAAAACAAAACAGAAAACATAAGCAAAAAAAAAGGGGGTGAATGTAGAGTGACCAAGACTAGAAGAGCCAGTTCTGACAGGGAAGGAACCTTATAAATTCAGGGGAACAAGTTCGTGCAAATTACAAAACTAAAAAATACACGCTGGGAGCCCCCTTGAGATTGAAAAGGTAATGAAAAAATTCAAGTTGATGAGATATCCTAAGCGCGTGCACGATATATTCGACGAATCGATTATAAATTAGCTCAATACTGATGTACCAGTCTTGAGAACCTCAATGCCAACTTTTAATCATTGGATTCCATCATTTAAAGGCTCTTTTTTTGGAAGATCACCCTTCCAATGGTCCTCGTCCCATTACTTTAACTTTTAATTTCAACTCTTTCTTTCACCTTTTTATTCGTGTTATCATCTACATTTAAATACTTCAGGTATATATTTATAGACATGTCACTTTATTTTTCTATTCTTAGCTGTCTACATGAAATCCTTAAATCATTATTTCATTCATACATACTTGTTGCTCCACACCAGCGAGCATGCGAACATTACCGCCCTCCTTTCTGCAGATGCCACATTTTACGTCAAAAGACGACGGCCACGGGGAAAACGCGTGATAGAAGTGTCCGTCCCTAGACACGACCAACAGGTAGCACAAAAAGAAAAAAAGAAAGAAAAGAAAGGGGAGAAAAAGAAGGAAAGGAGAAGGAAAAAAGTGAAGGGTGGCATCGTTTAAACATAACTAAAAGGGGAAATCAAAAAGAGGAGCAAAACAGACAGTGAAAAAACTGATTTATTAAAAAAATATGGAAACCCAATTCAGACATTACGCGAGGTTTTGTAAGGAGAGGCTTCTAAAGGGATTGGTGCATTTTGGAAGTCAAAATGTGTGAAAGATACAAAGCCAGCATGACAAAAATATGAAAGCAATTAAAAATATTGGTGGTAAAACGTCGCCTTACGAGGACATATGAAGTAAATTTCAGACGATAGAAAAGGCGCGCCAGCGTGCACGCTTCAACTCTCAGTTGGCGCGATATGGGGATACATGCAAGTTTGAGAGCGCAACCGCACATCCCCAACCCAAAACAGCGCTCTCCCATATCAGTACACCAGATCATCATCTTTAAGCTTCGACAGAGTTAAAATTAAACTACCCATATTTAGGAAACGCGCTAATTTTATCGCGGCAATGGGAGAACGCCGGGAATAGAAACCATAGCCCACGAAAACTGAATCAAAGGTGCGAAACCTGATCGTGCTAGGATAGGGATAAAGTGGGGTAGAAATGCATGGATATGGTATTAAAATGCAAAGTGCGGGCGATGGAAACGGCTGTTAAATGGATGAGACGAGGCGGACTCACACATCCAAATAAACGATTATGGGTGAAAAATAACAGTTCCCCTAAACTCGGCGGGATAGGAGGAAAGGGACATGGCAGAGATAAGGGGCAATAAACCCATGGTGCCATACTTTGAAAAAAGCAAATAAATTTGGTCTCCGCTCTCTTGGAACCAACAAACAGAAGCATAGGTACAATGCGACCTCGCTATGAGGAAAAACAATACATGAAAAAGTATCAGTTGAGGTGTTTAGGTAGACTAGCTCACCTTAGTACCTCTCAATGTTACGTGGCACTTATGATGATGCAACACGTGCGAGACGCACCGCGTCAAGGACCACCTCCCATTCACGTGATTCCCTTTAAGGCTCACTAGCAGGGACCAAAGGAGAAAGGGGAGGTGGGGATGCAGGGAGGGCTCTGATTAAAAATTGACGTCAGTTAGGGGAGAAAAGGGCACACAAACAGAAAATCACAGGACCACCGCACTACCGGGAGCAGCTTCCCTCTGCTCGCGAGTGGAATCGAGCCGGGGGACCATTCCGAAAACGAGTAGCACCAGTCGTTCCCCGTCGAGCCCTCGGCGGCCTACTACCACACTGATGAAGATCGCGCCTTCAAGTTCTTGCTCTCCCCTCCCCCCATCTGCATACCAACGTCCATGAACACTCTTTTTCCCTCTCTCTTACGCGCACTCGCAAACAGCCCCTATTCTCCCAAATACTTCACTTAAACACGATGAGGCCGTGAATGAAGTACCGCTTACCAGCAGATTCTTTAAAAAAGAAAATCGTAGGTATTGATCTTTCGATGTCATCCTTGAGTACCCCCCCACCCCCACCTTCTTCCGTCCTTTCACTCGGGTCATTCAAGGTCGAATAGAAGCGCGAAAGCGTTCGCGGGGGGGGGGGGATTAGCTGGATCTCCCACTCCACGCTCCTGACTGCGCAGGGACTGCCACGCACCACAATGGGCTCATAAGCGTGAAATGTTTGTTGTTGTTGTTTTCTTTCTTGTCAGGAGGACAAATGAACTTGAAACCTTCGAGCGAGGCCAACTGCTCCAACCGATCGAACTTCGTTTTTGTTGTTTTTAGTAAGTAAAAAATAGGCTTCAAAAAATCAAAATCACAACTAGACCAGAAAGTTTGGGAGAGGCGGTTGGTCAATATAAAGTCGCGAAGCTGGAAGTGAAAATATGATGCAAGTACATAATCAAAGGGGAGGGGGGTACTTTTGGCGATAAGGACCCTGAAACCAATATTTTTTGCCAACTTTGCTCCTGTAACCAAAAATTGGGCGGTATTACCTACTCGACCCCGCAAAAGGGGTGTCAGGTGTAGCATAGGCAACCGTGCTGCAGCTGACATCTGGGTTGGTCACCTCCCAAAGCACACAGATTACGTGCTGTACTTTCTCCATTGTCTGCACTGGGGGCAGACAAGTACATTTAAGTACTTTTCAAGTACAGTACAGAAATATTAAAAAAATAATTATATACTTAATATACATTGTGAGTAATTAAATAACAATGACTGCTTTACAGTGGCATTACAACAGATCATGAGTTATTTTCCTTCAACTGATTGTTTTAATAAACAGTACTGTATGTAAATATTCCAATAATAATTATAATCATATTTAATTTATCTCAATTCTACTGACAACTGTACAGTAGTAATTGAGGTATCTGGCAACTCTTCTGTACACATCAAGCCTGAAGATGGGTCAAAATATTTACTTTCATTCCGTGTGCAATTTCATCACTACTATTACTGTAGTTCAGTCTTTCAGTGGCCACCATTTATATCACTACAAGTGGGATTGTGACATGATGGCATTACCTAAGGATTCTGGCTTATGGAGCCACTTCAAATTACCTGGAGATGTGACTGGTAATTTCAAGGCAGTCTGCAAGCACTGTGACCTTGGTAGATCAACCTCTAAAGGTGTAAGTTTCAACCATCATAAACATATGAAGGTAAGTTAGAATACAACCGTACAAGTATTACTGGTCAGGGGGGCAAATAGGGGAAAGCTTAGATGGTAAAATTACGTTTGGAAGCTATTTGCACGTTATCTTCCCTCCTCTTTATCTCATCCCTATTTTCTTCAATAATAACCCACTTTTGTGTACTTTTTTTACGGTGATCAAATAACATAACCAAACACAATTTGGATAAATTTATTGAGGTTACGCAGCTTAGGGTGTGGGAATGACCCCTGCTATGGATGAGGGGGACGGGGGGATCTCCCTTATAGTACATCTGCTTCATCAACACCATACACAGGCATATAGTATATACACAGTGGGATGTGCCAAACCTACAGTAGAACAGAATCAGATATTGTGCTGTAGGATCTTCAAATACTATACAGTACCCTACAGCATTATCAAGGAGAAATATATAAAAAATACAGCATTATGAAGAAATATATACAGTAATGTTAAATCATATTAGAAATTATATATAAAATATTAATAAATCATTGTTTGATAAAAAAAAATTAAATGGAAAAAATAATTTTGTAGTAAAAAGAATCATTGATTTAATCAAGTGATTAAATCATTTTGATTTATTTAATGCCAATTCCTCCCATATTAATGCACTTTCAAAGTGCTCAATACTGGTTGGTGTACCATACTATATACCACTTCATATTTATGCATATGAAATTATTAATTGTTAAATACTGTAGTTGTTTTTCTCCTTGTTTCAGCGAAAGCACAGTGCTTTATACGAGGAAAACCAGCACTAGTGTCAACACTCCTGGGACTAGTCAGTCAACCATGGAATGCTTTGTTACCGTATCAGACCTGAAGAAATATGCTACCCATGATGCTCGTCAAACGCAACTTGATGATCCACTAGTGCTCTTTGTGACATGTGATCTTGTGCCTTTTTCTGTTGTAGACAGCCCATACTTTCGTGGTTTATTTCGTGCAGCTGACCCTCGCTACCAGATGCCAACACGCAAATACTTAGTGAACAAACTGCTACAGGACAAATCATACAAGTGAAAGAGGATGTTAAAAAATGTCTTGGGAGTGCAAAAAGTATCTGTCTCACACTGGATATCTTGTCCAGCCGTCAAATGCGATCTTACTTAGGAATCACAGCTCAGTATATCAGAAAGTGGACTTTAGAAAATGTGGTACTAGCTTGCAAGCGCTTCCGTGGGCGCCACATTGCACGCAGAATTATGGAGGAGTACGAGGAGATAATCAGGGATTTTGAGATAAGCTCCAAGATCACAAATGTTATCACAGACAATGCTGCAAATATGATTTCTGCCTTTACTCTGCCAGGATTATCTGATACCACTACTGACACAGATGGTGACACTGACTTGGAAGATAATGATCTTGATGATTTTGATGGTGCTGAACTATTTGAAGTGTTACCAACTGAGCATAATTCCTGCTTTGCTCATACACTGCAGTTGGTGGTGAAAGATGGCATAAAAGAAGCAGGACAATTAAATATTACAGTCAGCAAAGCATCAAAATTGGTATCTTTTGTGCATAAGTCAACACTAGCCACTGATGTTCTGGAAGGAGAGAGAAAAATGGAATCAGGTTGTGCCACTCGCTGGAATTCACAAGTTAAAATGATCAGATCTATTTTGAGAGTGCCAGAAGAAAAGTTAAGTATGTAGTTTGGATGGTGCCACAACTTTTTAACATTTTAGGGTGCCACTGACTGTGCTCAACGACATAACTCTGTTTCATCTAGTCTAGTTATTCCTTGTGTACAGGGGCTCAAGTTTCACCTAGAGCAGATGCAGTCAAAGTATAATGGTGCTCTGGTATTTGGACTGAGGAAGTCGGTACAGAAACGCCTAGAGCTGTATGAAGATCGAAAAACATATTAACTGGCAACTGTATTGGATCCAAGGTTTAAAATAGATTGGTGCTCTGAAGAGGAGGAAAAGGCAAACTTAAGGTCCTCTATCATAACTACATCGCAGTTTATAGCCAAAAGGTTTACAAGCACTACAAGCATGGATACTGGTACAGAACTTCCACAAGATAATCCAGGGCCCAGTTCAGAGAATTCAGAACCAAAGACGAAGAAACTATTTAGTTTTATGGTTTCTTCATCTCACCAATCAACAGACATAACACAGGTGCAGGAGTCCATTAATACTGAAATTCAAAGATATCTGAGTCAGCCATGCAGTTCTGATGAAAGGGATGTACTAGCATACTGGAAGGAGCACATGAACACATTTCCAACTCTAGCAAAGATGGCACAAAAATATCTAGCCGTTGCCGCTTCTGCACCAGTGGAAAGGATCTTCAGCATCCCGGGAAAAGTCTTCCGTCCGGACAGATGTCGGCTTACGGACAAGAATTTTGAATCCGTAGTTTGTGAAATGTAATTATAAGTCCGACAAATAGCTAATACAGTATCAGTACGGAAGGTGGAAGGGATTTTTAATAAATATATAGTTGTGATATTGTGCTGTATATAGACGAATATTATTTAGAAATTAATTTCAAATTAAGGGAATTTCAGTTTTCTTACATATTTTCTACAATTGCAAGAATCACACTTTTCATTTGTATCGGATACCTACGTTGTATTATTTTGTATTATGAATTAAACTAGAATATTTGCTAGAATTTGCATCATTACTTTTACCTGCGAGTAAAAAATAATAGATAACCTATTGAAATGTACTTGTACTTAAGTACATGGTCAGGAACTTGGAACTAGGCAAATCTTCTGTACTTGTACTTGTCCATAAGTACTAGCAGGTGTACTTGGACCCAAGCCTGCTTTAATCCCGAAACTTTGGGCCATCGACCTCCCTCCCCTCAGATTGATGCCGTCAGCAGACAATTGGTGCTCATAAATCTCACACCTACGGAAAGATCGTCGATGTACGCGGGTGACATCAGAGATCCCACGCGATAAAGCCTTGCGGAAACACGACGATGAGTGTGCCTGTTGAACTCCTCTCCATCTTCTGCACCCTACTAAAAAAAACGATCTTCACCAATCGATTTTCGATTAAATGCCAAAATGCCCTGAGCTTCGCCATAAGTGGCCAATAAAGTGACTTGTCGACCTCCTTTTTGTGTTGAAATTATGGCCAAACTCACCCATAATTTCATGGCATAACTAGCAAGAGCTAAGCATGTAAGATTCTGAGCCCATCGATTATTCTATCCTCAGAAAACATTACGTCGAAACCCCTTCGATTAAGGGACTCTAGAAACCATTCAACTAAGTGAAACAATTGGTTTCGCTCCAAAGTGGAACATCCACAAGTGCTCTCACATCGACATAGCATTATTAAGAGATAGGAATGTGCATGGTGTTTTAAGTTGAGGAAATGAGAGGTACCGAAGTAAAACATAAGAAATATTCATGGATCGAAAGAAATGACACTGTAAAAAATTAAGCGACAAGGAGGGAGGGAAAGACAAACAACTCTAAATACGGGGCCTGGCAGGAGCACGTTTGCACTAAACAGCGCCTACACGCACGTACTAATTTGGATCCCGTTGCGAAAAAATCGTAAGAAGGTGGGGGATGGGGGGAAGGGGGGGTAACGTATTCATTTGGAGATTGTTCGGATGATTCTTCAAAATGTAGACAAAGAGAAGACCGGAGATTGGTTACTCTTCAGAAAGGAGAAAAAGAAGGAACGGCGCAGCAGGGTTGGCAAATAAAAAAAAAAAACAGCCCTAACAAACTCGGAAGTTTATTCCAGGGTTTTTTTGGCTTTTTCAAGTGAAATTTAAAAAAAAACGGGAGTTTTTTTTTTTTGGGGGGGGGGCAAAATTACACCTTTTCTGTTCAAGAAATGAATGCTACTTATCGTTATTTTATTCAAAATGCATATTTATGTTATAATTTCATAAATATGTATCAAATTAAGATATGCCTGTATTCTTTGTGTCCTCATTCAAGGAATAGTGGTACCAAGATTGGGCTCGCATCCCGGGAAAAAATAATTCCTTGGTGACGATAAAACAACAGTTCACCTAATAAATACCAGGTGACACCCATGGCTCAAGGTTGCATCTCGTATGATTCTCGTGATCCCAATACGATAACAGGCTATTTACCGAGTATTGCAAAAGTCATGTTACACTCGTTATGACGCTCTGAACAAAGGACACCAATTGTTTAGATGCAGTTAGACACGTTTTTATTGTTTTAAAATATAAATACGTGTTTAAATTGTACTTTTAATCAATATTGCCTCCTTCAGCGACGAGGGCCTTGCCCGCGACATGCGCCCACACGCTATATTCGAGGATTGAGGTCATGAGACAGCGGCGACCAAAAGTCCTTCGACCAGAAGTTCATGTTCGACCCCAACCACTCTCGCACGGTCTTAGCTGTGTCGGCCGGGCCACCGTCGTGCTGAAAGACGTAGTCCGCCTTCTTCGTGATATTTCTCCCCCACACCCAGGGCAGGACTTTCGGTGGCCAAGATATCCCTGTAATCGGCCGCCAACCACACCGACGGCATCTTCTCGCCTTTCAAACATCATCACCGAGGCCGGGTGCTTGGTGGTGGAGACGTAGCGGACCTGGGAGATGCCCTGGCAGAACCTTACCACGCGTTCGTTCTGTTTGTTGATCGACCGTGAAGGGTTTTTTTTTAATACAAAAATGAGAATTCGATTGTCATGACACTTCCAAGTAGTTGAGAAGGCAACAACAGTGCTCCCGGCTTTGTTTTCACATACCCTCGGTGAGCAGAGGCATTTCCAAGCACCTAGAGCTCTGGTCGCCCTCCTCCTTGACGGCCCTAGCCACCGGCGCTACCGAGATTTTATCCTTCTTCGCGAGCGCAGTGATTTTGAGCTTCGAACACTTTCTAAGTCTTTTCTCACAATCAAAGGGTTGACAACATGAGGTGTGCCTGAACGAGGTCGATCTTTGAGGTCTTGCCAGTTTTTGAGCCTCTCCGCGACTCTTTGGACGGTCATCCGGGTGACGTTGAGCCGCTTGGCATGTCGAACTTGCGGCCAGCAGACATGACAGCAGAAATCTCGATTCTCTGACACTTCCATCTCGACATACAATGGAAAAGACATTTTAATGGCCCGTGCTGGAAAAGTAGAACTTTGTTTGTTTGGCGCAACTTTTTCTAGCACACACGTAAACTACTAGAAAGATAAATAACCCCGAGTGTAACAAAACTTTAAAAAAAACGGTAAATCAATATATCCTCCTTTATTTACCTTCCTAAATGGTAGTTCAGATACAAGTCGAGAAAGCTATCACCGGAAGCGACATGGCCATTTATGAGAATACAAATACTTCGGTTAGACATAGACATTTGGCAGATTCTCTCAGGTCCCTTTGTAGCAAAAGTGTATTCCCACCGTATTCTGTGCCACTTTCCTAATTTCCATTAAATCCATATTTCAATAGAGTCTATTCCTGTTCGAGTTCCACTTACCCTCTTTATACAAGCTTCTCTAGGTCAGGAGGAAGCGAGGGGAACACAGCTATCTCTCCTTTTTTTTAAGCGCCCATCTGCTGACTATCACCAAGGGCATAAGTCGCCCTCATTAAAAAAAAACCCAGCTTACTACTAAATTACACATTAGAATTCAAACAAAAAAACAATACACTCAAGAACAAATAAACCGAAAAAAAAAACGAACATAAGCAAGAAGGAGGCACGCTCGTGCGTCAGGATAAGCCCGCCTCCCCGGCGCCGGACCATGCGCACAACACGAAAAAGTCGAATAAAATGGAAGCCAGTCGTCCATCAGCACAGGGGTCTTTGAGCACGCACTCGTCCCGATCTTGAATAGACTGGGAGACAACACAGTCATCGTAGTAAGGTGCAGGGGAGTGCTATTTTTTTTTTGGGGGGGGGGGCTGAAAACATCCCAGGCAGCGGCGAGCGAGCCAGGACCAAGTCCTTAGCCTCGCGAAATGAGAAAGATCCGGAGCCTGAAAGGCCAGTATTTCCTTCTTCAGGAGATACGCACCACATTGGTTCGAAGAAGCGGGGTGCAGTTTTCCGCAATTGACACACTTGGCCATACACGATAAGGACTTATCGTGTGCGGCCTTGGAGTAACTTACACAGACTTCGGGTAAACCTGACTTTGCACGTCTACAAAAGCGATCAGTATGCGAGAAGTGGTGGACATGGTAGCCCCTCCGCGGCAGTGACACGAATGCCTTCGCGCGGTAGCGATACCAACCGGCACGCACCGACTCAGGGAGCCCGTCATGATCGAACGGAACGAAGAGTGTAGTTGTGGGCCTGGAGGCCCCTCCACGTTTTCTTATAACAAGTTCGACATGACCCACCATGGTCGCCCAGCTGTAAGGTGATGTTCTATGGAGTAGTCTACGAGTTTCCTCGCATAAACTATTCCTTTCACGAAGTTTATGGTAGACTGCGACGTCACACTCAGCGGCGACCGATCAATTGTCTCAAGGGCACTAATCAAGGGAGCTTCGGAAAAGTCCGATGCATGCGCGAGAAGGCTAACTAACTAATGCTATCCTCTAATACATCATATTACCCTTGGCTAAATTGCTACCATCAGTGGAGCGAATGACCAAAAAGCGTTTCAAACCAGCAAACCAGCGGCCACAAAAACATCAATTATCTCTGAATGAGAGGCCCCGACGTAAGCGAGGCTCCGCTCAGAGCACTTGCGACTTTGGTCTTAGTTTGGGCTCACCAACCCTAGGGCGCCTCGGGGTCAGACATGCCAATCTTTGCCGGGTCGCTTGCCGAAACTACAGTGGACCCGTTCATCCCCGGAGGTCTCGTGGAGGGAGAGGAACCCTTACTCCTCTATCTTTCTCTTACTTTTCGTTTTGGGAAAGAGGGTGTAAAATGAACTCGCTTCTCTCCACCCCTGGAAGGAGCCCCTAGGACAGACGGACAAGTCTCGGCAAGATCCTTCTCTGAAATGCAGAGGGTTTTCGTTGTCAAGGGGCACCAGGCGAGTGAGGAGGTCCCTCTTCTGCTTGTGTTTCTTCGGGGGTCCGAGCAACGTAAAGTGAAGCTTGCGCAGGTGCATATTCAGGTTCGGTGTTTGACACCGAGCCCATGTTCGCTCCCCCCGCAAGATTCTGCCATCTGTGTCTGGGATAGTTCCGGGATCATGTCTAGCTCAGAGGACCTTCACCATCACCCCGCCTCAAAGTGATCACAGATCCCATTCGAAGTACCTTTTGTCGTCCCTGGCCTTGCAAACCGACCTAAATCGGAGGAGAGGGGGAAAGGCGCGCCGACCCCCTTGCAATGTCAAAATACATCACTGCAGGAGTGCAGGGGGGGGCGGTCCCCCTTTCAATGGCTCCCCTAAGGGGGTTAGCCATATCAAGTGGCTCCCATCGGAAGCAGTCGATTTGGGGCCGCTTGCCTGCTCTCTTGGCAGTCCCTGTGATAGAAAAGGGGGACTGCCTTTGGTCGAAAGATGGAGTCGTCTATGGGTGAGTCCAAAGAAGGGGGTGAAGTGGAAACCCCCGGAGTCGTAGGCCTAGAAGAGGGGTAAACTTCATCTCCGTTATAAGAAGGTTGGAGGTGCCTCCGATAAATTACAGGGGGGGGCGGCACCTTTGAGAGGTGGAGCTGCCCGAGAACGGCTTTAAAGATGGCAAACATGCTACCATCAGTGGAGCGAATGACCAAAAAGCCACATGCGGATGTTGAAAGGGAAGTCCCTCCCCCGGTCGAAGGCATGACTAGTTTTACCTCGTCCTCCCCGACACCTAGGGAGGACGAGGCCGCGCTTGGAGGCGGATCCAGATGCGCATTACCACTATTGCCTTATATTGCAACCATAGTTCGAGAAAAAGAAAACAACACATGAAAAGTAGATATTATCACCCCCCCCCCCCAATGAATTGGGAGGTTATGAGAAAATTATTCATAGGATCAGAAAATTCAAGAATATGATCATTTTAGACAAACTCTTCGACGGGTCGAGCGTTGGTAAGCGTTGCCAACTCGGCCCGGCATTCAGGCGAAATTGCCCTGGAGCTTGGAACCATAAAAGATGGTACCTGCCGGCGTAGCCACCTCATAAGTGCAGTGGAAGAAGTTGAGCAGAGTAGACGGCCCAACACAATCTGTACCTAATATTTGCCCTAGTCAGCGGGCTTTCGGCCCTCGTAGCAGGTATGGACCTCACTCGACTAAGGCTCATAAAAGGATGAAAGTGCCCCGGGCAACCAGAACCTCTGTGGATAGAAGAGCAGGTTTGGAAGGGGGCATGTAGCATTTTTTTTTATTTAAGGGGCTATCTGGCGACTGCCGACTTAGGCATAAGTCGCCGTAAAAAACAGCCTAGTTCTAGGCTACTTTAAAAAATTAAACAGAAAACAATAAAAAGAAATAACAATAACAATTACAAAAACAACAACAACAATTAAATCGGGTTAAATAAAAGGGAGAAGGCCGGCCTCCCCCAAAAAGTCAATAAGTCCACCAGTCAAAGTACACGCAAAGTACAAGGGACAGGCGGTAGCGACCCCGCCCATCCCGGTACCGGGACAGGTGTCGTGCGCGAAGATCACCCAGACTGGGACATTCGACAAGAATGTGCCGAACACTCTGGGGGACGACGCAGTCGTTGCAATAGGGCGCAGGCGAGCGCTCCATCAGATAGCGATGCGTCACACGAGTGTGCCCGATTCGGAGACGACAGAAAGCAACCTGAAGCCGCAGCGGCATTGGGGGATAGGTCCATGGGAACAGTCGCGGCGCAATGGCACGCAACTTTAAGTTCCCCTCGACCGTCTCCCATCTTCTTTGCCAAGCAGTCCGAAGAGCTGCCCGTATTCCTGCCATGTAGTCAGTGTGAGGAAGAGCAAAACGCTAGTCCGGTCGCAGAGTCCTCGCGGACTCTTTGGCGCCATCATCGGCGCGCTCATTCCCCGCAATTCCTACATGTCCAGGAACCCAGCAGAAGATAATCTCGACATCTGCCCGGCTCGCCAAAACCGTGGCGTCACGGATTTCGCGAACCAGGGGATGCGGAGATTCCAATGCCCCGAGAGCACTCAGGGCGCTTTGTGAGTCGCTATAGATCACAATCCGGTCTCCGAACCGGGCACGTCGCGTAATCTCCCGTACCGAGTGGTGTATTGCCACCAGCTCGGCCGTGAAGACAGACGCAGCGCCAGGTAGAGCCCCGCTGACTTCAAACAGAGGGGATACGGCGTGGAAGCCGACCCCCTCTTGGGACTTGGAGCCATCCGTATACACTGGCACGGTACCAGCGTGACACGATGTGTGCTCCAAAAAGGTCGAACGCAATACTCCCGGCGCAGTACAAGCTTTGGGAGCAGAGGCGTGGCGACAAATAGCCAAATGTGGTACCCTCCAGGGTGGCGTCCTGGGCAGAACCAGGGGCGCCACCGGCCCGAGAGCTATATCTACCTCTCGAAGGAGTTTCCTGGCCCTAAACCCAAAGGGCTTAGGGTATGACTGGTGTCTCTCGGCGGCATAGGCACCATCGAGATCAGCTGCGGATGCAGTGAGAGCTGTTGGCGACTGAGGGAGGCGCCGGGCTCGCGTGTACAGGCGAGTGATGCACTGCACGCGGCGCAGAGCGAGTGGCATCTCCCCAGCATCGACCAACAGGCTCTCAATTGGGGAAGTGCGGAAGGCACCGGTCCCAAGGCGAAGGCCGGTGTGGTGGATCGAATCCACCTTCCGCAATAAACGCTCGGCTGCGGATGCATAAAACTCGCATCCGTAGTCGAGCTTCGAGCGAACAAAGGATCGAAAAAAAAGTAAGGCAGTAGCCCTATCAGCGCCCCAAGCGCTGAGCGTCACGGAACGGAGAATGTCCATGGCGCGGGTACAAGAGACCCTAAGGCTGCGAATATGAGCCTCCCAGGTGAGGCGTCGGTCGAATACAAGACCAAGGAAACGGTGCGACTCAACCACATCCAGGCGCACCCCATTAAGAAACAAATCTGGGTCGGGGTGAAGCCGTGGATGGCGGCAGAAGTGCACCACCTTAGTCTTGGCCAAAGAAAACCGAAACCTGTGCGCTTCGGCATAGCGAGAGACGCGGTTCAATGCCTGTTGGAGTCGACGCTCCAGAGTTGGCATCTGGGCCGCGCCAAAAGAGATCGAAAGGTCGTCCACGTAGAGCGTAGCGAGAACATCTTCCGGCAGCACCGAGGTGATGCCGTTGATGCTCAGGGCAAAGAGTGTGACACTGAGGACACTTCCCTGCGGGACACCCTCTTCCTGCTCCTTTGGGCCGGAGAGGGCTCCCCCCCACCCGTACGCGGAATCGACGATCTCGCAAAAATTCAGATATAAACATTGGGAGGCGTCCCCTCGCCCCCATCGTGTGGAGAGTCTCCATGATACCGTATCGCCATGCGGTATCATAGGCCTTCTCCAGATCAAAAAACACCGTGGCGTAGTGCTGTCTACGAAGGAAAGCCTCGCAGACGGCATTTTCCAGTCGGAGCAGAGCATCCGACGTGGAGTGGAACTTACGGAAGCCGCACTGTGCAGAAGACAGATGGCCTCCGCTGTCCAGGAAATAGGCTAATCTAACATTTACCAATTTCTCCATCAACTTGCACACGCAAGAGGTTAGAGAGATTGGGCGGAAACCGGTCGGAGTAGAGTGATCTCTTCCCGGCTTGCGAAAGGCGAGCACAGTAGCGATTCGCCAGGAGTCTGGGAGAAGACCCTCCACCCAGATCCTGTTGAACAAATCTAACAGAAAGGCCATGCCTCGCTCACCCAGGTGTCGAAGCATGGCGTACGGGACATCGTCCGGACCATGGGCGGTGTCCGCGCACGAAGCGAGAGCGGAACGCAACTCACTCACAGTAAACTTGTCGTTGAAGGGTTCTCCGCCTCTGGAGGTAAAGTCCAGCCGGTGGCCTTCCGCGACATCACGACGTGCATAGAATGCTGGCGGAGCAGCATCACGGCTAGAGAATGCGGAAAAAGCGGTCGCTAAGGATTCCGCCACGGACGCGGGGTCCGAGATTGCGGTCCCATTCTCCTGGAGAACGGGAGGGGGGTCCTGCGAGAACTTGCCCCGAATCCTTTTGACTCGCTTCCACACCTCAGCTAAAGGGGTCTTCCCGTTAAGTGAAGACACGTATGCCCGCCAAGAAGAGCGGCGGGCGTGCTTCGAAACATACCGGAACCTAGCCCTAGCCCGACGAAATTCAGCGACAGTGAAATCGTTCGGGCGGCGCTTATAGCGCATGTAGGCATAACGCTTCTGTTTGAGGGCCGTCTCACACTCGGCCGACCACCATGGGAGTGGTCGGTGTGCAAAACGGCCAGACGTCCTAGGAATAGTAGTCAGGCCCACGGCGATGAGGTTGCCGGAGAAGAACTCAACGGCCTCATCTACCGACCTAAACTCCTCGACAGAGATAGAGAATTCAGTCATTTCCTGAAATGCAGGCCACCGCGCACGCGCCAAGCACCACCGAGGTGGTCTCTCAGGCGGCAGTTGCCCTGAAAATGATATTTGAATGGGAAAGTGATCACTACCATGGAGGTCATCGACCACCCCCCAATCAAAATCAGGCTGTGCATCCGAAGAGCACAAAGATAGGTCAAGGCAAGAAAATGAAGCGGTTCTCGGACAGTGATGCGTAAACTCATCCACGTTTAGGACAACCATCTCAAGCTCTTCGATCAGATCGGCAAGGACTTGTCCCCTGGGTTTATGGAGTAATCTCCCCAGAGAGGATGCCTGCCGTTCAGATCTCCAAGCAAGAGATAGGGCCTCGGCAACCGTGCCACGACGCGGCGGAAGTCCCCCGCGTCGAAGTCAGCTGACGGTGGAATGTACGCAGAAATGATAGTATACCTCCTATCCAGGTGCAGCTGCACAGCCACTGCCTGAAAGGAGGTATCTAAAGAGAAAGGAAGAACGGAGACATCACGCCGGGTGTAAACCGCGCATCCCCCAGCCCGGCCATCCCGCGGTGGTGGGGTCGCAAGACCCTTATACCCCGGGAGGGCAGGCAGCGGGCACGCGCCTAGCATGGTCTCCTGCAAAAAAAATAGCTAACGGGGAACGGGACGAGACGAGCCTCCGCAGCTCCTCCCAGTTGGCCCGGAGTCCACGGCAACTCCATTGAAGGAATATGCCCTCCAGGCCTAGCTCGGAGGAGACGCGGGGGCCCTCCTCGAATTGAAGACCCTCAGGGAATGGCCGTACGCTTCCCGGGGGCAGAACCCCGGGCGCTGTTGGCCGGACAAAGCCCTGAAGGCGCTGTCGCCTTCGAGGACTTATTGGGGGAGGTTGGGCTCGCCATGCGAGTCTTTTCCTCCCTCCGCCTCGAAACCTTAGGCGGGCGTTGCGGCTTGGGAGGCGGGGGGCCCTCTTTTCGAGGAACCACCGTCTCCGAGCCACTCGCTCCACCTCAGGGCGTGGGCGAAGGGGCCGAAGCTCCTTTGTTGCTGTCCTCCTTTCGGGGGACAGCTTTAGGAACCCCGGAAGATGGCCTAGCGACCATCTTCAGGGGTGTTGCCTCCTGTGAGTCTAACGACTCTGTGGACGCGCGTGGCCGTTTCGCCTTACGGGAAACGGTCACGCTGGGGGAAGAGGGGGGAGCCCTGGTTTTAGCCGGGGCTGGGTGTGAACCCTTTTTGCCGCCAGCTCTACCAGGGGAGCGCCCGGGTGTGGTAGAGCCCGCAGAAGGGCTCCGAATGGGCGCGGAAACAACCGTGCTCGTTGGCCTGGATGGGCCAGGAGAAGAGGGTGCTTTTCTAACTATTGAGGCATATGACGTCCCAGGCAGAGCCGGGCGCGCCAGGACCAAGTCCTTAGCCTCGCGGAATGAGAGTCGATCCTGGGCCTGAACGGCCAGGATTTCTTTCTCAAGGAGATATGCACCACATTGCTTCGAAGAAGCAGGGTGCGGCTCTCCGCAATTGACACTTGGCCACACACGATTTGGACTTATCGTGTGCGACCTTGGAGCAATTTACACAGACTTCGGGTGACCCCGATTTTGCACGTCTACATGATCGATTCGTGTGGCCGAAGCGGTGACAGTAATAGCACCGCCGCGGCAGTGGCACGAATGCCTTCACGCGGTAGCGGTACCAACCGGCACGCACCGACTCAGGGAGCTTGTCACAGTCGAACGTGACGAAGTGTAGGGGTGGGTCTCGAGGCCCCTCCCTGTTTTCTCATCACACGTTCGACCTTGACCGCCCCATGGTCGGCCAGCTCTAGGGTGATGTCTTCTATGGAGTAGTCAACGAGTTCCCTCGCATAAACTACTCCTTTCACAAAGTTCATGGTAGAGTGCGGCGTCACACTCACCGGGGTGCCATGAAGTGTCCGAAGAGCACTTATCTTGGCCGCCTCGGCGGGATTCGCCGCATTCGCCAAAAGGCTGCCGTCCGAGAAACGGGTCACCTTCGGCTCTCTACCAATTTCACTAGCTAATCCTCTCCTCTGATGGATCATGTTGCCCTTGGACAACATGCTGCCATCAGTGGAGCGAATAACGAGGAAGCGCTTGAAGCCAGCGGGCTCGAAAACGCCAGGTAACCTCTGAATCAGGGTCCCCGATGTCATCGAGGCTCCGCCCTGTGCATTCTTAGTGTTAGTCAGGGGCTCCGCACACGAGGGGGTAGAGGGGCCGGATGTGCCGATCTTGGCTTGGTCGCCTACCAAAGTGGTAGCAGACCCATCCGTCCCCGCAGCCCCCGCGGATGGAGAGGAGCCCCGAGTCTTCTTCGTCTTTTTAGTATTTTTCTTTTTAGGAGAGGAGGGCGGGGAATGAACCCGCTTCTCACCTCCGCCGGCAGAAGCCCCCATGCCAGATGGGCCGGCCTCAGCCAGGTCCCTCTCCGAAATGGAGAAGGTCCTGGTCGTCGTAGGGGCACCTGTCGGAGGAGATCCCTCCCCTCCTTTTACTGCCTCGGAGCCCTCGGCCGTTTGAGGGGGACCTTGCATAGGGGCGGATTCGGGTTCGGTGCTTGGCGCCGAGCCCGGATTCCCCCCCATGGAAGGACCTACCATCTGAGGCTGGGTCTCCTCAAGGACCATGTCTATCAGAGGAGGGGCCTCCAGTTGGCCATCCCCTCCCAGGACATCGCAGGTCCCCTTGGCAGTGTCGCCAGTCTTGTGTGGGGAGGCACAGGCCTTGACCCCAGCAAGGTTTAATATTCTTGCCAGCAGGTCTTTTGAGGGAAGCAACCGAATGGGCCTGGCTTCCCTCTCCCCCCTAAGGGGGTTTGCCCTACCGAGCCGCTTGCACGAGGGGCGGTCGGCAATGGGCTGCCTGCTGGCTTTCTTGGCAGTCCCCTTAGAAAGCAAAGGAGGGACTGCCGCTGGAGATAGGGAGGTGCCCGAAAGCACCTCCAGAGAAGGGGGTGAGGGGGAGTCCCCTACACCCGTAGGCGTAGGAGAGGAGTAAGCCTCCTCTCCGGTTAAAGAATTATGGAGGGTCCCTTGAGCAAGCACAAGGGGGGGGACCTCCATTTTCTCGGTGGAGCTGCCCGAGGGCGGCTCCGTTGATTTTCTCGGGAAGTTGGGGGTTGGGTTTTTTGTTTTTTTTTGTCATACATGGGCATGGTGACCCTCTTTTTAATACGGGACGCAATAGCTCATCACCTCTCGCAGTTGCCCGCACTGCGAGAGGTGCTTAAAAGCCCGGCAGAGCCAGGCGCTGCCATTCGGGACCACCCCTCCCGCCTGGTGGCCTGGCAGTCCTTCGGCATGGCGGCTCCACCTTGAACACGGCGTAAAAAATATAGGTTGTGAAGAGGAGAGGAAAAGGGATGTGAGGAAGGTATGGGTGGGGATGAAGCAGGTTGTTAAAAAACCCCCATCCCGAACCGGAGCTGAGGGGTTAGGGAACAATGTCCCCTCCCCCCCCCCAGCCCCGATCCGGGGTGGTTGGCTTGAGAAGAAGGTCAGCATTCTACCCTGTGAAATTAGAGGCTGACCAGAGAAAGTTGTGGGAGAGGTTGTATGAAAAGCGACGAGGTAGGGGAGAAATCGGGCTATCTGAAGGAAGGAAGAGAGGGTAAGCTGGGGCCGGACGGAGCGCTGGATCCCGTCAGCACGGCGGCCAGGGGGGGGCATGTAGCAAAGAGAAGTAGAGATAGACGGGTCCACTAACGAGTAGGATGGGTGAACACCTATTATTATCATACCCTGGTGCTAGGTGATCCCAGGATTGCATGTAGTCGACCAAGGCACCATGGTTACCGAAGCGAATTATGTCCAGGTTAGAACGTTCCTCCTGGTACAGAGTGCAAGTAGATAAGGTTGAGGAAATAGCTGTAATAATAATAAATAATAATAATATGTACACGATAATAATAACACATAAGCAGTACAGCCTTATAACACCCGAACATGGCCGCAGGGAGTGGGTGAGCCAATGACAAGAAGGGAAAGGGTTAATGGGGCAAAAGCGATCTTTCCACTAATCCTGTCGCAACGTCCAGGAGCTCTCAAGTCCTCCTCTCTTGCGACCTGTGAGCCGGGATAAACGTCGTTCAGATAGGCCCACGGCACGGTCGTTCTTACGTCTAAGTTCACAAGACAAAGCTGGCAATATTTCATGTAATGGGTCACGGAAAAGGGGGAGGTGAAATAGAAGTCAATGCTGCCGTCTTAAGGCAAAAAGCATTAACTGCAAAAATGCGATTTTTGAGATTTTTGTACCGTTGGATTCGTCTCGACGAGACGCATCTAACTAGAAGGTTGCCAGTTATGCTATTTAATTCATTAAAATTTTAAGAGAGCTCAAAAAGCATTATCTCCACCTAAAATAAAAGGATTTTTCAGGCAGAAAACATTAATCCTTTCTTTTCAGGCAGAAAGCATTAAGTACAAAATTTTAGCTAGATAATGCGTTTTGCCTGCAAATGTCAATGTGAATTCCCATAGCAAGTTGCAGACAAAATGCATTAAGTAGATTATACAATATGATTCGCATTGAGAACTCAGCCTGAGCTGCAATTCCGTCATGTTTCTGCAGGTTCTGATCTGTTTGAACAAAGCAAAACATGATTAATTTCAGGTACCTATATCTCGATCATAATTTGAAAGAGGGATTTCATTTCACTTCTGTCCTTCTAATTGAAAGGTCTGAATAAATTGTTTCGTAATGTTTACCAGTGCACAAGCCGTTTTTAGGGAATTGAGGAAAAGGTGAGTAACTTCTTTTAACTGATGATATTATGTTTAAATTCTATAGCTAATGTTAATGTTGAATGTCAACCTAACTTTTTTGTTTGTTTTTAAATATACAGGGTGGGCCAAAAAAGGGGCCATTATTAAAAGACTGACTAAAACTTTATTTTTCTATACCTATTTTTAAACTAAACATTATCTACGGTTTAGTTTTAGAAATATAAAAATAAATTTTAAGTAAATTTTTTAATAATACCCCTTTTTTTGGCCCACCCTGTATTTTTCAAGAATGAAAGAAATAAAAATTGTACAGCTGTTTAACAAAAGACAGTGCTTTTCCGAGAAATCATTTCCTTTGTTTGAGCACAACATGATTCTTTGTACAATTTCTCTTAAATTAGTGAGGTTAATATACTAAAATTTATGTGAAATAGAGTTTTGGATGTCTTTCTGTGCATGTAAAAGTTATATATAGATCAAGTTTTTGGTTCATAACTTTTTAACCATTGGTCATACGGACTTGGAAATAGTTTTAAGCACCCCGCAGCCCCAAATTACATAAGATGATATATATTTTTTTTTCCCAATACGCCCCCATTTAGGCTCTGCAGAGTGTGACACACACACACACAGATAAGATCAGACTTATATCATAGTATATACATATATAATATATATAGCTCAATTTTCTATATCGTTTTCTATATAATTAATAAGCTAATAATTTTTTTTTATCCTTTACAGTGGAGTAATTCCAAATGATGATGATGCTGAATCAAATAGGAGTATAGATGAAAATGAACATCAAGAAGTTTCTCAGAACATTCAAATTCCCCTTGAACAAAATCATCAAGAACCCTCTCAGAATAATCAACTTCTTCTCCTGGAACAAAGCCCTCAAGAACCCTCTCAGAATATTCAACTTCTTCCCCCTGAACAAAATAGTCAAGAAACTGCAGCAGCTGATGAAAGAAAAAAATCAAAGAGATTACGAACAGCTAAAGCTCAATTAGAAGCTCAAAGCGAAAAACATCCATTGCTTCCTCCCTGCAAAGATTCGTGTAAGCAACAGTGTACTAAATCCACTTCTCCTGAATTGCGGAATACCATACATAGTGAGTTTTGGAAAATGGACAAATCTGTTCAAAAGCAGTGGCTTTTAGGAAGAATAAAGAAAAACCCCACGACTGAGCGCAGACGCTCCAATTCCTCATGCTTTACAAAGTCATGCACCTTCGTATACACTTTCTTAAATGAGTCAGGGTCAGAATTCAAAGTGTGTCAGACAATGTTTTTACACACAATAGGCTTTTCAAGTAATCGCATTATTTTGGATGTGTTTAAAAAAGCTTCTACTAGTTTAAGTGGAGCTAATTCTTTAAGTGATTTTGAGTTTTTTGATATGAGGGGAAAACATGAACCTAGCAACAAGAAAAATGAAGAAATCATTATTGATCACATAGAAAAGATGAATCCCCAAATTTCGCATTATAGGAGGGAGCACGCTCCAAATAGAAGATATTTATCCCCTGAATTAACAGTGAAGCATTTATATAAAACCTTTATTGAAGAGAACCATGATTTTTGCTCCTACGCTACATACTCAAGAGTGTTTAACAAACTAAATATTGGATTTGGAACCGACTCTACTGATCTTTGCGACACCTGTTTATATTTTAAAAATTATTCAGGTAAATTAGATGAATCACTGAAAGCAAAATGGACTATGCATAATGAACTTGCAAAAGATGCACGAAGAGCATATGATTACGATTGCTCTCAAAAATGGGATTCTACAACCCAAGTTTTTGCTGTTGATATGCAAAAGATACTTCTTTTACCTATTATGAAAGGTTTAAAAACTTGTGTATTTACTCCACGCCTGATAATTTTTAATGAGACATTTGCATGTATCGGCCAAAAAGAAAAATCAACTTATAATCATTATGCAGTCCTCTGGACAGAATCAATTGCTGGCCGAAACAAGGAACATGTGGCAAATGCTTATTTAGACTTAATAAGAACAGAAAGAGATGCTGCTAATTTCATTTTTGGGGCTGACAATTGCGCCGCCCAAAATAAGAATTGGGCACTTTACAGCGCAATGATAATCCTTGTTAACACCAGTGAACAAGTCAATAGCATCACCTTTAAGTATCTAGTGCCTGGGCACACCTTCATGGCCGCCGATGGCATCCACGGCCACATAGAAAAAAATATTAGGAAAAAGGATAATATCTATGACTATCAAGATTTGAAATCAGTTATTGATGCATCCGTTAAAAATTTGAAAGTATTAGATATTAATTTTAGTGCCTGTTTTAACGATATTCCGGATATTTCGGTCAAGAGAAAAACTCGGCTTCGTGAAGGGATAAAAGAAACAAACCTTCCATTGTTAGCAGAGATTGTGGAAGCAAAATTTGAAAAGGGTAGCCGTATCTTAAAATATAAAACCAACTACAAGGGAGACTTTAAAGTTGCAGACTTTGTTCATGCTAGTTTAAATTTTACAAAAAAATTATTGGAAAAACCTATGTCAGATTGCCCAAGAGGCTTATCTTCAAAAAAGAAAGAAAATATTTTAGACAAGCTTGTAAGTTTAATGCCTGAAAACAGGAAAAAAATTTTGATCAATTTACCAGAAAGCAAGAACAGCCCAGATCTTCTTGGAAGCGTATAAACCCCAATTTTATTTTTCTTTTGATTGCTGACATTACGTATGCAGCAATGAGGTTTCAATAATTGCAAGATTTTGTTTGTTGGAAAAAAAATTAAATTGATATTCTTACGTATAGGTAGGTAGCTCTATTCATATACTTAGGTATACTTTTGAACTATTTTTGCTCTATTATCCAGTTATAAGATTTGCCATAATTTTCATTATTTTTGCAAATATTTCTTTTTCATTATCGTGTTGTCTTTTGTTTGCTGCAATTAGGTATGTAGGAAAAGTAAAGTTTTACCAAAGATTTTTTTTATTTTTAGGTTTCCTGCATTAACTAAGGAAAAAATATTTTAAATTACCTACCTAGTTATGTTGTCTACAATGTTTTCTTTCTGTTTTCTGTAATAATATTGCTTTACAATGTATCTTTTTTATTTTCCTTTCCAAACTTTTCTGGTAAAAGTTAAAATGATAAAATATGTATTTACCAATAGAGTCTAATGATATAATAGGTACCTATCAATTATTTAGATATAGGTATACCTATACCATTTTTCCACAAAAATCATTTTATTATAAGATGACCCAATTATTATAACTGTTTTCAGGTAAAAAGCATTAAGTCAAAATTTACTGGACAAATTTGAATATATTGAAGTTATTAACTGATTAAACCAAATTATATTGCAAGATTCATATAGATGAATGCTTACAATTACCCCCCCAAAAAAAAATTACGATTAATGTTATCAGATCCTTATTTGAGGCCGAAATCCGTTTTTTGCGTTTTCCCAAAATTGACAATTTTGCAGTTAATGCTTTTTGCCTTAAGACGGCAGAATGGCAAACATGCAGCTCAATGGACAAATAGTCAGTTGTATCTGCTTAGTACGGGAAGCACACTATATTTTTTTTTCATTTTCGTTGGCCAAAGAAAAAAAAATTATAAATAAACTAAAGTTCTATTTTGGCTCCTATTATCGGCATGATATGACCTAAAAAAAAGAAGAGAAATGACAATTACAAGCACGAGATGCTATCCTTACACAGAAATAAGTGGTAATGAGCAAAGAAGTCAAACTTAAAAACTCATGGTTAAGAAAATGGGTAGTAATATTTTTCTTATATACATAGGTACATACAGTAGCTACATTACAAAAAACAAAAAAATAATAAACAAGCGTCTTATCACACTTGAAGATTATTTTAATTTTCATGAAAATTACACAATATCCTGCGTAATTTTCATGGAAATTTAAAGTATTTTCAAGAATGTAGAGTTGAGTATTTGTTCTCTAGTTTTGGACGACACTATATTTCAAGTTGTTGCTGGCCAGGTGAAGTCTTGCGGTGGGTTAAATATAGTGACGGTTTCCATGTCTCCACTTACAACGAAGATGAAAGGAATCAAAACCAGGGCTTTTTGTTGTTGTTTTGTTTTTGAGAAATTGATTTAAGCATTGAGAGCTTTACATACCATACACTGGATTGATAAGTGAAATAAGGAAATATATACGGGGGGGGTGAAAAGAAAATACAAATGTGAAAACAAATCAAGAACAAAGACTGGAAAGCAAACCTTGCCAACTCTAAAAAGATACCGGGGCAGAGACCTACCGGCTGGAATGAATCTGTCCAAAACGAGCGCATACATTCAAAACTATGAAATCAATCCTTTGCAAGACGGCGATAGTCTTCTAAAGTCACGGTACCAGGTTCAATCCTTGTATGAGTGGACACAAATGTCAGTGCACGTAGAGATCTGGTGGACGAACTGCACTGGGGTGGGTAGATCTTATATTGTTCATCATACACAACCAATTACAACACTACTTTCTTTCATATCCCGTCTTCGCAGCACAACACACACACACACACACACACACACACATACACACACACACACACACACTCTCTCTCTCTCTCTCTCTCTCTCTCTCTCTGTTCCAAAGAATCCTGCCGATGGGTATCTATACTCACATACCTCTGACGCGGAAGGTTCCTACCTGTACGCTGTTTGGTGTCAAAACATAATACTTCCTGGTACTCCTCCCCAAAGAGGACCGCCCAATACCTAGGTTTTAAGCCGATACCTATAAAAGTACATCTAAACATATATACATACATTTGAATACTCAAATATTTGTACATGAATGAATAAAAACAAAACCGCCGCTAGCAGCCATTTTAAGTAGACCTACCCAATAAGTTGCCCACTTTAATATGGAAAAACTCGGCAAGCTTATGCGAATTTAAATTTCCGTGTTATGTTCGTGATGTCTTTTGTTAATTGGTTTCCCATTTAGCAAAGTCGCAATCCTTTCAGGATTTTAAGATGAAACACCGATAGCTCCTGTAACGCCGATTTGAACATGTATTCGAATAGCCTATTTTTCAATCGTATGTCTATTATTTTCAAACTTGTGTGGTTCACAAAAATTGGTATCTTACTCAACAAATTAACTTATGATTTTACATATACATCAGTGATCCTAAAATAGTTCCCTGTAGCACATCGCTAATAATGATTTGCCATTCTGAAGCAATATCTTATTTTAGTCCTATTTTTTCCGCTTAAACCAAGATTTTAACCGCTTAATTCACATCAATTTCATGAGATACCAGGGACTGCAACTTTCTTTACCAATAGTTCTTATGGTAATGTATCACATTAATTGATAAAATAAAACTACATCAACTACTCTTCCCTCACAAATGGTGGGTGCACAGCGGGTCAGAAAAGGCGAGGACGAGCCGATGGGAATTGTTTGTGAACACGGGCAAGCAAGCCTAACAACCTTCGTCTTCGACAAGTTCCAAGAAAGGGCCCAGAAGAAGGCAACCCTCGCTCAAACTCGGCAATTGCAAGGACGGCAACCACCACAACACAGCAGCCGAGTGACTCACAGCTACAGCGCATGAGCCAGGCAACGAGGTGATAGGTACACGCGGCGGGAAGCAATAGAGGGACTGACAAACAGGGAAGTCAATGCTCACAACTATTGTACGACAGGGTTGGCAAATAAAAAAAAACCAACCCTAAAAACCTAGGTTTTATTACCGGGGTTAGGGGGGTGGGGGGGCTTTTTCAAGTGAAATTTGAAAAAACCCGGGTTGTTTTTGTTTTTTTTCAAAATTACACCTTTTTTCAAGAAATGAATGCTACTTATCATTATTTTATTCAAAATGCATATTTGTGATTATAATATCAACAAATATGTATCAAATTAAGATTATTTCTCTGATAATGACTCATAATTCATCTCTCCTTCTATAGGTTATGGCTATCATGGGTACCCACAATCATCGATCATTGATATGTTACTTGATCTGTTCTTACCTACCTTAATATAATTATCAAACTAATTAATTATTAATATTATTAAAATAGAGATAGCTATTCTTTTTCTATGTCATTCTAATGCTTGTAGTGTTTGTTTTTGGAAAAAACTCGAGATTTGAAAAAAAAACAATAAAACGCTAGTTTTATTGGGCTTTTTCAAAATTTGGGGGATGTTGCCAACCCTGTTTTACGAGAAGCTCCAACCTACAAGACGAATTAGTTAGTTAGCCCTTTGAAAGCACCCAAGTTAATTCGAGTTTGTTTGTTTTTTATTGTCTGTCGGATTTGTACTAACTTGTTCCTGGGTTTTTTTTATATCCACACCCGGAAGGACACGCGTTCGTCGGTAGAGGAGGGTCGTGCACCAACCTCGCATACATTTTAACCTTCCTTTGTCACCCCTATCCTTTATGAACCTCTATTCGAAAACATTGACGGAAATGCCCTCGTTTATTTCCGCTTTTTTAAATAAAAGTATTTCTCATTGCATTCTTTTAACCTATTTTTTGCTACCCCATCTCCTTTTATCACTTTAAAACATTATCATTATTATTCACAGAGTTAACACGCCACCGACAAGGGAAGATTAGGTGACATCTGGAGGCTTATGTGGTTGGATTACACATGGTTCCTTTCCTTTTTTTTATTATATAATCTTTAAAAAACACTAATAAGCCTGAGGTGTACCATGGAGCAACTATGCTGCAACTGACATTTCGAGGATTGCGTGCCCTTCTGGCCACAACGCCTGGAGGAGGATTTGTGGATTATCTGCCACCTCGTTTCTTTGCATCTCATTATAAAGTTACTAGGGGGAAATGCCATCAGTGGTATTAGCTTTAAATTTAATTTTTAACAAAGTCCCCTTTTAGCCAAGAGAAAAGGGCGGCAAAAATGGCCTTCGCACACGAGAAGACCCATTTAAGGACCTTTACGAATACCCAATACATAGGCGTCGACTCTTTGGAGCCTACTTGTCCCCATCGTCTTGCTTGCCACTAACAAAGACGAATGGCGGTCCGATTTAAGACCTACAATTAAACAGTTCTTATTTATAGCACAAAATTTGATACAGCGAAGTGCAGGCCAATGACGACACTCTGTAAACAACAATAATGAACGTATGCAACAAAAAATTCCTTAAAACTGCCTGAACACATTTACGCACACCCATGCAGACTGTGATACACGTATATAAGTCCACACACGCACACACAGACAGCAGAGATTCTCGAATCCTGTGGGTACTCCAATGAACCGTCAAAAACAGTGAATAATTAAATATAAATTTGGATTAAAATTATTAAATATTGACGCGTGCGAGAATCTTGCCTATTATTAACCGCCCATAAGCCTTCATGTTCCAACCTTGACCATTATAAACGACGAAAAAATAAGCTTAGTTCAATGATTCATTGGTCATTACAATGCAATTTCTTACTTTTAAGTCGGGAATCGTTAAAAACACCAATGAACATTAATTGGACAAAAAACGACGTCTCGAGTTATTAAAATTCCACCGCAACTTTTGCCATACAGTTTTACCCCGAGGTATTACTGACTGCAGCCTCCTCTAAGCCAACCTTATGCCCCAAAGAACGTTAATGACAGAACCAACGCAAATAATGAACAGAGGGGAGTGAAGACGAGAAGGGTTCAAAAGGGTCACCCACCCCCATTGAGCTTAACTCCTATCCCCATTTGGCCAAACTCCCATCCACTCCCACCCTGGACATGTGTAAGTATAAAAACGACCACGAGCAGATATCATATCCCTAAAGTTTACTTTTAAGAGAATCAAAATTTAGGGTAACTTCGTGACGATTGGTCTCATTTTTTGAGAAATGAAAGTAGCACTCAGCAGTGGACGAAATAATACCCGTGTAGGGAAACAAATTGTGGTGGAAGGGGGCTGCTACATTAGCGTCAACTCAAAGCGCTTTGGAGGCAAGGAAGCGAATTATATAACACTAGTGGGAACAGAGAGAGAAAATAAGTGTAAGAAAGACAAAATGATGAGGGAAGGAGGAAAGAACCTAAAATAGATGGCATACAGCAGATGAAACCCATCAAGATGGGCACGGTCAAAATGGCCTAAAGATGGATCAGCGGTCTCATCGTCTCACAATTTCGAAATCTGGAAAGCTACAGAAGATTTACCTCGTTAGCTCCCCCCCCCACCCACCCTAAGCTCGTGCAAGGTTTTGATGGCCAACAATGCCATAGAGAGCATGCAAAACGAGTGGTATTATTGAGCTTGACAACTGGCCGCTAACTAAGCCTATCCAGACGTCCTCGCTCTTGCCGCTCTAAAATGGCGTGAAAACAAACGAAAGATGCAAAGCAAGCAAACACTGCTACTGTGTACAGAAATACTCTTCTTGAGAGTCACGTCACGAAGAGAAATGACGGACCCTTCACGGGATCCTCCGAGATGTTTTCGAAGTCGCATTGCTCGCAAAAGAATGCAAACACGTCTTTTCTTGCCAGCCTCAGAGAACGGGTCGACCGATGACCCCTCTCAGAAGAATCGACAAAGGACACGGTCCGAAGGCGAGGGTAACCACCTCCAACCCCTCTTTGTCGCATTCAAGGACTCCAATGTTCAATCCCACCACCGCAGTCACTCAGAATTCCACCCCCACCAGAGATTACGCCCAACTCAGAAACAGCAAATGCGAGCGACCAATTACAATGTATTGCATCACGCCACAAAAAAATATTGCACAACGTGCAGTCATAATATGCACAACATTATCATATAATTTATACAGGTTTGCTAAGAGAATTAAGTTGGCATTAGACTCCCCGCCAGAATCAAGGAATTAAACATATCAGTCAATGTAATACAAGTATAGACGTTGCGTTAACTTATTATAAAGAGCCAAATAATGTTTATCATAGATTAACAATCCAACACATCTTCCATTATCGACTATAAGAGCCAAAAAAGGGACCAACCACTTTGTCTGATCCAGTGATAATAAAGATTCGTAGCTCCTATATCATTATTAGGAACTTGACTCAAATGTGGCATTTGGCAGCCCGCTGGTCTGCTTGCCGGCGTCGGTGTATAACCTGTTGAGGGGGTTTCACAGTGAAGGTCACGCACCCAAACAAAGCAAAAACAGCCATACTCAACTAGAAGACAGAAACAAATCTTTGTTCGGGTGATACAGATGACAAATGTTACGGGGGAAATACAAAACATGCTCCTATTAAACAAATAATAAGGGAGACAGATATAGCGAGAGAAGGATTCGGATTTTTTTTATTAAATATATAATTTGATTTCCAAAAAGTATCACTTGAAAACTGCGCCCTCTGGTGGTCATTCAGGGGTAATCCTGGCGGGTGAGAGGCCCGTGCGAGGACGCGGGAAAAATCCTTTGGGCCCCCGAGTCTCCTTTCTCATCATTATTCTTGTCCTCAATGGAGAAGGGCAGATGTTGATCGCAAGGCAATGCAGGGTTTTATGCAGATCACCGCTCCCCACTTAGTGACTTGATGCATCGCAGTCCTCATGACTGATGCCTTGCGACAATCCTAACCAATTTTGATTAAATTCATGAGAGGAGATCGAATCAAAAGAAGCCAGCCAAGAATGAGCCGCTTTCTTAAACTAGTGTCAACAGGAATGTATGGAATAAATTTGGGATGTTTGTGGGATATAATTTGTGGTATTGGCTTATATTTTGATATCACTACGCACACGAGAGTTACTCAATTTAAACTATCATGCCGAACTTAAAGAAAAACAAGTTTATAGCAATTTTATCGATGGAACGCGCGCTCCATGAACGCCCAACTCATGTTACAAAGGTATACAAAGGTATTACGTTTCCAAAGAGGCTAATGATACACAATAATATGGACTCAGGTTCAAAGACGTATAGAGCGAGAGTATTGCTGCATCGGAAACATTTCGAACAAAACATATCAAGTGGTTTATTTTTTAAGAAAAGGAAGTTGGTGCAACCGAAAAGGGCATTTCCACTCAAGAGGAATAATGGGAGTGACAGACATGAACAAAAGAGCACACTAATCCTACACACAGGATGCGGTTCGAGACTGGTCGCATCATTCTGGAGGACTGAATAATAATAATTCCTTATGTAACAATTTTTGTTCCTGACCACTAAGTGCTATTTTCTAACTCCTACCATGTAATCTCGGTGTGAGGAAAAGTCCTCGCGGACACTTTGGCACCTTCATTCCCGGGAATTCTCACATGTCCAAGAACCCAGAAGATAATCTCGACACCCAGTCACCTCAGGGAACCGTGGCGGGTTTTTTTGTTTTTTTTTGGGGGGGGAGGAATTTTTTAAATTATAAGGGCCCATCTGGCGACTGCCTACTTGGGCATTAGTTGCAGTATTCAACACTGCATAGTACTAAACTACTTTAAAATAAGATACAAAAAAACGAAAATAAAAAAAGGAAAAAGGCAACAAGCAGGAAGCAAGCTCCGACGTCGGGGGGAGGTCCGCCTATCCCCGGCGCAGGAACATGCGACCTACTAAAATAACAAAAAAAAACTAGTTAAATAAAAGGGAGAAGGCCGTCCTCGCCCCAAAAGTCTACAAGTCCAACAGTCAATGTGAACGACCTCGTCCCGAGTACAAGGGACAGGCGGTAAATACTCCGCCCATCCCGGTACAAGGGAAAGGTAACGTGCGCGGAGATCGCCGAGACTGGAACAGTCAACAAGAATGTGCCCAACAGTCTGGGCGACAACGCAGTCTTCAGAGTAGGGCGCTGGAGAGCGCTCCATCAAAAGGCGGTGCGTCCCACGGGTGGGTCCAATTTGGAGCCTTCGCGGCATTGAAGGGTTAGGTTCATGGGAACAGTTAGGCGCAATGACACGCAACTTTAAATTCCCTTCGACCGTTTCCCAACTTCTTTGCCAAACAGCGCGAAGAGCTGCCCGTATTCGTGCAATGTAGTCAGTGGGGAGAAGAGCGAAATGCTGGTATGGTCGCGGAGTCCTGGCGGACGATTTGGCGCGCTCATTCCCCGCAAATCCTATATGTCCAGGAGCCCAGCAGAAGATAATCTCGACATCCGCCCGGCTTGCCAAAACCGTGGCGTCACGGATATCGCGAACCAGGGGATGCGAAGATTCCAATGCCCCGAGAGCACTCAGGGCGCTTTGTGAGTCGTTATAGATCACAATCCGGTCTCCTAACTAGGCACGTCGCGTAATCTCCCGTACCGAGTGGTGAATTGCCACAACTCGGCCGTGAAGACAGAGAGCCGCTGAATTCAAACAGAGGGGATACGGCGTGGAAGCCGACCCCCTCTTGGGACTTGGAGCCATCCGTATACATTGGCACGGTTCCAGCGTGACACGAGGTGTGCTCCAAAAAGGTCGAACGCAATACTCCCGGCGCTGTATAAGCTTTGAGGGCAGAGGCGTGGCGACAAATAGCCAGAGGTGGTATCCTCCAGGGTGTCATCCTGGGCAGAACCAGAGGCGCCACCGGCCCGAGAGCTATACCTAGTTCTCGAAGGAGTTTCCTGGCCCTAAACCCAAAGGGCTTAGGGTATGACTGGCCTCTCTCGGCGGCATAGGCACCGTCGAAATCAGCTGCGGATGCAGTGAGAGCTGTTGGTGAATGAGGGAGGCGCCGGGCTCACGCGTAGAAGCGGGTTTTGGGAGTTTTTTTTTTAAACTGCCTAGAACTAGGCTACTTTTAAATTTAATTCAATAACACACAGACACAGAATAACAACCCAAACAACAACAGAAACTAAAAAAAGGGAAAAGGAAACGAGTAGTAAACAAGCTCCTGGATCAGGGGGAGGTCCCCCCCAGGGCAGGAGCGTGCAACCTATACGAAAAAAAACCCCTGGTTAAATAATAGGGAGAAGGCCGGCCACCCCCAAAAAGTCAACAAGTCTACCAGTGAAAGTGCACGCTCTCGTCCCGAGCACAAGGGACAGGCGGTAGCGACCCCGCCCATCCCGGTACTGGGACAGGTAACGTGCGCGAAGATCAGTGAGAGCTGTTGGCCACTGAGGGAGGCACCGGGCTCTCGCGTACAGGCGAGTAATGCACTGCACGTGGCGTAGAGCGAGTGGAAGATCCCCAGCATCGACCAACAGGCTCTCAATAGAGAAAATGCGGAAAAAAAACTGGTCGCAAGGCGAAGGCCGGTGTGGTGGATCGAATCCACCTTCCGCAATAAACGCTCGGCTGCGGATGCATAAAACTCGCATCCGTAGTCGAGCTTCGAACGAACAAAAGATCGATAAAAAAGTAAGGCAGTAGCCCTATCAGCACCCCAAGCGCTGAACGTCACGGTACGGAAAATATCCATGGCGGGGGTACAAGAGACCATAAGGCTGCGAATATGGGCCTCCCAGGTGAGGCGTCGGTAAAAAAACAAGAACAAGGAAACGGTGCGATTCGACCACTTCCAGGCGTACCCCATTAAGAAACAATTCTGGGTCGGGGTGGAGCCGTGGATGGCGGCAGAAGTGCACCCCTTTAGTCTTGGCCAAGGAAAACCGAAACCTGTGCGCTTCGGCATAGCGAGAGACGCGGTTCAATGCCTATTGGAGTTGACGCTCCAGAGTTAACATCTGGGCCGCGCCAAAAGAGATCGAAATGTCGTCCACGTAGAACATCTTCCGGCAGCACCGAGGTGATGCCGTTGATGCTCAGGGCAAAGAGTGTGACATTGAGGACACTTCCCTGCGGGACACCCTCCTCCTGCTCCTTTGGGCCGGAGAGGGCTCCCCCAACCCGTACGCGGAATCGACGATCTCGCAAAAATTCAGATATAAAGATTGGGAGGCGTCCTTTCGCCCCCATCGTATGGAGAGTCTCCATGATAGCGTATCGCCATGCGGTATCATAGGCCTTCTCCAGATCGAAAAACACCGTGGCATAGTGCTCTCTATGAAAGAAGGCCTCGCAGACGGCATTTTCCAGTCGGAGCAGAGCATCCGACGTGGAGTGGAACTTGCGGAAGCCGCACTGTGCAGAAGACAGATGGCCTCCACTGTCCAGAAAAAAAAAGGGCTAATCTAACATTTACCCAATTATGCATCAACTTGCACACGCAAGAGGTTAGAGAGATTGGGCGGAAACCGGTCGGAGTAGAGTGATCTCTTCCCGGTTTGCGAAAGGAGAGCACAGTAGCGATTTGCCAGGAATCTGGGAGGAGACCCTCCACCCAGATCCTGTTTAACAAATCTAACAGAAATTCCATGCCTCGCTCACCCAGGTGTCGAAGCATGGCGTACGGGACATTGTCCGGACCATGGGCGGTGTCCGAGGACGAAGCAAGAGCGAAATGGAATTCACTCAAGAGTTACCCTGTCTTTGAAGGGTTCTCCGTCTCTGGAGGTAAAGTCCAGTCGGCGGCCTTCCGCGACATCACGACGTGCATTGAATGCTGGCGGAGCAGCATCCCGGCTAGAGAATGCGGAGAAAGCGGTCGAAAAGGATTACGCCACGGACGCGGAGTCCGAGATTGCAGTCCCATTCCACCGGAGAACGGGTCCTGCGAGAACTTGCACTGAATCCTTTGGGCTTGCTTCCACACCTCTCGTAGAGGGGTCTTCCCGTTGAGTCAAGACATGTATGCCCGCCAAGAAGAGCGGCGGGCGTGCTTCGAAATATACCGGAACCTAGCCATAGCCCGACGACATTCACCAACAGTGAAATCGTTCGGACGACGCTTATAGCGCATGTAGGCATAGCGCTTCTGTTTGAGGGCCGTCTCACACTCGGCTGACCACCACGGGAGTGGTCGGCGTGCAAAATGGCAAGACCTTCTAGGAATAGTAGTCAGGCCCGCGGAGATGAGGTTGCCGGAGAAGAACTCAACGGCCTCATTAATCGACCTAAACTCATCGATTGAGATAGAGAATTCAGTCTTATCATTAAATACAGACCATCGCGCCCGCACCAAGTACCACCGGGGCGGGCTCTCGGGCGACAGAGGCGAAGAAAATGATATTTGAATGGGAAAGTAATGACTACCATGGAGGTCATCGACCACTCCCCAGATAAAATCGCGCTGTGCATCCGGAGAGAACAAAGATAGATCCAGGGAGAAAAATAAAGCAGTTCTCGGGCAGTGATGCGTAACCTCATCCACATTTAGGACACCCATCTCAAGCTCGTCGATCGAGTCAGCAAAAACTTGACCTCGGGGGTGAATAGAGAAGTCTCCCCAGAGGGGGTATTTACCGTTTAGATCTCTGAGCTAGAGAAAGGGCCTTTGGCAACCGTGCCACGACTAGGCGTAAGTCTCGCGCGTCGAAGTCGGCTGACGGTGGAATGTATGCGGAAAAACCAATATACCTCCTTTCAAGGTGCAGCTGCACAGCTACAGCCTGAAAGGAGGTATCTAAAGCGAAGAGAAGAACGGAGACATCATGCCGTGTGTAAATCGCCCAGTATGGTCTCCTGCAAAAAGATATCTAACGGGGAACGGGAGGAGACGAGCCTCTGCAGCTCCTCCCAGTTGGCCCGGAGTCAGCGGCAATTCCATTCAAAGAATATGCCCTCCAAGCATAGCTCGGAGGATATGCGGGGACCCTCTCCGAAGAGAAGAACCTAACGGGAATGGCCGTATGCTTCCCGGAGGCAGAACCCAAGGCGATGTTGGCCGGACAATGCGCTGAAGGCGCTGTCGCCTTCGAGGACTTATTCGGGGACTTAATGCTGTCTTCCTTTCGGGGGGCAGCCTTAGGAACCCCGGAAGATGACCTAGCGACCAACTTGAGGGATGTTGCCTCCTGTGAGTCTGACGACTCAGTGGAGGCGCGTGGCCCTTTCGTCTTACGGGAAACGGTCACGCTGGGCGAAGGGGGGGTGGGGGTGAGCTCTGGTTTTAGCCGGGGCTGGGTGTGGACCCTTTGTGCCGCCAGCTTTACCAGAGAAGCGCCCAGGGTGGGTAGAACCCGCAAAGTGTTCCGAATGGGCGCGGAAACGACCGTACTTGTAGGCCTGGAGGGGCCAGGAGCAGACGGTGTCTTTTTCAACATTGAGGCATAGGACGTCCCGGGTAGCGCCGGCGCGCCAGGACCAAGTCCTTAGCCTAGCGAAATGAGAGTCGATCCTGAGCCTGAACGGCCAGAATTTCTTTCTCAAGGAGATACGCACCACATTGCTTCGAAGAAGCAGGGTGCGGCTCTCCGCAATTGACACACTTGGCCACACACGATTTGGAATTATCGTGTGTGGCCTTGGAGCAACTTACACAGGTTTCGGATAACCCTGACGTTGCACGTCGACAGGAGCGATTAGTATGGCGGAAACGGTGGCAGTAATGGCAACTCTGCGGTAGTAACACGAATGCCTTCACGCGGTAGCGATACCAACCGGCACGCACCGACTCAGGTAGCTTGTCACAGTCGAACGTGACGAAGAGTGTAGGGGTGGGTCTCGAGGCCCCTCCCTGTTTTCTCATCACACGTTCGACCTTGACCGCCCCATGGTCGGCCAGCTCTAGGGTGATGTCATCAATGGAGTAGTCCACGAGTTCCCTCGAATAAACTACCCCTTTCACGAAGTTCATGGTAGAGTGCGGCGTCACACTTACAGTCGTGCCATCAAGTATCCGAAGGGCACTAATCATGGCCGCCCCGGAGGGATTCGACGCATTCGCCAAAAGGCTGCTGTCCGAGAAACGGGTCACCTTCGGCTCTCTACCAATCACACTAACTAAAGCTCTCCTCTGATCGATCATGTTGCCCTTAGCCAAAATGCAGCCATCAGTGGAGCGAATAACGAGGAAGCGTTTGAAGCCAGCGGGCTCGAAAACGCGGTGTGATCTTAATGAGAGGCCCCAATATAATCGAGGCTCCGCTCTGCGCACTATCTCATTTAGTCTTAAGTCAGGGGCTCTGCACCCGGGGGAAGGCCGAGGGGCAGGATGTACCGATCTTGGCTTGATCTCCCCCACCCCAGCAGTAACCCTCCATCCCGGATGGACCGACCTCAGCAAGGTCTTTCTCCGAGACGGAGAAGGTACTAGCGTTCGTAGGGGCACCAGCTGTGGAAGGAGAACCATACCCTCCTTGTACTGCCTTGGAGACCCAGGCCGTTTGAGGAGGACCTTGAATTCGTTCGGACTCGAGTTCGGTGCTTGGCACCGAGCACGGACTCGCCCTCATCGAAGGCCCCTGGGTTGACTCAAGGGCCATGTCTATCTCGGGGGGGGGGCTACAGTTGCCCCCTCCCCCCTGGACATCAGAGGTCTTATTGGCAGCGGTGTCATGAGTTGAGTCTTGGGAGGCACAGGCCTTGACCCCCGCTAGGTTCAATATTTTAGCCACCAGGTCTTTTGAGCGAAGCAACCGATGGGGCCTAGCTTCCCTCTTTCCCCTAACGGGGTTTACCCTACAGAGCCGATTCAATGGGGAGTGGTCGGCTATGGGCTGGCTTTCTTGGCAGTCCCTTTGGAAAGTAAAGGGGGGGGGGCTGCAGCTGGAAAGACTGAGGTGCCCGAAGACACCTCCAGACAAGGGGGGGGCGAGGTGGCAGTCCCCTACACCCGAAAACGAAGAGGAGTAGGGCCTCCTCTCCGGTTAAAGAGATTTGGAGGGTCTCCTGCGCGGGCACAGGGAAGACCTCCATTTTTTACGTGGAGCTACCAGAAGGCGGCTCCATTGATCGTGAGGGGGAAAGGGGAAGAGTTTTGTTTAGGGATTTTACATCATTGGGCATGGTAAGCCTAATTTTTTTAACGGGATGCAGACGCTCATCAACCCTCGCAGTAGCCTGCCCTGCAAGGGATGCGTACGAGGCTGGCAAAGCCAGGTGCCACCATTCAAGGCCATCCCTCCCGCCTGGAGACCTGGCAGCCCTTCAGCATGGCGGCTCCACCTTAGGCACGGAGTAAAAAAATAGAGTGAAGAGAGAAGGAAAAGGGATGTGAGGAAGGTATGGGTGGGGATGAAGCAGGTTGTTAAAAACTCACCATCCCAAACAGGAGCTCAGTGGCTAGGGAACATTGTCCCCTCCCCCCTCAGACCCGATCCGGGATAGTTGGCTGAGAAGAAGGTCAGCATCTACCGTGAGAAAATAGAGGCCGACCAGAGAAAGTTGTGGGGAAAGTGACGAAGTAGGGGAGAAATACAGGCTGTCTGAAAGAAGGAGAAGAGGCTAAGCTGGGGCCGGATGGAGCGCTGGATCCCGTCAGCACAGCGCTGAGTCTCGTCAGTACGGCAGCCAGGAAGGCAAATCGTCACGCCCCTTACGAGGGCATCTTGAAGGAGGGGTGGGGTGCTTTAAGGGGTTAGGATGCTCGGTATTGGACCAAAGCCAAGTCCTGATGATGAAATATCGACGGGAAGCGATGGCAAGGGGTCGGGGGCAAGACGACCCGGCAAGGACAAGGGGGCGACGACCTCTCGCAGGCGCGCCTGATTCATCTGCCGACGCCTTTGTCAATACAAGTTTATTTTGAAGATTTATTTATTATTTTAGAAGAGGATTGTGAAGAAATCCAGGAATTTTGCGGCAAGTAAAAAATGTGCAAGGTGATACTTCAAATAACCATAGTAGTAAACTATCTGATGTTGCCAAGGTCGGAAAAAAGAGACAATATTCACAAATTGGTCAGGCCCCTATTGTGCCCATAAAAAAATAAGTAAAGTTTCTCTCCTCCCTTATGGCAACCGCTAGAAAGGGCACATCCGCCAATTTTTTTTTTTAAATTCAGCTACTTAAAAAAAACTACACTCTCCTCCCCGAAGGGAAGGCAGACTCAGGTGTCCCGATGCCTGGGCATGCAACCAACTACCCAAATAATTAAATACAATAGAGGAGCCGCCCCCTCGCCTCCTCTAAAACTTAATCACACTACAATCCGGTGAAAAGAGAATGAGGGGAAGAAGAGGCAGAAAAAATAAAATATAGATAAATCCCGGAATAGTATAAAAAGGATAGGGATAACAAAGATGTATAATAATAAAGCTCGTTATCCCTATACACTGGGTTCGAAAGAAAAAATCTGAAAAGAGAGAAATACGGATAGGGGGGTGGGTAGCTTTCGCTCATGCCAAATGGGTTAAAGTGGAAATCAGTGCATTTTGGCGACCGGTGCAAGTAATTTTTTGCCAAATTCCCTCAGATTTCTGCGATCGGATTTCGCCGAAGAAACCAGAGTAGACTCATAGTTTTTTTACATAGGTACTTATCTTTCAATATCTGCCTGCAATGAGAATGAGGCTGCTGACACAGAATGAGAAGTACATGAAAACACACACATGTACATAATCACTAATGAAAAATAATCAATGCTGCCATCATGAAAATTCTTACGTTTGACTGGCAATATTATTCCCACTGAATTGCGTAAAATATTTAAAAGAAAAACAGTAGGAAATAATAACCCCTCCCCCAAAACATTTAAATAATGAATTTATCTTACTATTTATTTAAGAAAGGGATAGGGGCAAACGATGGTCGAGAAAGTGAGAAGAGAAAATTCGTGGCAGGTATTTATTACCATCCTTACTCCTTGAGTTGGCAGAAAGGACTCGCAACTCTCCTGATAATGAACCCAGTTCCGCATGTCAACCCCCTCTTACTTCTTGGGATATTGGGAAGGACTCGTAACTCTCCCGATCCTGTATCCAGTACATGGTGACAGTTTATGTGCATGTGAGATCCATACCCAGCGCTTGGCAAGAGAGGGAACGCCACTGTAGACACTTAATCAAGAAGAGTCGGCGATAAAGGAGTCTTTTAATAAATCAGGGGGCAATCTGGGAATATGCAAGGGGAAGGCACTCAGAGAAAGAATGAGGGGGGGAAGGAAAATAAAAATAAAGGCAATCTCAAAGAACAGAATGTGAAAAAGTTAAAACCGAATGTTATACAAAAATAACCAAAAATGCTGAATCCACAGGCAAGCGACAGGGGTAGCTAACGTCTGAGGAATTGCGTGCCCCCTATGCCCTAACGTCTGCATGACCAGTTTGGGCAGGTCCTGGACAGATGCAAATCTTCCCATTCTCGAGATCCCCGAAGTCTCTTCTTTAGACTGGCCGGATAAGAACACTTTCACACAGTCTCGCTTACACCATTCCACATAACCCTATGTCTTTTTTTAGAAACCACTCCTGCAAACTTTCTAGCGGAGATGCCCTTTTCGATTCTTCGTTTTAACTCTTTTTTGCTCTCGAATTTAAAGCGCAATAGTAACGAGGCCGAATCGGCAGAAAGTTTATAAGAAGAGATCTGTAAAAAAAGCGGTGAAGAACGAGAAAATGAAAATGTGGGGAAGATATATAGCCGCAGATCGCCCTCCAAGAATTGAGGCCGGGGAACTAAACTGCCGTGGTTAGTGCAGGGAAGGCGCACAATTCTACAGATGTCACCTGCTACTTGTGTCGGGAGTGAGCTTTCAAATTCTGCAGGTGTAAATATGAATGTGTGTCCGCCCTCCCCCCCCCCTTAGTGGGGCATGGAAGAGCCTCTGACCCGACAGCGAACTTTTAAGAGGTAAATAAATTACTTAAAAACTAAGAAACGAAAACAGGAAGGTAACGGGTGTAGCTGACATCTGAGGGCGTTTCCGCCAGAAAGTTTTTGAAGGTTAGGAAAGAAATTGAAGGTTAGGGAAAGTAAAAAAAAGTGTATGGAGAGCTCGAGAAGTCCAAAGAGAAGATTACTTGGAGAGCTCAGGTGCTCCTTGGCCCAACATTGAAGACTGAAGTTTGCAAACACAGTTCCTTGTATTCAATCTATTGAGGGAATTTTTGCATTCGTTCACATTACACATTCATCCTTCCTAGCTGATCCAAGGGGGACGGGGGGATTAAATCATGGATATGAGCGATTATTCAAGCATATTTAAACAGATTCCCCTACGTGTCGATCCATGACTGTAGTAAATATAACCATAGGATAAAGTATGACACGAAAGCTTTTCAGAATAAAACCCAAACCGACGAAAATGTTGGGCAATGGAACCTACATTAAAGGAAAAGGTGAGTAGGAGGCACACGCCCCCTCCCCCTCTCCGTTTAAAGTACTAGGGCAAGTTTATTAAAACTGGTCTTATACAGAAAAGGTCACGCCCTAAAAGAATACAAATTTTTCCAAACATGGAAAAGAGTTTGCACTGTTTTCAGACGCAGCCGCGCCAGAGCTCGCATCACAAATCTCGGCTGTGCTAAACAGCCTCGTGTCCCACCTTGGTCTTAACCACATATAGGCAACCTGTGGCAGGGAAAGCGTGCGGCCCTCAAGACGATCTCGGGCGATCCAAGGAGATGTGTAATATTTTAGGGGTATTTTAATTTTTAAATGAAATAATCCAATCATTATACTAATTTAAGCTACCTGTAAAATCTCCCCAAACTTCACTTCAACATAGACCAGTTTTCCACACAATGAGATTGGCTGGCTTCGACGCCACGAAGTTATCCAACCCTTCTTTTATGCCCTTGAAATCCCAAGGCAACACACCATTTTCTCTACGTCAAGTTGGCTCTTCATAGCGATGGGGTACTACTAGGTACGGTAGCATCTTGTCTCGCACCGTCCAGTCTAGGACGAGCCGGGTGGGAGCCGACGCCCCCTTGACACTGTCCTCCTTTCGAGTTTGTCCCCGTGTGAATCTCACGACTGTGGGGGCGCGCAGCTGCTTCGCCTTACGGGCAGCGGGGGTGGTTTTAGCCGACCCACGAGCTCTACCGGTGGGGTAGAACCCGTAGAAGGGTTCCGAATGATCGCGGAAGCTACGGTACTTGTAGGCCTGGAGGGGCCATGAGAAGAGGCGGCTTTTTAACCTTAGTCAAGTAGGATGTCCCAGGTCGCGAGAGGACTAAAACCTGCAATTCACACACTTGAGAGGCAGTACACAAGACATTGTGTACGGTGATGGAGCAATCGGCACAGACTTCGGGTAAACCCGAATTTTCACGCCTACATAAGGGATTCATGTGGCAGAAGTGGTAGCAGTAGTAATACCTTTGCATCAATGACACGAATGCCTAACGTGGTAGCCATACCAACCAGCACGCACTAACTCAGGAAGCTTGACACCAGCGATTTTTTTTTTTTAAGAATGTTTCTCTTGGCTACTGTTGGAACGATCGAACGTGAAGAGTATGGGCGAGTCTCGAGACATCCCTTTCCCCTTTTCTCATCACACGTTCGACCTTGACCGCTCTTTGGTCGGGCAGGTCTTCGGCGACGTCTTCTTAGTAGCCCACGAGTCGCCTCGCAGAAAACAATCCTTTCACGAAATTCATTGTAGAGTGCTTTGTCACTTCCACAGGCGAGCCTTTTAGTGTTCGCAGAACACTAATAATAATGGTCGCTTCGGCAGGGCTCGCTGCATTCACTAGAAGGGTCCTCTGAGAAATGGGTGACCTTTGGTTGAATACCGATTACCCTAGCTAGAGTCACTATGATGGAACCTGTGAACTTTGGTCAACATCATGCCATAAATGAAAAAAAAATTACCGAGAAAGCGCTTAAAGCTAGAGGGCTCTAAAATACCAGGTAGTCTTTCAATGAGAGGCCCCAACGTCATCGGGGCTCCAGTCAGCGCGCTAGCAACTTTAGTCTTGGACTGGCCAGGAGCCTCGCCGCCCGATAGCCCATCGGGGCCGGATGTGCCAGTGTGGCCTAGTCATCTACCGAAACGGCAGCGGAGCCGTCCGTCCCGGGAACCCAGCAAGGAGGGAGGGTAACCCCTAGTCTTCTTTATCCTTTTCCCTTCTCTTTCTTTTTACGAGGGCGGAGAGGTGAGCCCTCTTCTAGCCATCCGCGTAAAGGGACTCAAGGCCGGACGAGCTACCTTCAGCCAAGTTCTCCAAAATGGGCAAGTCCATGACTGACAAGGGGGAAACCAACAGAGGGAATATGTCCTTCCTCTCCTCGTGAGTCCTCGGGGGTACGAGCCGCATCAGGAGGATCTTGCATTTGAGCGGAACCACCAAGTGGCCATTGTCATCCCCAACAGGGACTCGGGGATTATGACCAGTCGCAGTCGTAAATCGGGCAGGTATGACGACCTCCATTGGGAAAAGTGCGAAGTGGGTATGCCGGCTTTCATCAAAATCACGAACCTCGGATCTATGGTGATGGGGCAGAGCCTGGGGTACAACACCGCTCCTAACCCCTATAAGGAGGGCGGGAACTGGAGCGGCGCTGCCTATGTTTGATCCTATTTATGGCAGGCCCCTGAGAAAGCAGGGTGGGGCTCCCCCTTGTAGAGTCGCTCGGAGGTAACTAGATTTTTTTTCTCTATGGCGCCCACCTAGCGACTGCCACAAGGGCATAAAGTCGCCATAATTAATTTTTAGTCTACCCTTAGACATTAAAATAATATTAAAATAATAAACATTACAAAAAAAAACTAAATAACAGAAGCAAAAGCAAAAAGAGTGAAGAACGCTCCGGTGCCGGGGAGAGGCCGGCTTCCCCCGGCAGCGGAGCATCCGACCGACCCCAAAGAGAGTTTATGAGTCCACAGGTATCTGTGCACGAATCTGTCACGAGCACAAGGGACAAGCGGTCGCAACCACGCAGGTCACAGTATTGGAACAGGTAAAATGGAGGACAAGCGGTAGCGACTTTGTCCACCCAGGTAGTAACTAGAATATCGAGTGAAGGGAGGAAAGCCCCAAACGTGTAGCAATACGAAAGGATCAAACGTCCTCTCTGCTTAGAAATTCTTGGGTGGTGTTCCTGGAAAAAAAAAGAAAAAAAAAAGAGTTGAAGCTGCTCGATGGCGGCTCCAAAAGTGGTAAATGGAATGGTTAGACGGAGCCACTACATCAGTCAGAGGTTTGTAGTAACCTTCCTCGCACATCTCCACACCAAGGTTGGGCGATTTTTTCCCAATGGAGATATAGGGATATAATTCCTCATTGCCTCTGTCTTTTCACTAATTCACTGTCCTATCACGAGGCGGCCCTACTCAGACCCCAATAGGCGATCGGCCTAGTGGGGCCTCTTTCGTGACCTAGAAGATGCCCCTAGGACGGAGTGTATAGGCATTCACCGTCATTCCTTGGGAACCCCAGACCAAATCCTACTGATGGCGTGGTATGCAAGTCGGCGGAGTGGTGAATCAGGTTTGATAACTGGTTAGAAAGAGAAAGAGAGAATGAAAAATCCACAGGAAAGGCAGGTAGCAGTGGACTGTATGTATAAGGAGACGGGATGAACGCACAAGCTTCCCTAGAACTGGCCCATAGTGGTTCCTCTATGTGGTCTGATCCTTCCTTGCGAGTACTCGAGCCGGGAGGACGTGCTGCTCCTCCAGGTACCAAGTGTAGCAATCTACAACAAAGGGTACTACCCTGCGGCGTAAAACGAACGGCCGATCGCGTTTGCCCTCCAGGTTTCAATTGTAGCAGGGGGGGGGAGGGTTGCCTGGATCTACACCCTTCACCTTCTTGGGGGTATAGTCGTATACAAAAGGGGGTGCTGAGAGGGACAAGAGAGAAACGAAACAGCTTCTCTAGACCTTGTCAAGGTGTTCAGATCAACCCAGTGATCGGGGCCTTCTTTATTTGAACTCAGGCCGGGAGGACGCGTTGCTTCTCCAGGTACCAGGTCTGATAATCAATCACCCGTTTGCATTCTTATCCATGATTTTCTTTTAAGGTCCCAACAAATTATTAGTTTTCCGTTTCAGCATCTTTTCTTGTGCCCAGACTCTTAGTTTCACTCCCGTTTTGGGAGTCCCTGAATAAATACAATTGTCCCAGTCTGCTAAATCCTCCACGCAACCTTCGTTAGGGGAGGCAACACTCCCATGAACCTTCCTGAGCAGACTGCTTGGTCCCCCAGACTGTAAACCAGATATTTGGTTGAATGTCTTGAGAGTGGGTGGGGGCTGCGTGTGTGGCACCTGTCACGGTACCGTGTCGAACGGGAGTGGGCTCCTGGAGGAGGGAATCCACACACTATTTGATATTTTTTTTTTCTTTTAAATTGTTGAGGCAATGCTTAGAGGTGCAAGAAGAAATTAGACATCCATTTAATAACCAAAATACCTTTATTTGCAAATTAAAAGAATAAAATACTTTTTAAACAATGACAGCACATTATTAATTATAATTTGTGAGTTTCCTTTTAGCGGCTTTTAGTTCTGATATTATAGTGTATGTAGTATTTACAATCACATGAACGTGTTCAAGGTTTGAGAACATTCTCTGCAAAGTTTTGTCTTGTGTTCCCAGAGCATGTTCTATTTAGTTCAAGTGATGCGATGAATACGGGCTCTCTGAATGGAAACGCCGCTTCTGATTCTAGCGAAGTTAAACCACATCGCGTGTGTCAAGTTGCCGAATGGAGTCATGATCAGGGTCGACTTCACGGCTACTGCCATACGCTATAGATAACCGTGGTTTAGATCCCACGTTAATCAGTAGTTCCAAATCCCAGGGAGAAATAAAGGGCATCTTAAATTCTTATTTTATGCCAGCCCAGAGGACTGACGTAAGGCCACGATTTTGTCGTTTCATGCTTTTGTCCTTTTGACAGTATGATAGAGAGCTCCATTATCCCTGAACAGCTTTCTTTTTGCACGCTAATCATTTGAAAACACTGGAAGAAGTCCCTCTTTAAGAATGGAAATGCATTTTTTTTTCCTATTTGATATCGCCAAATCACTCAACCAACTCTGACCTTTCATCATTCCAAATTGCCCCAACACCATAACAGAAATGTCACCGCGTTTCACCGTTAGCTGTAAGCTGTTCATGTCAAACTCCTAAGGGGGTAATTCCCAAATCCATTTTCCTCTGCTATCAAGAAATTTATAAAACCTAAATTCTTCAGAAAAAGAATTATGCTGTGCCAAAATTCCAAAGGCTAGTCGCTCATTCCTCAGCCCACGCATTCATCATCTTGGTCATAGTTAAGAGAGGCTTCCTCAGGGCTGCATGTCCATAATCACAAGTGTGCTGTTCTTGGGCTGATTTTTACTCCGGTGATGATTTACAATTTTTTTTAAACTGAATTATTCATAGCAATTTGCCTTTGGAATTATCTACCCTCAGATGTTCCCCCGTCCTCTCTGAAAATCAAATTTCCTTGTAATTGTGCTTTCTAATAATGTTTACTAATTACATACTACAGTCCGAAAACATGGGGACAAATACGTCATAATAATGGGAAAAAAATCGGAATAAGAGAATTTTATCATAAAACGGTATCTATTTACTTCTTACATTGTTTGTGTAGGTCCTTGAGAGAGACGGGACTCCCCAGGGATACCTGGATGTCTCAATGTTTAGTTTATTATATAGTTTGATTGAGATATTTTGCTTATTTATTATTTATTTTCGGAGACTGTACCCTTGCTGGTGAGAGCAAGATGAACCGGCTAATATTTTTAAAAATCCATTTTAAAGGAGAGCCCGAAACCTCGTGAAGGGACTTGGGAAATGGCCACGATGGCGATCCCGGTGGGATGCCTGAAGGCCTCGGTAGAAATGGATTGTGGTTTTGATAGGTAAGAGCGAAATGGACGCCGCGGCACAATGGCAAACATCCAAAATAAGTAGTTCTCCAAGGTTGTGGGTGGAAGCCACTCCGCTCCTGTCAGTTCTCCGCTAGTTCTCCGAAGAGAACCCGCGTTCATTAACTTAAAGGTTGAGGGCCAAAAACGGCTGGCAGCCAGGTGGATACCGCTGTGGTAGACCGAAACAATAGCTTTAAACGACGCTGAGACACAACAAGTTCGGGTTAGAGCTAAAAAAAAAAAAATAACAGTTGATCAGTAGACCGATCTGCGCTCCTATAACAGTGAGCAACGGAGTGCGAAATTTCTATTAGTAAAGTCACCAATGAAAAATACGTACAAGGTTCCCAATGAACTTTTGTCCAAAAAGTAAGGTTAGATAGCGGAATATAAAAATACACACGAAAATGAGGAAATGCCTGATGTGGGATTATTTACTCCCTATTTGTCATCTTCAGAACAAAAATATGGGAAATTCTTCAATAAGAAACCCGCTTGACCAGACCACAGTTTATACCTTCAAACGAAAACATGGCGCGCATGAGCGTGTATATAAGTGCAAACTGTATTAAAAAAAGGGACATTCGCACTATAATTAGGCAAGAGTAATTAAACCAAGAAAAGATAACCAAAATTACCGGGCGAAATATGATTATGTAACCACCAGCGTCATCTGATGGAGCACCCCACTGAACCTGTTGGTGAAATGGGCTTGGTCCCCCCCTCCCTCCGGGTGAATGTCCTATTTTGAGAGAGTTTGGTGCAGGGCACCTGCTCCGATACCGCGACAGGCGGATTCGCCCCCGAATGTCCCTCGTGCTGAGGGCGGGCTCCTGTACAGCAGACTGTGCTAAGGAGGGCGGTCCTCTTCCATACTATTTGAGTGTTTTTGAATGTGTGCACACTTAAGTCCCATAGGGAGTCGCATCTGCAGAAGATAGGTATGAATTTAAAATGGGCGAGTGTCTCCTCAGCTTTCCTTTGATTTATTATAAAAACGAAAACAAAGAGGGTATCTATACAACAGCATTTTCTAAAATAATTTTCTGTAAAAGGTTCGTAAAATGATAAAGTAGGGAAATTAAAAATGGGGACTATACATAACTCGAGTAAGGCATGTGCCCCAGGGGGGCTCAAAGTGAGCACGAGAACAGCGTGGACGAGAACAAAATAACAGACTCGATCCTGGCCTCTAATTGCTGTTCTAAGGTAAGTTTCTGAACCCGACAGAACGACGACAACGCACCCGGTACTGAGAAATCGGACTTTCTCTTCCCCCATCCACTTCGGGCAATAATCCTGTTACATTTGCCCCCCCCCCCTCCATGGTTTACTAAAAAAAAAAAGAGAAAAAAAAGCGAGTTACGCGATCTCAAAACAACTACGCCCATTAGTACTCAATCTGACAGTTCCGCATGGACAATACAGAAACTTCAAGGCTTAGCAACACTATTAGACCAGTGTTACGCTACAAATGCATTAGACATTTATGTGAAACACAGTTTTCAAACTTAAATTCTAAAACATACATTATTACTTTCTTACAATAGAAGTGTGCATATATGGGTGGCTGTGTAAAGACATGTATGGAAATGCGTGTTATTTTAGTTATGGGAGATTTGACGAGACAAGTAAAGCAAAAAGGAGACCCTAGAATAAAACGGAGGCAAAGTCACAGATCGGAAAGAGGGAGAGAACAGAGAAGACGATAGAATAAATAGGCCTGGAGTGGGGCTAAAAGATAGGAGGCATGAATAGCTAAAGCAAATCTCTGGGATCATCAATGCTGGGAACGCTCATTTCTGATAACCTCCACTTGTGAGAGAGGAGACAGAGATGGATAGGCGATATCCAGATTATTAGCCATATTGCTGTAATGTGTCCATATCCATGAAGAAGCATGGTGATAAAAGATATTTTCGGGTCAATAAAAGCAAAATACGGAGGGAGAAAAAGAGCACCGAGTGACATCCTAGTTACTCATGCGAAGAACCATGAAGAAGCGTGAAAACAAAACAAAAACAAGTATGGAGCAAAATAGGAACGTTTGAGCAAGAGAAATTTAGCTAGCGGTCAATCCTGCAGTCTCGAAGTGATCTATCTTGGGGCCACACCCGAATCTCCAACCTTTAACGCAGAGTTCCCCCCTATTCCCCGGACAGGGTTGAGGCTTAGTGGAAGGGCGTCCACATCAGAACAACAACGGGGGCTTACAACCGCAGATAAACTAAAGACGTTTGACCGTAGGGAAATGCTAGGTAGGTCTCGATCCTACGTCCCACGCAGCGGTAAGTCATTGAACCGGTTGGAGCTTTCACACACCCACCAGCTTCGGATAAATCTGCGAAGCCACACAGCCTCACAGGGCCACAATGTCCACTCATATTTACGAACTTATCAGAACAGACCATTAAAAAAAGCAAAGTTTGTGCTTCTTAATCCCCGGAGCCATAGCCAATAAACCACTCGGCCTACACACATCTACAGTCATTATGTCTACTCATTAGTACATACACTAGATGTTTAACTTTATGCTAATGAGAATGCGCGTTTATGCACACTAGTTCATGGATAGTGGGGGTTCGTATTAGAAAAGCTCGCACCTTAAAAGACTTTATAAGGCGGGATCCGACCGAATCAGGTCTTGCAGGGGCCGATGGCCATCAAAGGTTCATACAAAGGACCCTTGGACTTTTCTTCCGATGACGTTCCACTATCTCGTCATCTTGAGACCCCGATGGCTCGAATTAACTGGGCAGGTAAAGATTGTTACATGATAGGTCAGGTCAAACAAAAAACGAATGACGGGACGGAATGCGTAACAGAGGGACAAATAGAAAGCACCAGTGGTAGGAAAAGCGAGGACAACTTCAACAATGCCTCAAGAGGGTGAAATCCTATCAAAAACCACCGGATACCAAAGACAAAAACTCCGGACTACAAAATACTCGACTTACTGGGTCACGGAATGCGCGTGTATTTCTGTGGATGCGCCACATAAGAACATGTCCAACATGACCCTCACAATATTCTAAGGGTAACTTTAGAAACAATTTTTTTTCTCTCATTATGAGAAGGGATGAAGCGATCGACATACTGGTTTCTTCTCTCGATCGAAGCTGCATCGACGACAGACGGAACAGGCTGGCGTAACCAACCAAGGAGACACCACTCGGGTGAAGAACGAGATTGTTTAATTAAAATCATTAAGCGAACACCAACGTGGGTATCTTCGCCAGAAAGTTTTTGAAAACATTGATAAGCAAAGGTGGTGGGAATGACAATGTGTGATATACACAGCCCAAATAACCAAAATGAGACTACTTAGGGCCATTAGTACCAGGGGTAAAGCAACTCTCAATTTAAGAAAATTCTGCAATGAAGACAGTCTTTTGCATGGAATCGAAACGAGAAATGAACAAATAATAATTTTAAAAAGAAGAAACACAACGAGCCAATCTCCACCAGAATATTTTTCAAAACGGTTTAGAAAAAAATTGGTTAGGTTAGGATATTGAATATTTTTTTTTAAGGCGCCGATTTGGTAACGGCCACCACGGGTAGTCACTAAGAACCCAAAGGGCATGCATGCAACTTTCCCGAGCCCTGATCTGTCAGCAACGAAGGAGTATCATTCTGGGTCTGGTGGGACGCAACCCTCCTCTCCCTGATATAACGGCACAAAGCTACGTAGTTACGCATGTTGCAAATAAAAAGGGCTCGAATGCGCACGCAATTATAAGAATTGGGTCGATGAACGCACTTGCGAATTCTCGGCGAAAGTGAATAGAAAAAGGAGCAGATTTGCCCCCATAATACTCGAGAAAAATCTAACGTTATCGATGCACCTTTTTGGAGAAATTTGGAGAAGGATTTTTTTTTTAAAGCTGCTTCTTAAAGGAAGTCATTTGTTCCATTCAGCGAGGAATGAATGAGTGAGTGTAAAAGTAAAGGAAATAAAAGTGCCCTGAAGTGAAAACAAGGGAAGAAAAAGGCAGCACATTTGCACTTGACAATTAAACCTTCTTGGGAGTAAAAAGGAGTGTAGGACACGGGCGTGCAGATATTTAATGCACAAAGACACTAGACTTCACAGGGACACACGAAATTAACGGCATAATTTTGAATAAACTGAATTGGGCGAGGGGGGAAATCTGAGTCCACTTGAAAGGAAACCGTTGCATAAATTTTATAAAAGCATTAAATAGTGCAACTAAAGCTCTGATTATCGAGGTGGAAGTAAAGTACCATCGCAGATTACGGGCGAAGGAATTGCGAAGAATACAAAGAATTTGCAATGATTTTACACGACAGAGAGGCGACTACTTGATAAGCACAAAATTAAAATTTAAGAATGGAATTCGCTCATTTCATAGAGCTTGATTAGTGGGAGTCCATTTGAAATTTTGCTCATTTTTAGTCCAAAGATACCCTATAACCATTTGTATAGAAAATAAAATGATAGTTAGGGGAGAGAAATCTCTTTCGGAGTTTTTGAACATGTTTGTAAAGAAAGTTAGAAGAATTTAAAAAGAAAGGTATATGAATCAAGTAAACAACATACTAGGAACCGACGGGGTGCGAAATTTTGAATCCGATTCCGTCCGAAACAAAGGCCACCCCTCCTTTACGGGGTAGCCTATAACCATTCCGCGATAGGCCTAAACACAGCAGATATCGTCAGGGGTATGTTATAACAACCTTGGGGTTGCAGCCAGCCCGGTTTGATTAGAGCCAAAAAAAATACCCCCTCATCTCTCAGCCCCCCACCAAGTCCTTTGATCAACCAAAACAAAGACAAAGCACGGCTACTCCCATCCTCCGGCTCCTGAAACCACGTCTCCTATCCCGCAGAGGAGCTACATATACTTTAATCAACACTACGAGCGAAAGGAGGACCCACCCCCCTATTCCCGCAACCGAACGCATTCAAATATCCAGTCGCCTCCGATCCATTCCTCAACCCCCCCCCCCTTATCGCGCGCCAAGACCCAAAAAAATGAAATTGGCTTTTCCAAGGAATCGATAATAAAATTGCGACAACCGTGCGCGTGCGGTGGTTAGGAATGTCATTTATCTGCAGCCTTCCGCAGGACGAGAGAAGGAGGAGACGGGCGAGATATTTAAAGGAAAGGCGGACAATCGAACGAGCAACTGGTCGCTCGAAACGTCTTCGATTCACGCGCATCGTTTTTTTAGCCGACCTCTCCCGTTTAACGGTTCATCAGCACTTTCCATGATACATCTTTGCAATTGGTCTATTTTGAAACAAAACACATCCAGCCATCCTTTCTCTTGTGTGTTTGGTTCATTAATTAGGGTGGATTCTTTTCACATTAGTGGTAAGTGTGAGCGGTCGCTTTAATCACACCATCACGAAGCAATATAGAAGCGTGTAATCTCCCCGAACAAGCTCTCGTAAGGGGACTCAGTTTGTACTTTCGAACGCCTGTGCTCATTGTACTTATTTGTATACGTGTACCCTCAGCCATCAGTACCACGCATCTATTCCCTTGCACCCCCAACCACCACCCCTCCTCCTCCTCATCACGTTATCTCCCGCTTAACTAAGCAGAGAGACATGGAAGAAGAGGCTCGAGGAGAAATAGGTGAAAGCTTCGCCCGGCGTCTCGAGGTTTTGTAGAGTTGGTGTAACAAGTGGATTTTTTCGTTTAAAGAGCTCATCAGGAGACTGCCTACTTGGGAATTAGTCGCCGTATTCAATATTGCATAAAATTAGGCATATTTAAAAGAGGATGCTAAAAAAAACAAATAAAATAAAAGATCAATAAAAATAAAACAGAAAAAAAGGTAATAAGCAGGAAGCAAGCTCCGGCGCAGGAACATGCGACCTGCTAAAATAAAAAAAAAACAACAAAAACTATTTAAATAAAGGGGAGAAGGCCGGCTTCATCCAAAAAGTTTATAAGTCCACAGGTCGGTGTGTACGAACTCGTCCCGAGTACAAGGGACAGGCGTAGCGACCCCGCACATCCCGGTACCGGTATAGGTAACGTGCGCAGAGATCGCCCAGACTGGGACATTCAACAAGAATGTGCCGAACAGTCTGGGGGAGAACGCAGTCTTCACGGTAGGGCGCAGGCGAGCGCTCCATCAAATGGCGATGAGTCACACGAGTGTGCCCGATTCGGAGACGACAGAAAGCGACCTGAAGCCGTCGCGGCATTGAGGAATAGGTCCATGGGAACAGTCGCGGTGCAATGGCACGCAACTTTAAGTTCCCTTCGACCGTCTCCCATCTTCTTTACCAAGCAGTTCGAAGAGCTGCCGTATTCCTGCCATGTAGTCGGTGTGAGGAAGAGCGAAACGTTGGTCCGGTCGCAGAGTCCTCGCGGAATCTTTGGCGCCTTCATCGGCGCGCTCATTCCCCGCAATTCCTACATCTCCAGGAACCCAGCAAAAGATAATCTCGACATCCGCCCGGCTGGCCAAAACCGTGGCGTCACGGATATCGCGAGCCAGGGGATGTGTAGGCGAAGGGGAGGAGCAAGCCTCCTCTCCGGTTAGAGAGATTTGGAGGGTCCCCTGCGAGAGGGGGGGGGGACCTCCATTTTTTCTGTGGAGCTAGCCGAGGGCGGCTCCGACGATGAAAAAGGGGAAATTGAGGGGAATTATTTTGGTATCATCATTGGGCATAGTGACCCTATTTTTTACGGGAAGCAATCGCTCATCACCCCTCGCAGTAGCCCGCCCTGCAAGGGGGGGAGGGCGTATGGGGCTGGCGGAACCAGGTGTCGACATTCAAGGCCACCCCTCCCGCCTGGTGCCCTGGCAGTCCCTCAGCATGGCGACTCCCCCTTGGACACGGCGTAAAATTTATAGTGTTTGAAAATATAAAGGAAGAGGAGGTGAGGAAGATGTGGGTGGGGATAAAGCATGTTATTTAAAAACCCACCATCCCAAAATGGATCTCAGGGGTGAGGGATCATTGTCCCCTCCCCCCTCAGCACCGATCCGGGATAGTTGGCTAAGAAGAAGGTCGGCATCTACCCTGAGAAAATAGAGGCCGACCAGAGAAAGTTGTGGGAGAGGTTGAATGAAAAGCGAGGAAACAGGAGGGAAACAAGTGTCTGAAGGAAGGAGAGAAGGCTAAACTGGGGTCGGACGGGGCGCTGAGTCTCGTCAGCACGCCGTCAAGATGTTAAATCGCCGCGCCCTTTACGGGCTGTAACAAGTGGAGGAAAGTACTAGGAAGGATTCGAACCGGTAATATAGCCCCACCTCCCTCGAGTCTACAATCAGGGACATCTAAGGGGCAGTCTTCCCCAAACGAATGATTCGATTTTTTTTAAGAAACAGGGACCACAAGCGACTCCAAAAGAAAGCTTGAGGATGGCGGCTACTCATCTAACTGCAAAATCAATCCATCCGGAAAGTTGAAACTTGGATGAATAATGTTCCACCACTCAAGAGAAATAAGCAGGTAAAAGACAAATTCCAGGAACCAGCGTGGGCAAATAAAAAAAAAACAGCCCTAAAAACCCGGGTTTTATTCCCGGGGGGTTTTTTTGGCTTTTTCAAGTGAAATTTGAAAAATCCGGGTTTGGGGTTTTTTTTTCAAAATAACTTTTTTTTTCAAGAAATGAATGCTACTTATAATTATTTTATTCAAAATTAATATTTATGTTTATAATTTCAACAAATATTTATCAAATTAAGGTTATTTCTCTGCTACTGACTCATAATAATTCATCTCTCCTTCTCCAGGTTATGACTATCATGGGTACCCACAATTCTCGATCAGTGATCTGTTACTTACTATTTGTTCTTACTATAATATAATTATTAAACTAAGTAATTATTAATATTATATACAAATAGAGATAGCTATTCTTTTTCTATGTTATTCTAATGCTTGTAGCATTTTTTTTTTTTTTAAACCCAAGATTTGAAAAAAAAACAATAAAACCCTGTTTTTTAAACTGGTTTTATTGGGCTTTTTCAAAATTGGGGGGGGTTTTGCCAACCCTGCCAGGAATTGGTTGCAAGCCTCGCCCGGAATCGTGATATTTTGAGCAAATCTTGACTAAGTCGTAATACGGAGCCACACTCACTTTTCCTTGTCCCTCTGTCAGCGGCCCGGTGAAAACACTCATTGTGGGATCTTTCGAGAAATCCTAATGAGAAAAACAGCCTCCATAACACTTCCCTAGGTTGCCCGGGACATGTCGCGAGTCATAACAACGGCAATAAAGGTCACTCAAACACTCGACCTCTTTCAATTTCCTCCTACAAAGTCCAAAACCAGATGTTAGATACCCCATCCCCCGGTCTCCAACCGCTACCTAGCTAATCTGAGTAACGGAGGAATAAAAAAAAGAAAAAAAAGAGCAATAAAATTGAGTTGGAAGGTTGTAGAAAATTCAACTTTATTCATTTTTTTTTTAAGCGAACAAGAGATTGACAATGTATGCAAGGTACAGACGCCGTGTACCTAAAAGAAAGGAACTCTTTAGGGGTGCTAGACTAGGAGGGCGCGTAACGCTCGCTTCTTGAGGCAGGTCAGAAAATGAACGAAAGGAGTCGGATCATCGCTACATTCTAATTTGTAACAAAAACTCGTAAGAATTTATTTCCAATGAAGAAAAATATAAATAACGAGGCAATTATCACTGAAGAATACGAGGTGAAGCAGGTAAAAACAAGGTCTGCTGACCAAAAGTCGCGTGCTCTCACTTATTCTGATTTATGACCTTACGACCTTCCAAACTTTCAATAATTCCCGGAGTAGCTCGGGAGTACCTTGGAATTTATATCATTCGAAAGGGAATGTAAAACAACATAAGGGTTTCAAATTTCGTTATGATCGGCCGAATAGTTATGATGTTATTGACAAAAAATTCCTCGGCTAACTTTGGGATGACTTTGGCAGAAATATTATTCGAAAGAAAATGTAAAACAACATAAGGGTTTCAAATTTCGTTAGAATCAGTCGAGTAGTTATGATATTATTGCCAAATACTTCCACGGGTAACCTTGGGAGGACTTGGCAGTTATACAATTCGAATGAAAATTTAAAACAACATAAGGGTTTCAAATTTCGTTAGAATCGGCCGAATAGTTATGATATTGCCAAAACAAAATAATTCCCGAGCTAACCCGGGAGAACCTTGGCAATCATATCATTCGAAAGAGAATTTAAATAAACAAAAAACAAGGGTTTCAAATTTCTTTAGAATCGACCGAATAGTTACAATGTTATTACAAAAAAAAAACCGGGATCGACCGAACGACATACTGAGATTTAGAGTCGCCCGCGACTAGAAAAGATAAAGTCAAACACTAAATAGTGGAAATGGGGAATATATAATAAACCTGTAAAAACGAGTTCGTACCAAAACAACAGGCTCTCGACAATACAAACTTAACCCTTCGCAGCTCATGACCCCTCCCACTCTCCATCAACCATTTAGTAGGTCTAAATGAGCATATTTATCATCAAGGTGGGCATGAGGACACCTGCAAACAATACAAATTTATAATCTGACCTTAGTGATCTACTCAACTTGTTTATCACCCTCCGTTCAAACGAAATGTGTTGTTTTGGGGCATCTCTTTGTAGTGGGACAAGAGCTCGTCAATCCACCATCCAACACTCTTCTTAAAACATAACCCGATTCATCCTACACAGAGGATGTAGTGTCACGCAAAAGAGTTCATGTTAAACAGGCCAAGGAGCTCCGCATCCCAATGTAAGATGAGCCCCACCCACCCCACACCAAATGAACTACACTAGTGGAGAAGAAACGGGAGAGAAAGTAGGATTCAACCAAACTTCACAAATTGCGGCACAAAAACATATTTGCTAAATGAAGACGGGACAATCATTCCGAACCTTACGAGTAACAAGCTCGCATGAAGGGAGCGTGAAACCCTAGGAGGGACTACCAGCAAAACCCCCAGCTTATCACCTTCCCTAAATCGCTCACAAATCACAACTCGAGACGCCAATGACAGTAAGGCACAAACACACGCGCGCGCGATGCAACGCTAATTAGGTTAATTATCTTAAACATATAAATAAGCATAAGCTCATGAAATAGGGACTGAGACCATACAAACAGGGGTGGAGAGCGCAAGGAGAAAATTGGACGAGTCTGGCCCAATAAATAAATGGGACCGCGCGCGGGCGAGCGAAGGACGAAAATGGGTTAGGAGGGACGAAGCAACAATGAAGGGAAGCAACGGAATGGTCTTTTAAACAATCAACAAACCTCTCTTCATCATAGATGAGAGAAGAAGGGGTGATATATGGATAGCATGAGAGGGGTTTTTTTAATAATAATAATTGTGGAGGGGATGAAGAGTAGTTGTGTGTGAAAGTGTAAATTGCCAGGATACTGGCTAATCTTCTCTTTCTTGAATTTCTTTGTTTGTTTATTCTTTCTAAGTTTGATTTGTTGTTACTTCTATTCATTATTCTTCAACATTCTAATTTAGTTTGTGGTTTTCAGTAGAGTAACCATTTTGGGTAGCGTTACTTCTAATTAATTAATTAATTGATTATTATTGCTTATATATATATATATATATATATATATATATATATATATATATATATATATATATATATATATATATATATATATATATATATATGCAACAGAGCCTACAGGGAAAATTAATACGAGGATTTCAAGTACTTTCGAGCTTTATTTCGAGTTCTTTATCAAGGAATAACAAAAGTATTGAAAATTGTAATATATAAAAACCAATCAACAAAATGAATTAATATGAAATGGAAACATTAGGAGGAGCGAAGATTGACAGAAAAAAGGAAGATAAATACAAACTAAGATCATTAAATCAGGTAAATTCAACAGACTAAAGGTTGACAAGAGGATTAAAATACCACATAAGCAATTAGGGAGGGAGAAAATCTGAGCGAGAGATTAACATCAGAAGTCAGGATTGAAAAACCAAGGTAGAATAAGTACAAATGTTCTAAAGACTTGACTCAAGCGAAAATAAGTAAACAGCCATAAACATAAGGCTACATAGATGCACTTGGAATCCTTGTATTAATTTTTCCTGTGGGCTTTGTTGCAATTTTTTCTTCTTGTTCTTTACTTCTCTGCCAATGTGTGCCATAGTCTCTTATTTCTTGGTATTTCTCTCTGATTTTTTTTGCCTTCCTTTTCATTTCCGTTGTCCACTTTGGGTGTGGCAAGGTTTTGAATTTGGTTTTCGGTACGGCCTGTTCGTCGGCCTCTATTAATTTTCAAATCAGACTGTCTGTCATATCGTCTAGTTCTTCGTTTTTTTTCCGGGGGGGGGGGGGTCGGTTGGGAGTATTCTTCCAGTATTAATGCGTATTTTGATCAGTCCGATCTCTTATACGACTTCCTGGGACTTATGGGGACCATTATTGGATTCTCGTTAATGGTTACCAGAATTCCAATGTGGTCACTACAAGAGATGGTGACTGGTTCTATATAGATGTTATATGGAAAGTTTGTGATGTCATTACTATGGCCGGGTGGGTGAAGGCTCGCCCAGTTATATAAGTCAGGAAGTCAGGGCCTACTCTTTTGAGTATATTCCTCCTGTCCATTAAGAGTTCCAGGTTGCAGCCACCGTTGTTGTTGGTGAGGTAGCCTCATTCTTGCAGACGTGCATCCAGGTCCCCCAGTAGGATGGTAGGATTATTTTTGTTAAATATCTCCATCACTCAGTGGAGCGGAATGTACGAGTGGCGGGAAGGTTGATAGGCCACCGCAACCGTGATTGGAGTAAACCCCATCTCCAAAGTCGCGGCAATGTAGGCCTCGTCCACTTCGCGTTCTTGAGTGCATCTAATGTTCTACTTTATTGCGATGGCTGTGCCATCATATCTTTCTCCAGTAGGGTTCTTTTTTATGACGTCGTAATTGGTGTTTTTCATGTGTTCGGCGTCCTTAATACCGTGTTCTGAGATACAAATTATATCTCTATCCAGATTCCTGAATATATTGCCATACTGGATGGCTTTATTCTTCCATCCGTCGGTGTTAAGATGTAAGATTTTAAGTTTGCTGTTTGTGTTATCTATTGTATTAGTTCTTAACTTTTTCCTTTGTGTTTTTAATTTGATATCATTGTGATAGAACCTGATGCGGTCTTCCCATATCAGTTTTTTAATTGAGCTTTCTTCGTGTTTGGTTACGTCGGTCCATTTACATGTGCCCTTTTCCAGTTCTTTCTTTATGTCGGCTGGTCTGGCCCCTTTCGACAGGGGATAGGCTTCATGTATAAAGATACATAATTTAAAGTCTTTAGCTTCGCATTTACAACCTTCTTCGTTTTCTGCTTCTGATGATGTTTCTGAATCGGTAATTTCTTCGTTTTGTTTTTTATTTGCCTTTTTGGGGGTCCTCCTTTTCTTTCTTTTTTTTCTGTTTCTTTGTCGGAGCTGCCTGTTTCTATATATTCTTCTGTTGTTTCTTCGGTCTCTTCTTCTTTTTCTTCTAATGCGGCGCCTACTTCCAGCATGCCCTTCACTTGGAGGGTTTTGCCGGCCGTGACTCCGTATATCAGACATTTTCCTTGTCCCGTGCTTTTAGAGGAGTAGGTTCAGGGTGTCTGCGAATGTTCCGGGCTGTGATATGTTGTGTACATGTGTAAACAATATACACGCCAAGATGTCCAGGCCGGTTCCTTAATTGATATTTATATCTATTTTTTGTTCTTCTGTTTGTTTGAGTTCCTATACTGCTGCTTTAGCAACACTTGCGTAAGTTTGATTCGTCTTCCTCTCATATTCTTGCCTCTCCTCTTGTTCCTTTCTTATTATTATTTCTCTTCTTTGAGGCAATTGGCGGCCATAGTCATGTGTGGACCCTGGCAGTTTAGGTACTTTTTGGTTGTTTCCGTCATTTCTCGGAAGTAGTGGCCATCTTTCCCGCATTCGCAACACACTTTTCTGTCTGTGTGGGGACAGTTTTGGGTCACATGTTGATCTAGTGCATAGCACTGGAAACAGGTCTGTACGTTTGTGATTTTTTCTATAGTTATATTCTTTGGTGGATTCTCATTCCGAATGCCAGAAGGCCGTTCTGCAACACCCTGTTGGCCATATCTGTTGATGAGCACACTACTTTAAAGTCGTGAGTGTGGTGGCCGAATTTTATTATTTCCGTTATGTTTAAGTGGGGGTTTTCTCTTTCCAGTTCCGTTTTGAGTTCCTCTTTCGTGTGAGACCCCACCTACAGGACTACTTTTCTGCATATCAATGATCGATCTGTCAGCAGTTGTGGCGGTAGTTTTGGTGCTAGTCCGATGTTCCCTAGAATTCGGTCCTGTCTTCTTTTATTTTCAATGAATCGAGTTGCCCAGTTTTGTACTCTTTGGGCCTTTCGTATCCGATTTTTACTCAGCATGTGAGTAGGTATGATCGGATATAATAATTTAGAACGGACGAGGGCTGTATATAATTTTCTTTTATTCTTGCTTGAAAGGTTATGAAATCGTGGCAAGGTTGACATTGTTGCTTTTGCTTCATTTACCTTTTTGGACAGGTGGGAGACATACCCATTCGTCGTTAGCTTGAGCCCGAGGACTCATTTTGCCAGCAGTTGTGGTAGTAGTTTTGGTGCTAGTCCGATGTTCCCTAGAATCCTAGTGCCTTCTACCCCTCTTGATGAAAGTTTAGGACCTTTAATATTAAACCAATTACCATAATATTAAACATTACTATATGAGCCTAAAAAGAATACTTTCTAGGAACGGCCCATGGGTAAAAGGATATATGTATTTATTAAAGAAAGGAAGCTGTTGTAACCAACGGGGGCATTTTACTCCAAAGGGGGAATAAGGTAGGGTCAGAGGGAAAGAAAAGATAAATATGAGACACAGAAAGGAAGGAAAAGTTGAAAGATGTCAAAGCATAAAAAAATAATTCCCGCAACAACCCTGGCTAGATACTGGAGCCTAAAGAGAGCAATAGAATATATTTCCAGGAATAAGTTCACATAAAAGGACAAGCATTCACAAGTTTAAACAAAAAAAAATACACGACCATGTAGGGCCTCGAGTCAAGTGAACTTCGTTCGTAGTACATACAGAGATTAGAGAAAATAATGAGCACTTGACATACACTGCATATAGTTAGCTATCAATAGGGTGTTGACCACTATTTGCTTTTCGTACAGCTACAATCTTTCGAGGAATAGAATCATACAACCCCTGTATGGCTTCCAACGGAATGTTGTCCAAATTTATTTCATCAAAACGTCTTCCAATTGTTTCATTGAAGTGTAGGTAGAAATCTACGAGTACTTCGCACTCTCTGCTCCCAAACTGCCCATAATGTTTCAAACGTGTTTAGATTAGATGACTGGTCATGGGAGAGGTTGGATTACATTCTGAGGTCCTCAACCAAGACAACCTTTTGGCTGTGTGTACGGGCGCATTATCATCTTGAAAAATAGAGGTGTCTGAAACAATACGCTAGTCATAATATGAACCTCATCCATGAGAATGTCAAGATATTTGTTGGCAGTAACCTGACCATTGATGCTAATGATGGGACTAGCTGAATACCAGAATATAGCCACCCAAACCATTACAGATCCGACTACATGTTCGAAGGCTGGAAGCAAAAATCCGGATTGGGGGTTCTCCATACATAAACACGGCCATTTGTGGGAAATAATGTAAATAACGAGTTTTCAAGTGTCCATTTTTTATTATCGTGACTGTCACGATTCAGTTTCGGAATTGCTGCCCTTCTATGAATATTTGCTTTGTGACGTTCCCGGCGCACAGTTCTTATCAATACTATCATTTAGATGGGTATTGAGTTCTGTTGTCGCGGTGTCACCTTGGCTGCAGTAGTTTTGTGTTGTTTAGCAACACTCCTTGTCAGTTAACTTTGATTTTCACCCAATGTTGTTCTTCGGAGATGGCGTGTTACCATGTTTTGTGCATGTCATCATAACCTTAGACACTGCTGCTCGTGACGAATTAAAGTTAAACAGTTTGGATGTCTCAATTACAGACGCTCCCGCTAATCGAGCTCCAACGATTTGCCCTCTTTGGAAGTCTGATAAGTCACGCATTATTCCAACCGCCACTCACACTAAAATGCAAAATTCAATAATTAAAAAGCCACCTTAGAAACAAATCAACATGGCAGCATTCATATGTAGGAAGTCTTGCCAACATATAAAAATGTACGGAATATATTATACATTATTTTGTTCAACTCCTGTATTTATGTATTTTGTTTCCGCGATTGAGCCAGTCTACCCAGACACCTGAGTAAAGGTTCGCCCCTTTGGAACACCCTGCCATCTGGCCCGTCACTGTGGCCGGCATGCTGACCCGCATTGGTAAGGAAGGGGGAGCGAGCATGCCGACTTCCATCAACTTGACAAACCTTGGATCGACGAGGTGTGGGGGGGTAAGGCCCAGGAAACGATGTCGCCTCTTACCCCTCTAAGGGCTTGTGGTTGGTCACCTGATCAAAAAGAGATGAGCGGGAACCTAGGCGGAGCATCCTTTGTCTGGCTGTGTTCTTAGCGGGCCGCTGAGAAAGAAAGGGAACCGGTTGCAAGTGGAGAGTCACCGAGAGGCAACTCTGCAAAAGGCGGCAAAGAGGAAAACTCATAACATGTCAAAAATGGAGATGAAGAAGCGCCAGCTCCGCTAGAAGAATCTGAGAGAAGGAGCCCCTGAGAAAGCATCAGGGGGACCTCCATTAAAAAGGTGGAGTAGCCCGGGCCCGGAAGGGGGAGCCTCCGAGAATAGCAAGGTGAAGTCCCTTTGCCGCATTCAAAATGTAGTAGGGAAGCCCCCCCCCCCAACCCCACCTGTCAGAGTGGTGATGTATTTTAGCTCCTCGTCCGCCCAAACTCCTAGGCCGGGCGAGGATTGAAAGCGATGAACGCAGTCTGAAAAGTTGAAAACTTTGGAGAACCAAGCAACAAACGGAGATTCCCGCATTAGCCGCTCCGTAATGTCACGTCTCGGGTTTTCGGTCTTTTCAGGGGGCCGCCCTGGGGACGTTAAAGAATGATGTTCACAAACTAGGACAGCGACAAACACTGACCAGATGTTACCCAATGGACGGTCGTTCCCCAAAGGTTGTCGGCCACAAGCAGTACAACCTTATGCACACGAAAACGGCCACAGTGAGGTGGTCAGCCCATTACAGGGTGGGAAGGGGTTATTCGGGCAAAATCGCATTTTCGCACCTTAACGCCCAAGTGCCATCAAGGCCTGATCTCTTGAAGGCTACGAGGGTTGTTTATAGAGGTTCCAAAGCCTCTCTTCTGACACGACATGAGGTAGCTGCTGGTCAGGTCTTTAACCTAGACAGAGGTTTGAGGGGATAGTCGTATAGAAATGAAATGCCGAGAGGGGGCGAGGAGGAAGCACATCAACAACTTCCCCTGGCCCCGTTAAAGAATTTAATTTAACCCACTGACAGGGTGTCCCAAATTTGCCCTCTGTCCGGGCGAGAAAAGGTATTCTTAGTACCAAGTACAGGTTGAGGGGATAGTCGTAGATTGAAAATAAAATAAAGTAACGTTGAGAGTTGTTAACCCAATGACAGGGCTCGCACGCGACTAAAAATAGGTTCGGGTAAGACACGCGTTCCTACACCTCTTTTCTGTAGACGAACACTGAGAAAGAGGAGGGGATTAACGGCAGGAATGAGGGAAGAAATAAACGCCAATGAAAGCGAATTATCACTTTTAAGTATCTCGTTAGCATTATTCATGGGAGCGTCTCGGGTGCAGTGGAGCAAATGAAGCCAAGGAATCAGATAGGCAGGTTAGGGACATCACCATAAACGCCTTCATCCTGAATTCCAGCACCCAGTTTATTTCAATGAATGCAAAGGTTCACGTACTCCACCCACCCTTTAGACAACGCATCGGCAAGAAAGGTCCCATAAATATGGGGAGACGGCATATACAAACGAAAAGGCCACTAATCAACCAAAAAATAATTATCCAATAGGCCATGAAAGTCCCACTACAAACTACCTGAACGCTGGATGCCAAAGGCAAGATGCACGCACACATGCAACGTCGTTGAATGAATGATGGTGCAAAGGGCCTCCCCTCGCTGCCCATCCGACAATGAACAATGGATTCAAAGCTCCTTTCCGCGTGTATCGGCCGCGGTCCGGAAACTCAACATGACTTCGATGGGGAGAAGAGGAGAGCAGACAGGCGGGCAAATTGTGACTAGGCACAAAGCGCAAATTAACAACGACCAGAACGGAAAATAAGACGTACGAGGCGGCAGCAACCACCGCATAATATGTGCGGAAATTGGGAGGCGATAGACAAAAATAAACAAGCTCTATAAACAGAAGTAAACCGCCAATGCCGAGGTAATTCACAACGGAAAGGCAAAAATACCTATGCAACAAAGCCTCTTACATATATACAATTTTCTGAATAGAAGTGGAAAGCTGCCCCCCCCCCCAACATATCACTCAGAAACTACAGGTAACTGAGATATTGACAGAAATAAAACTTTTAGGACAAGGATAAGAATGAAAGAGACTACAACCACAATACCAGGATGAAGCACAAAAGGAAGAACTGAGAGCGCCTACAGATGGGATGGATTATTCAGAAAAGGATAAAAATGCCTCTGTGCGTTTTCCTCATTCCCGCAAACGTAAGCAGAGATGCCACAGCGAGGAAATGACAGGGGAGAAGGAGGGAGACCAAATTAGTGAAGAGTCCGACATCGCTGAAATACTTTGGGTCAAAATCCCTTCATTTCGACAACCTGGCGCCGAGAGAAGGGGGTAGGGTGCACATTTGCACGTGGCTTTCGAGTTTTCCTCTATTGCCTTTGCCTCTGCCTCTGCCTCTGCCACAGCAAGAAGATGAACAAAAGTGGTCTCGCTAATTTTCCCTCGAATTTAAACCGCAATAGAATCGAGGCCGTATCACCCCCAAAAGTTTGTAAATATAGATATGTAGAGAAAGTGGTGGAAGATAGAGCAAGTGAAATGGAAGAAGATAATGCATATAGACGCAGATCCCCCAGCAGGGATTGGTATCGGGAGGGCAAACTGCGGGTTTGCGGGCTGAGGGGGGCACAAATCTTACAGATGTCAGCTGACATACCCTTGCGAGTGCGTAAAAGGCTAGATAAGGGGGAAAATGGTGGGAAGAATACACACATGTAAAAACACACCACTCCAGCACGAGACAAGAGGGCTCCGACCAGCGATGAATCGAGAAAAGCCGTTCGGCGACTAGTCTGTGAAATTAGCCGCCAGCCCCAAAAGATGAGTGGGAATGTGCTTGTAAAGAAAGTGGAGAAAAATAAGTAAAAAGGGAAATGTCTAGACAGGAGTTCTTAACCTTTTCTTCATCATTTCCCTTGACCGTATAAATATTATTTTATTTCCCATTTCCTACTTTTTCGACGACTTTTCTAAACACAGTAACCCAATGAAGACCATTTAATTAAATAACTCTGATGATCAGGATTACAGTTTCAGTGCCCTTTGGCGACCGCCCACACATCTCAACGAGCATCGGTGCTGGAGGTAGAAGGGCGTCGCGAGACGCACCAAGCGAGGAAACTCGATTGGAGACGTAAGCATAACAAATCCCCTGGGAGGGCGGGTCAAGCAAAAGGACTTCTAGTAAAAGAATTCCAGCCAATAAAGTCCGTGTGTTCGAAACATTCATCAACAGGGAGGGAATATATCAAATGAATATAAGAGAAAGAAGCTAAATACTGGGACACAGCTAATGGTGCGAATCCCCCATCCCTAAAAAACAAGAAGTTATCCCTTAAAAGCAAGCTCTACATTCAGAGTGACAAGGGAAATGTTTTCGGTGAGGGCGGTCGAGCCGTGAATTTGGTTGCGCATCCTCTTCACGACATCTCCACTCTGTCATCATCACTTATTTCCACACTAATCCCCCCCCCCCTCCCTCCTTACACTTCTACGCCGACAAACTCTTAGAATATCAGATATGTGCAGAAGAGAAAAAATAATGAAAAATACCCCTGGAGAACAGACCCGGATGACAGACACATGTTAATGAAGACTGGAGTATTTAGACGACTAATTTTAAGACTGGTAACCTAACTTGAAGAGGATTTAGAACTCTTTATACAAAATGGCTAATAGAATAAAGGTGGCGCCCCTTCCTTAAAGAAGCGTGGTACAATAAGGGTGAGTCAGACGAAATAAAAATAATACGTGAATGAGCACAATGTAGGAGGAAAACGACACCGATTCCTAAGAGCGCTAGCAAATCAGTCTGAAGGTGAATTCCAAAGTATCCATAAACAAAGACACCCAAAGAACGACGGAAGAGATTCGAAAACTGTCCCACTGAGGGGCGCCAGTCATGAGTTGACCGATTGAAGACAGGAAAACGCGGCGCCTGAGAATCACTAACTTGTTGAAACCCCAAAGGAAGAAGGCAGCGACCACCGGGCTCATGGGATCAAAGGAGGAACGTGTGAACATCTGTGACATGGAATCTGGACTATGGGTAGAAAGAGAATGGTAACTACCAGTCACTGGGTGTTAAAGGTAGATTAATTATAACGGTAAGGCGAAAGCAACGCCCGCCAGCGGGCCTCCGTAAAGCTTTGTCTTCTTAAATCGAAGACTAACGGGTGAATCTCCAGAAATACTTTAAAAGAACCTTGTAATAAAAAAAAGTGATGAGGTGAAGGAAAGTAAAAATGCTTTGAACATACGAGTACATCGCCAGAGTAAACGAAAGGTGTTCCTTTTGGGGCAAAACCATGCCTTAGCCAGTTCATAAGCGCGCGCACGCCTGGTTGCCTATGACGACCCGACGGAAGCGTCTGAATCTGCACAAGTTCGTAGCCAAGCGACTGTCAAGGCCAAGAAACGGATAAGGAAAAATCGAGAGCGTTGTCCGGCGTACAAAAGTCCCAATAAGACCGCGACAAAGAAAACCGTCCATAACTACCATCTAAAAGATAACCATTCAAAGAAAAGTTTACTGGCAAACTTGTATATTGGCGCTCTCTCTTCCTCTTTCTGCTACCTTGATTTGTTTACACTTACTAGTCTTAAAACTTGAGTTGCCACTAACGAACACGTCATGAATTTCAATCAAGCCTTTACTTTAAAATATGCTTTTCTCGTAATGTCCTGACTGAGCCTTTGTTTCGCAGGGGTCTAGAAGAGAATCAAGTGGATCTCCGTTTCTCTTTTCTACTCCTTTTCCATCGAATGGCACTGACGAATGCCAACGCACTTTCAAAATATGCAATAGGGTTGTAGTGACAATCGGAAAACACAGCCATAGAAAAGGTAGAGCATTCAAGAGGTGCCAAATATTGACCTTCAAAATAATCACATGAGATACCCAGAAAGGGAGTCCCCATTAGAGAATGAAGGGGACTCAAACCCCAATGCAGTGCAACCGAGCTATTTAACTTCCACCCAGTTTCTCTCTCCCTAACTTCGCCGCCTTCTTTCCAAGAGTTTTCTGGCAGAAATGATGCCATCGTTGATTTTCGCTTTATTTCTAACGATGAAAAATCACCTGCGAGATTCAAGTTAATTTGTAAGATGTTTCACTCTGATAATTCAAACAAGGATTTATCAATCAAAACAGAGGAGGCAATCAGTTATGGATGACATAGGAATGGGATGTAGACGATTTTTTACATGTTCTATTTAGGACCGCTGCCACCCTCTTTAGTTATCCGACAGGTGTCGCTCTGGCCCCCAAAGATTACCGGCCCGTCGAATGGGCTAAAGTCTACTTCTGAAACACAATGGCGGAGATCTCGGCTTAAAGAACGAAAACAATGAAACGAGGTCCAATGCGTTGAGGGGAGGAGGGGCACTAATGGGGGAAGATACGCTTAAATTGCTCACATTTGAGTCATCCTTTGTTCACTCAATAGTGCTCACAATGGATAGGCGTTACGAATCTGTTAGAGATTTCCAGTTGCAAGCAGGTATAGACATACCATGATTATTTATGCCCAAAGCGCCAGAGGATGCAGGGGCAGCGTGAAACTTCGAGCTCTGACCTGACCAAGGGCACGCAGAGAAGAACGCGTCATCAATTACCAAAACATTACGAAAGGAATACAAAAGACCGCCCCCAGTCTGTAGCACATATACAAACAACCCATGAGCGCGTATAAGAGATAAAGTAAAGCCTTGAAATTAGTAACACGCGCGCACGAGCTCCTCGTGACGCAGAATAAAACGAGGATCAAAGCGAATACAAATAACGAGGCACGAATGGCGCCACCTCATTTCTGGCCGTCCACAAACGCAATGCCACATCCCGGCGCTTGCCTGTTGACGTAAGCTTCTCTATTCAGGCCTGTTCATGCAAGCTCCCCCATTCATGTTGGCTAATATAACCACCACCTCACCACAATCGTGGGCTAATGGGAAGCTGTTGCTCGAAACTCACTCGTACATGCACATGAAAGGACAAATCCACCCCCTCCCCTCAGAACCAGACTGTGTACCACCCCCTGGTGCAAGTACACACCAATTGAGAACGCGCATCCCACCCGCCTAAAATTTAAATTGCAAGAGTAACATGTACATAAAGTGGTGAAGTAGAGGAAGTGAGGATGCGTGGAAGATCTATAGCCAGGGTTGGCAAAAAGAACCAAAATTCTGAAAAGGCCCAATAAAACCCGGGTTTTATTCTGGGGTTTTTCAAAAAACAAACACTATAAGCATTAGAGTAACATAGAAAAAAAATAGCTATCTCTATTTTTATATAATTAGTTTAATAATTATATTAAGGTAAGAACAGATCACTGATCGAGAATTGTGGGTACCCATGATAGCCATAACCTGGAGGAGAGATGAATTATGAATTAGTATCAGAAATAATCTTAATTTGATACATATTTGTTGAAAGCATAAACATAAATATGCATTTTTAATAAAATAATGAATAAGAGGCATTCATTTATTGAAAAAAAGTGTAATTTTGAAAAAAAAACGGGCTTTTTTCAAATTTCACTTTGAAAAGCACAAAAAAACGGGAATAAAACCGGGTTTTTTTCATTTGCTAACCCGGCCTATAGCCGCAGATCTACCTGCGGGCATTATGGCCAGGAAATCAAACTGACTGGATCTAGGACAGGAGGGCTTACAAGGCTCCTGATGGCAGCTGAAATCCCATAGAGAGTGCGTAAAATGTTAAAAAAACGCCACTCCGACTGGAGCCAGAAGGGAAGGGTAAACCAGCCCCCACCCCATACCCGACCATAGATGAATGGATGAAAGCCGGTGGGCGAATAGCCTTCAAAATCAGCAGCATTCCAGGAAAATTGGTTAAGAGGCTTGTAAAGAAAGTGGCAAAACGGGTAAAATGAAAATATTTAGAGGTGGTGGGAAACCCTTTTAAGTGTGCGTGCCAAAATCGGCCAAATCTTTAGAACAAAAATCCTCAATCTGCCATCGAAAATTTTGATATCTTAGGTATTGGAAGATCATTTTGAAACCATCAAAACACACATTGGAGTGGTAAAAATCAAAGAATGAAATAATTATTGTCAGGAAAGGTTGGATGAATGTAGAATTTAGAGACCTTTAGTCGATAAATGATTAATTTAAAGATCGTTTTACCCTGATGATTACATGGATATTTTTAGTAGTAGTTAAGAGTAATTTTAGTAGATACACCCCCTCAAGTTAAACGTATTTTAGTTTTCCAAATAACATATCGTTATCTCAAACGTTTTACTTTACAAAAGCACAAAATAAAAGAAAATTATATTGTTTTGTTGATTCTTAATCCCTTAAGGCTAAAGCAAAAAATGCAGAGAAAACAAAATGTTAAATTAGGTATATAAAAAGTAAACAGAAAATCTTTAGCAAAAAACACCAAAACTAGAAACAGAAAAATTGTGTACGTTTTATTTAGCATTAGTGAGACTTCTGCTGCTCCATGATTTTGCGGGATTTTTAAACAAACAAAGATTTCCGGTAGAGAATTCCAAGTCTATCTCATTTTCGCATTTCTCTCTCTTACCCCCATCAATAATTAATTGCTCCTTTTCAATATTTCCAAACTAAGCTCTGAGCTCAACAAATTTCTGCCTCTCAATTGTACTCTCGAAAAAAAAAAACAACTGCATTTCAAAATTATCCACATCAATCTAGTGAAACAACTGCAAGTTTAGTTCATCTTGTTTCATTTTTCTAGAAAATTAATAAATTTTTAGTCTTCTAATTCTCTAAACTTCATAAATGTTACAGAAAATTGCCTAAATTTCGAAAATATTTTAAATCTCTCACTCTATATCGCTCCTCTAGACTCCTAGCTTAATTTCAAATGCCTTTATGTTAGCGAACATAACATCAAGTATTCCCAGAGCCCTGAATTTGACATTCAAGTCAAATGCGCGCAAAACTATGCAAAAAAACAACAAAAGTTTACAAATCCACGACAATTTGTTGGTCTGTCAAAAAATAGATTTATTTCATCCATGCACTCAACACAGCTTCAGAACAAAACGTCGAATAAGGGAACGAACAATGATGTATGTACATAATTAGTCCTTTGTACACCGAATGCACCTCATTCAATAGATTATGAAATTGTATGAGTATTTTATTCTCTAAGAACGTGTAGAAATTAAATTAACCTTGTTTAGAATTTGCATCACTTCTTGAAGTTCCTTTAGACCAACTATGCACACAGTGTCCACGTGTATGATTGAATGAAAAACTATTAATGGATGACCAACATGTTTTGCAAACAGATTTACAAATCCTGATTCGTTACCAATCATAATGGAAATAAAAATCACTTGTAACTGATGCGACCTTTGAAAAGTCAATTTGTCGAATGGAGTTTATAATTGCTGTACATATCTTAGCCCCTGTGGTACGCTCAGGCAACGTTACAATGTACATCATTTTTACACATACTTCGTCAAACCTAGCATAAATGATGCAATGAATGTCTGTGCTCTCATTGACACAAATGGAAAAGTACTTAAGTGTTGTTAACTGTTCTGCTGTATTCTTTATTCCAACGTAAGTATCCTATCCTTTCCACTTACAAATCTTTAATGTGACTAATATTTTTTTTTCATTTCTGAAAGATTGTACCAAAAAAAAGGAAAGGAGTACATTCTAGGCATGCTTCTGTAATACATATTCACATCACTGAGCGGTTTACCATGTTGAGCAATAACTTCTGAAACTTCAAAACAAGCAACAACTGATTCAGAATTGCCCGAAATAAATTTCATCTAAGTACGGACCGTTTTTTGTGATGCTCAATCAACGAGAAATTAATTCGTTTTTTTCCTTCCTCACTTCCATTGCTAATGTTTTTATGAACAGCTTCATAATGATGCTTTAAAGAAGGCATACACAAAACTGATTCAGAAAATAAAATACATAATGCTTTATAATCTTAATCTATTATATATATATATATATATATATATATATATATATATATATATATATATATATATATATATATATATATATATATATATGAAAATTAACCCACAGGAAAAAATCATATACATGGCGTTGTTGTGTGTATATCGTAGGGATGCACAGATGTCTGTCATTAGTTGCCTATTGTTCTTTTTCTTGGTATTTTTCTGTCTTGTTTTTGTGTTTTTCCATTGGTTTGTACTAATTGATGGGCGTTCCATTCGTATCTTTGTACCCTATATTAGGTTTTCTTCTCCATTTCCATGCTATTCCTTGAAAATGAAATTGCAAATATAGTTTGAAAGTGCTTAGATTCTTCTTTTCAATTTGCTGTGGGTTAATTTTCATATTATTGCTTTCCTCACGTGCCACTTTGTGAGTTTTTCATATTATATATATATATATACATATATATATATATATATATATATATATATATATATATATATATATATATATATATATATATATATATATATATATGAGGAATTAAACCACATTCTCCGAAGACAATTTAATTCAGAACAGTTTCGATGTATCTCTGTGTCAGTTGAAAAAGGGTGTGAGATACACCGAAACTGTTCTGAATTAAATTGTCTTCGGAGAATGTGGTTTAATTCCTCATCTTTTCTTGCGATATTGCATTAATTTTCATCATATATATATATATATATATATATATATATATATATATATATATAAGATGTCTTACAGTATGTTGCACTAGGCAAACTTAACAGAAAGGTTCACGAGAGGGTACTATCCGATGAGACTGCGCCCCGCGTGAGTCGCTCGATTAGAAAAATACCCCTTACTTCGAGTTTGTATAAAGGGCCCAGAGAAGGCTCATTTCTCCTAAACCTCCCTGTTTCTATAATGAAGGCAGAGGTCTCCATTTGTAGGACACGAGCACTGAAAAGCAAAAACTAAATCGAACCCAATTGCGAATTACAAAAACCTTCAACGTGATTTAAGCTTGAGCTAGCCTCCTTTCACCTCATGGTCGGATTTTATCTTCAAACACCAAACATACATACCTCGGATTTTTAAAGACTCGCTAGATTTTCCCTCGGACGTTTCAATCCAGGATTTGGTCCCTGGATTTGCACCCGCATCTCTACTTTTCATTAAATATCCCCTCCGAGCTGTAGGCCACAAATCAAATATATGCAATACCGCAAAACACAATTCACTCAAGCTGTGGGTATTGATTAACCTTTCTGCGACGATTCGCTGAAGGGCACACGGACATTCGAACCTCTACGCCAGCCCTCCAGTTTGAGCACACTATCAATCAGTCGATATATGTAGGAGGCAACAATGATCCAAGGAAAACCAATTACCAGAGGAAAAGGACAGCAGGCAACTTCCGTGGGCTACTCGAGAGAAAGAGTGAGTGGAGTGGGCATCATGAAAAATCACTGTGAACCGTGAACCGAAGAGAAGAGCAAAGGTCGTTACACAGAAGGCGAATCCAATCGATTTCGTCTTCTCAGATACATCGATCGCACAGATAGCCTTCACACGAGAACCACAGCTGACACTCCGCTCAAAACAAGGCCATGCACTCAGCATTGGCACCCGGCACCCATGTACCATTTTCATGACTCACACCTGTCCGTTAATAGGCGATTTTTTTTATTTATATCTTCTGTCGGACACCAGCAAGATCATAGCCGCAGAAATAAACAAAGTGCATATCTTTAGGCGGGATTACGTAAAATCTAAATTATGAAACAGAAAAGAAAACAGCAGCGACAAAAAAAACGTCCAAAATAAGAACAAATATCTATCAGACATGCTCGGGTGCCGGAAGAAGACTCGCCTCCAGGGGCCCCGAGCCTGTAGCCAATAATTTGAATAGTTAAATACTATGGAAGTGGCCCACATCCAGAAAAACTCTCACGCCGCAGTTCATTGTGCAAGAGTTCTCCCCAAGGACTCAAACAGGCGGTAGCGATGCCACCCGTCTGGGTAGTGGGACAGAGAGGTACAGCTCACGAAGCTCCCCCAGATCTAGAAATTAAAGGAAAGGTGTGTTACTGTCTGGAGGACCAAGCAATCTTGACAGGAAGGTTCAGACGAGCGCCCAATTCAATCACGCTGTCACGCTAATGTATCCGATTCAGAGGCGACAAAAAGTGACCTGATACGGGCGAGAACTTTATATTCCAGCCCGCCGTCCTCCATCTTCTTTGCCATGCAGCGAAAGGTCTGGCCAGACTCTTGCCATGTAGTCAGAGTGGAAAAGAGCAAATTGCCAGTCTATTCGCTAGGTCTGTGCAGACAGCATGATAGGACGTGAGCTCCAAGAAGTTCGAGCGCAATACGAGTGCTGTAGAAGCTTCAGGAGCAGAGATGTGGCAACGGACGTGTAAAGGTAGGACCGTCCATGGTGGCGTAGTGGGCAAAACCAAGGGCGCCACTAACCCGAGAGTTGCGTCGATGGAGATGCAGGGATCGGCCGTATATAGGCATAAACTACGTACGTCATAAATTGAGCCGCATCTCCTCAGCATTGCCAAGAAGTCTCTCTACGGGTGATGTGCGGATGGCACTTGTCACTAAAAAGATACCAGTGTGGGCAGACAAAGAAATACGAGGAGCGAAGGAAGCCAGAGGAAAACAAGACACATGGAGGAAACGTGTTCCAATAAAAGGCGATCGGACCTACATTGTTATATACTATACATGTCCATGTACAGGTGAGCGAAGCGAAGACAAAGTTAGTTAATTCCAACGAAGGCGTTTTCTCTCCCTTCACCTCTTTCTTCATCATCGCACATTGCATAACGACTAAATGGAAAAAATACCATCATTTTGCGCTTCCATCCTAAAAGAGGGATTTAATTAAGTAATTAATGTTCAATAAAATTATGTATTAATTCGCTATGGCCTATGAATCAGAGTAAGATGTATGTAAACCATGAAGGACGGATCGAACTTGGGTCCAGAAATAAAATACTTGGTCCACTTCAGGCCGCATGAAATGGCTTATAATATCGATCAGACCTAGATGAGATCATCTCTCACCAAAGAATCCTTGACAATACACCAAGTGGGGGAGAAGGGTCTCGAGTTTTTAAAAAAGCTAAGCCAACGAGGGCGTGTCTATGCAGAAAGTTAGTAAGGAGGGATCTGTAAAGAGAAGTGAAGGTAGATGAAGTGAACATAGTGGAAGATATATAACGCAGGTCCTCCAGCAGGCATTAGGGGCGGAGGGTGCACAACTGCGGAAAATAGGCCTGGAGGACGTGCCGTTCCTTCAGGGTTCAGGTATAGCAAGGTCGATCATTATCCATGCTACATCATTGATCTCTTTGCGGGGCAAAGTGGGGTGTTTTTTGTCTCTGCTGGTGAAAGTCTGCATGGGCATAAGTTGCCGTAATCAAACAAGCCTATTGAGTAGGTTGTGTTAACAAACAACAAAACCACACAAAGCAGGCATGCTCCAGCGTCGGAGAGAGGAGGTCCAGCCTGCCTCCTTTCGGTGCCCGAGCATGCAACCAACATCCAGAAACTATGAACATTGGAGGAAGCCTCCTTCAAAGACTCGAACCAACACAATGAAGGGCGCACAAATCCGTCCCCAATACACAGAAACAAACGGGGGCGAACCCGCACGTCCCGGTGCCGTGGCGTTTGTGCGCGAAAATCTTCCATATATAATATGAGCTCCCATCTGACGACTAGCATCAAGGGCATATAGGTTGCAGAACTCTCAGCATCATTTAAAAGCTAGCATACTAATATGTTATTAATATAAAAAATAAAAAAGAACAAAGGCAAAACAACCAACTCAAACCACAAAAAGTAAGAACCAACCTAAAGCAAAAAGAAACCGCAAAAGGAAGCATAAAAAAAGAAGCATGCTCAAGCGCCGGAGGAGGCCAGGCTCGATCCGACGACATAGCATACAACCAACAGCAAAAGGTCAAAATAGACGAGGGCAGCCTCCTCCAAAAACTGAAATAGTCCACGGTCAGGTGTGCACGAACTCGTCCCGAGTAAAAGGGACGAGTAGTATCGACCCAGCTCGTCCCAGTACAGTTAGAGGTAACCTGCGCGAAGACCCTCCCCTCCGAGATTCAAGAATGTGCCGGACAGTCGAGGGGAGGGGAGGGGAGGGGGAGCATGTAATACTCTCAGTAAGGTGCAAGGGGGTGCTCCATCAAATGACTGCGCGCCCGATTCGGTGAAGATTAGAAAACGATCATAAGCCGTGGGAGCATTATGGTGTAGGACCAGGGTAATAGTCGCGGCGCGATGGCGCGTAACAATCTTTCCATTGGCCGTCTCTCATCTTCTTTACCACTAAGCCCGAAGGGCTGACCTGGCAGAAGAATTAAACGCTGGTCCCGTCTCCCTGACTTTCAGCAATCTCTAGAGGTTGCAATTGGTAATTTGTCGCTTGACTTTAACATACAAGAAAATAACAATTCATTTATACAGATATATTTACGGAAATTAAAGACAAAGAATTTTAGCATTTATTATATTCAATGCAACTACGTCGGTCTCAACCATTGCCTCCAGGTGGCGTCAAAACCTAGTGCAGGCCTTCTCGAAGGTCCCCCTATTTAACTAGATCCTAGACTTAAGCTCCACTTTGGTGGTGCACGGAGACTTGTTGGTCTCTCTCCCTCTCAACCACACGCGACACATAATAGTGCCGGGAGGTTCAGTCTAGGGAGTTGGGAGGCCAGATGCTCGGAGTGATGTGGTCAAATAAATTGTCTGACAGTCAAGACTGGATCCTCCTGCTTATGAGACAAGGTGCAGAGTCCTGCTGTTACACGTACACCCTTCCAGCGGCCACACCTGAATTTAGGGCAACACTAACTCCCTCAGGCACTTGATGTAGTCCTGTGAATCTAGTCTGAGGCCTCCCGAGAAAATAAACGGGGCATACCGTGGCCCTCGTAGTTTCCGAGTCGCCTTAGCTTCCTAATCACAGCATGACTCATCTAACTCTTCCCTAATCCTCAGATTGATACCCAAGCACTCAGTGTTCTTTGCATTAGAGCTCCCAGCATGAATCCCAAACAGCACAGCTCGCCTTTTCTAAAATTTCGAAGGCTTGAATTCAGGCATATTATTGCTTACTTCACAAAGGATGTACAACTTAGCCGAGTATAATAGATATGAGAGAACCAGACAACACTCTTGAGCGAATTTCAGTTGCCAATGGCGACAAATTATCCATCGCACCATGTATATATCCAGTAACCCAGAATAAGACAATCTCGAGACCGATCACCCCCCCCCCCTGCCGGATTGCTGCAGCCGTGGCATAATGGCTAATGCGAACCAGTGCGGAGATTCGATGGCTAGAGAGCACTCTGAACCGGACACTGGGTGGCTAAATGGGGTAGAAATACATCTTACACAAGGTGAAATTACACCGCATAATTAAGGCTAGTCATGGAATAGGCACCAATTCTCGGCGACCGCCAGAAGACTTTAAAAAATATCGGATCGATTTTATGGTATATGTCATGGTTCGGAGCATCAGGCGCTACGGTCGTTGATAAAGACAATATAAAACAAATATAGCGTTAAGGTAACTACCGTACATTAAATATAATAAACTTTGTGCAATACGGGGGCTGTCTAGAGAGTTGGATGCAGAAAATAAGAGAGAGAGTGGCAATTTAGAGGCTAAAGTTTTCGGAATGGTCTATAAAACTTTTGGCTTAGAAAAAGGAATGTTTTGCGAGGGAGTCATGAATTGCAACAAGCCACGAAAAAGTGTCGTTTGAAATCAATATCTGTTTTGGATATGGAACGTGATAGGAAGCTTGGTGGGCTCTTGAATGAGTGAGGATCTGGACATTAGAAAAGAGCTTTGTGGGCCGTGGTGGTATTTTACTCCCTTTGTTTCACTTAAGGGGCCAAAATAAGAATAAAATCACGCGAAAGCGGGACTGCCAAACATACGAGTCGAGATAGTTCTTTCCCTTTTATTATAAAAGGACAAAAGTAACCGATTTTAATTGAGAAGGGGGAGTAAAGTGATGGAACCAACGATGTCATTTTCAGTCGGGAAAGAAAGAAGGAGAGGGGAGAGAAGAGAATGATAGATGATGTTATTAAATAGGAGCTGGGAATCATTTCCTTTAAAGGTAAAAACCAACGGGGGCACGTTACCCGAAGTCTTTGAAAATCAATTCGTCAAGAAACCCAACACGGGGGTATATCCTTAGTCGAGAATGCGGAAAGGTTGGGAGAAGTGCGTGCCTTTGCATTCTCTGGCGACACAATTAGTATCTTCTTTTATGTCCACTTCCTTTTTCTTTATGAGCCTCTTACAAAATTTCCTGACGGAGAGAGATTGTCCCAGTTGGTTCTCACCTTTTTAATACATTTTCTTTCTAGGTTGGGTAAAATTATTGGGATGTTTATTTATTTTTCTCCCTAACCTAAATCTAACCCATCCCAACCTAGAAACTAGACTGCAAACAACCAGAAATTTGACGGCAGGCTGCATACTTAACCAGCGATGCCTATACATTATCTTATTCCTTTGTTGAATGGAAATGTGCCGATTAATTAGAGCAATGTCCTCCTCCTCCTCCTCCTCCTCCCTCATAAAATACTGCCTCGAAGCGATAGACCCGCCACTCGTCAGCATCATATTGGGTCAAAAGTGGGCCTTCTCCGCGCCGACACAAACTCGTTAAAACTTCAAATACGCTTAGTCACGTCTCATAAAGAGATTTGATAGCACCGTTATCTTCAGAAGAAAAGAATGAGCAAAGCATTTTCACTCTCATTGAAAACTTACTGCATTTGACCAAAGCGGGAGCACCTCCAACGCCCAAGAGAAGCAGCGAAAGATTAAATAGGTCCCACAGATGCCAATCGGCTTTGTTTAATTCCTTTATAAGAGTTCCGCTTATCAATGTACATAAAGAAATGTTTTTGCCCATATCGCTGCGTGCGCATTAATATGCATGCACACATTTGCGCTGGTACTTCATAGGAAAGTTGTAGATTATGTTTCGACAAAGACGCAGACGCATTTTAGCAGCGCCAACGTCCGAATACAGACGCCTTTTCGGGCTGATAAGCAGAACATTTACCGATAACATTTGCGAGGAGGCAGGCTCACTCTTCACTCCACCATAAGTGAATTCGTAAACTTTTACTTCCATCTCAACTCCTTCGATAAAAATAAAAACATCACCTCATACAGACGCACATATACACACAAGATAAAATCAGTGCGTACACAAAAGCCAATGCACAGTCTTTTCCCTTTTTCCGCTCGGATATAAAGCGGAAACAAAATCGACGCCAGCGATCAACCGAATCTGCTGCTATGAATGCATGTTCGATGTATGTGTCAAGTTCAGCCAATCCCAAATAATCTATAGTTGTCCGAGAAGAGAAAATCCGATACACGGTCCACTAACATCCAAATGGGATTTTACAATCAACTTTAGAGCTGAAAAAGATAGAAATACAAAAAATAAAGAAAATAATATCAAGTCAAAAGAATTTGCAGAGCAGAAAAAAGGACTTAGCCAGCTTACGCCTTTTTGTTAATTCAAAGCTCTTGTAGAGGCCGGGTATCATCACACAGCTGCGAATATTAAAGAGAAGCACATACTTCTAGGATAATAAAAATAATACAAAAACAGTAAAAACATCAAAGAAACAAAATAAAAAAGAAAAAGGCAGCCTCAAGCCCGGAGTTGACTCGCTTCCTCAGGTGCCGAACATCCAGCCAACGCCCAAAAATACTATGGACGAGGCATGCCTCCTACCAACACTAAAAATACCACAGTCGAGTGTACACGAACTCATACCCCTAACATAAAGGACAAGTGGAAACGAACCCGAGGTAGCGCGAGCGAAGCTCCCAAGTGACATTGAATGAGAATGTGCCGGACAGACTGGCGGAACAAGAAGTCGTCAGAGTAATTTTGAAGGGAGCTAACTAGCTCTCCATCAAATGGCGCTGCGTCAGGCAAGTGTGCCAAATTCAAGGACGGCGGAAAACGAGATGATGCCATCAAGGTATTAGGGAAGGAGGATGACGAGGAAGGTCGAGGCGCATTTTTTTTTAATTTAGAATTCATATGGCGATAACCTATTAGGGCAAAAGTCACCGTAGTCACCATGCAGCCTAATGCTAGGCTGCTGACAACAAAAACAAACATAAAAGGGAAAAAAAGCAAGAAGAGGAAAGCACGCAACGGCGTCGGGCTGAGGCGAGCCTCCCCCGGTGCAGAAACACAGGACCTACAACAAAGTCAAAATAAAATGGAGACCACCCTCCTCCAAAAAATCAGTGTGTACAAGAAAGCCATTACGAGTATAAGGAACATGCGGTAGTGAACTCACTCGTCCCGATACGGGGACAGGTAAAGTGCGCGAATATTAGACAGACTAGGACATTCAACAAGAATATAACGGAGTTTGAGGGACAACGCAGTCGTCGCAATAAACTGCAGGCGAACGCTCCATAAAATAGCGGTATGTCCCGCGAGTGTGACAAATTCGAAGACGACATACAGTAACCTAACTCCGTCGCGGCATTGGGGGTTAGGTCCATGTGAACAATTGCGGTGCAATGGCACGCAACTTTAAGTTCCCTTCGACCGTCTCCCATCTTCTTTGCCAAGCAGCCCAGAGAACTGGCCGTATTCCTGCCATGTAATCGGTGTGAGGAAGAGCGAAACGATGGTCTGGTTGTCCAGTCCTACTGACTCTTTGGGCCCTCATCGGTGCGCTGATTCCTCGCAATTACTTTTTTTTGTCCATACGACACTCAGAAGGCTTTGTGAGTCAATAAAGGTCACAATCCGGTCTCTGAACTGGCACGACGCGTTATCTCCCGTAACGAGCGGTGTATTGCAACCAGTTCAGCCGTGAAGATAGACGCAGTGCTTGGTAGGGCCCAGCTGACTTCAACAAACTGAGGGTATACTGCGTGGAAACAGAGCCCCTCCTGGGACTTAGAACCATACGTATACACTGGCAAAAATCCAGTGTGACAGGTAGTTTTTTTTATGAGCCTATCTGGCGACTGCCTTCTTGGGCACAAGTCGCCGTACTCATCACCACAGCCTAGTACTAGGCTACTTTAAAATAACAACAAAAAGAAAAAGAAAAAAGGCGACAGGAAGCAGGTTCGAGCGTCGGGGGGGGGGTCCGCATCCCCCCAGCGCCGGGACGTGCGACCTGCAGAGAACACAACAACAAAGAAACCCCACCTAGTTAAATAAACGGGAGAAGGCCGGCCTCCCCCCAAAAGTCTATAAGTCCACCAGTCAATGTGCACGAACTCGCCCCGAGTAAAGGGACAGGAGGTAGCAACCCCGCCCATCCCGGTACCGGGACAGGTAACGTGCGCGGAGATCACCCAGACTGGGACATTCAACAAGAATGTGTCGAACAGTTTGGAGGATAACGCAGTCTTTACAGTAGGGCGCTGGCGAGCGCTCCATCAAATGGCGGTGGGTCCCGCGAGTGTGTCCAATTCGGAGACAACAGAAAGAAACCTGAAGCCTTCGCGGCATTGGGGGGTAGGTCCATGATGTGTGACACAATACTCCCGGCGCTATTGAAACTTTGGGATAAGAGGCGTGGCGACAAATAGTCAAAAGTTGTAGCCTATAGGAGGCGTCTTGGAGAGAACCAGGAACGGCACAAGACCAAGAGCTACACCGGGCTTTCGAAGTTTACTAGCCTTAAGACCAAAGGGCTTAGGGACTCTCGTCTCTGGGAAGGTATAACACCGTCGAGATCGACAGCGGATGTAGTAAGAGCCGTTGGCGACTGAGAGAGACGCCGGGCTCACGCGTACAGGCGCATAAGGCACTGGACCCGGTGCGGAGCGAGTGGCATCTCCCCAGAATCTACAGGTAGTCTCTCGAGAAATGGAGTACGTGCCGAAGGCACTGGTAGCCAAGTGAAGACCGGTCTGGTGGATCCAGTCCACTTTCCGCGATACACACTCGGATGCGAATGCATAAAAATCGCATCCTAAGTCAAGCTTCGAACGAACAAGGGATCGACAGAAAAGCAAGGCAGTAACCCTATGAGCCCCCCATGTGCTGAAAGTCACGGAACGCAGAATGTCCATGGCGCAGGTACAAGAGACCCTAAGGCTACGAATATGAGCCTCTCAATTGAAGCGTCGATCAAAACACAGACCGAGAAAACTACAAATCACCCCACTTCCAGGCAAACCCCGTTTAGGAATAAGACCGGGTTCGGGGTGGAGCCTTTGGATGGCTCATAAGTATACCACGTTAATCTTTGCCAAGGAAAATCGAGACATGTGCGCTTCGGCATAGCGAGAGATGCGGTTCAATGCCTGTTGGAGTCGACGCTCCAGAGTAGGCATCTGAGCCGCACCAAAAGAGATCGAAAGGTTGTCCACGTAGAGCGTAGCGAGAACGTCTTCCGACAGCAGGGAGATAATGCCGTTGAAGCTAAAGGCAAAGAAGGTAACATTGTGGACACTTCATTGAGGGACACCTAATTCCTGCTCGATTGCGCCGGAGAAGGCTCGCCTGAACCGTACGCGAAATGGAGGCTCTCGTACAAACTGAGAAATAAAGATTGGGAGGCGTCCCCATGCTACCATCGTGAGGAGGGTCTCCATGATACCATATCGCAATGCGGTATCATTGGCCATCTCACGATGGAAAAACACTCTGGCGTAGAGCTGTCTACGAAGGAAGGCCTCACAGACGGCATTTTCCAGTTGAAGCAAAGCATCCACAATGAGTGGAACTTTGCTTAGGCGCACTGTGTATAAGGAAGGTGTCATCGAAACCCATGTACGTAGCGAAGGACGCGTACGTACATTAGAGGATATATGTGTATATAACTGTATATATACATATTCTCATGGCTTTTATCTCTTTCCTCCCAACCAATAGATACATATATGTATGTATATATATATATATATATATATATATATATATATATATATATATATATATATATATATATATATAGACGTATTGTCTGGGGAGGTGACCTATTCCTCGACACTAATAAATTATAATACATATAATAAATACTAATAAATATAAAAATTATACTAAAAAATAATAACAACAATAATAATGCTAATTATAATAAAAGGGTAAAGTAGTGCTGAGTGTGGGAGAGGGAAAAGCGCACCAACAACTTTCCCAGGCTTCATCATCGAGTTCAAGTCAACCGAGTGACGTGGCCTCCTTAATTTGCACTCAGGCCGGGAGGATTGCAGCACCTCTGGATACCAAGTGTAACAGGGTACGCAGAGTACCCACTGGGGGAAGGGGGGGTTAGAACGAATGAAAACACGTTAAAAGAGTAGCCCTAACATAACCAAAAGTGTTGAACGCGTCGGAACGAATTATGTACAAGGCGGGGGTAGGTAAACGAAACAAGGCGGGGGTAGGTAAACGAAACCCTAAAGCCAAGAATGTGTCCCTCCCAGGTGAGGTGTCTGTCAAAAACAAGAGCGAGGAAACGGTGCATTCTTCCACATCGAGGCCTATTTAAGAACTCAGTACCGTTTCGGCCAAGGGAACCGAAACATGTGCGCTTCGGGATAGCGAGAAATACGAATCAATCAATGCCTGTTGGAGTCGACGCTCCAGAGTTGGCATCTGGGTCGCGCCAAAAGAGATCGAAAGGTCGTCCATGTAAAGCGTAGTGAAAACATCTTCCGGCAGCACCGAGGTAATACTGTTGATGCTCAGGGTAGAGTGTAACACTGATGATACTTATTTGCGGAAGGCCCTCTTCCTGCATAATTAGTTCGGTGAAAGCATGGTGTAAAGGACTATATGATCCCTAAGCAATATTTGCGCACGAAGTGAGTGAAGCCCACGTCGCTTAGTGTGAACAGGTCGTTGAAGGGATCTCTGCCTCGATCTAAAATCTAATCAGCGTTTTCAGCTAGCCCACAATGTACTATAAATGCTGTCTGAGCAGCACCACGGCTAAATAATACGGACTAAGCGATCACAAAGGACTCCACCACGGTCTCCTGGAGGACGGGATAGGAGGGCGGTCTTACAATAACTTATCCCGAATCTTTTTTTACATGCTTCCACATCTCTAAAAGAGAAGTCTCACCATTAAGTGAAGAGAGAGATGTTCACCAAGCGGGGCGAGCGTGCTTCGAAACGTAGCGGAATCTAGCCCTCGCTCAACGAAATTCACACAAGGGGCTTATAGGCATATCGCTTCTCCCTGAGAGGTCTCGCACACGGCCAACGATCAAAGAAGCGGTGGGCGTGAAACGGCCAGACGTTCGAGGACTCGTAATCATGCCCGCAGCGATGAGGATGATAGAGAACTCAATGGCCCCATCAACCGACCTAAACTGCTCAATTGAGATAGAGAAATCAATTATATATTCGAATGCCCACGTCCACTCCAAACACTAATAAAGTGGTATCTCAGGAGACAGCGGCCCAGAAAAAGATATTTGAATTGGAAAGTGCTCGCTACCAACAAGGTTATCGACCATTTCCTCCAAAATCAGGGTGTACGTTGGGAGAGCATGGGGATAATTAATAGATCAATGCAAGAAAATGAATTAGTGTTCGGCCAGTGAAAAGTGAATTCATCAAAACTTGGCGTATAGTCACGCCAGAAAGAGTGTTTACAAGTTCAAATCCTCGAGGAGAACGTACATCAGCTGTGCCACAACGCGACGGAAATTTCCCAACGTCTGTAACGAGGTATTTAAAGCAGAGAGAACGGAGACAGTCTGGTGTGAAGCGCTCATCTACCTGTCCCATCCCGTGGCAGTAAGGTTACAAAATCCTTATACCACAGGAAGGTGGCCTAAGGAGACGCGCCCAACATAGTTTCTTGAAGACACAACGCTATGGGACAAAGAGAAGAGACGAACCTCCGCATCACCATCCAATTAGACCGGAGTCCGCGGCAATTTATTTGAAGGCATAAGCCCTCCGGACCTATTTTGGAGGAGCTCATGAGGTTTTCCGCGAGGCCAAGACCCTCACCAGAATTACCAGTGTCTTCCTGAGACGGAACTCAGGGGACTGTTGACCGCGGGAAGTGCTGAAGTCGATACTACGTTCGAGGACTTATTTGAGTGCTGGCCAGATGCGCGAAACTTTCCTTTTCTCTGACTCGAAACCTTGGTATGGTGGGATGGTTTTGGGGCGTTTCGACTATCTGAACTGGCTCGTCCAACCTCTGACAGGGGCGTGGGGGCAGAAGCTCCCCTTCATTCGGGAGGGAAGATACTGAAAGCCACAGGATAGCTTCAAAACCACTTTCCTGGCTTTTTCCTCCTTAGCTTCTGACATGGTTAAGGTGACCGGCCATTTTGAATTTTGCGAAGGGGTAGCGTGGATACGAGGCGCGCCCCCGTATTACTGACACTTCTACTGGGTTGGCACCTGGAGGAGGTAGTACCTAGAAAAGAGTTCCGACTGGGCGCGAGAGGTACCGTCCTCGTAGGCCTGGAGCAGTGATAATAAGTTGGCGTTTTCTTAACTAGAGATGCCTAGCAGATCCTTGGTTACGCAGACAGCGAGGAGGATTAATTCCTTCTCTCTTTGAAAGAAGTTCAACCATCCGTACACTGAAAGACAAGGACTTTTTTGCCAATTCACAGCCTTAAATGACAGAGCTTTGTCAAGCATAACGGCTTTGAGCAGTTAGCGCAGATTTATGTTTGACCAGAATTAGCACCGTGTTCAAATTTTATTGTATAGCACCTCCGCGGAAACGGCACGAATGCCTTCACTCGATAGCGATACCAGTCAACTTGAATCAACTGAGGGAGCCTGTATCGGTCAAACGTAAAAAGGCTTACAAGGGTCTCTCAAGGGCCTTCCCCGTTTCCTCATCACAGAATCGACATTGACGCCCGCTGGTCGGCCAGCTCTTCGGTGATATCCACTAAGGATTAGTCGAAGAGTTCCCTTGCATAGACTATACTTTGGACGAACTCCATAGTAAACTGCGGGGTAACCTGCACAGATGAGCCATCAAGCGCCCATGGGGCGGTTATAATGGCGCCCTGGCATGGTCAGCCGCATTCACCAAAATGCTGCCGTCCGAGAAACGGGCCACCTTCGGCTCCCTAGACAGAACCTTGGCCAAGGTCCGACGTTGGTGGAAGATGTATCCTTTGGCCAACATGCTCCCATCAGTAGCACGAATAATCAGAAAGCGTTTGTAGACTGTTAGTTCGAAGACGCCGGGCAGCCTCTCGATGAGGGGCATCGACGTCACCAAGGTTCCTTCTCCTTGCTTTTCTTTGGCCTATCTACCCGCCTCTAACTGGCGTCCCAACACCGGAAATGCCATCGTTGCCTCTGTCACCCAACGAGTTGGCATGGGACATATCCATCCCCGAAACCCCCCACAAAGAGAGGAAGGCGGGAAGTGTACCCTATTCTCTTCCCAGCCAAAAGGGTCCCCTAGGGCGAGGACCTGGGGACTGAATCACTGCCAACACCCTGCCGCCTGGGGCATGGACATTGTATCGAGGACTCATTAGGTCCGTGTCCTTAGTTTGCTTTCATAGGTTAACGGGGCCAGCAAGCAGACCTCCAAGGGAAAAGTTTGGAGAAGGGGCAGGCCCCAAGAGTAATAATACGCGTCGATAATTATAGCATGCGACTTAGTGGAACCCACCGCCCCTCGCCCCTCTAAGGGGTTTCGGCCAATCAAGCCGAGGTTCGGAGGCTTGTTGCAAGGCTCTTTATTAGTTTTTTTTTAGTAGGCCCTTGAAAAAAAAGGAGAGGGCGTTACTGGCTCAACTAGAACGTGGCTAGGGAACAACTATAAAGAACGGGGGAAGAGGGAAACTCCCTCCTCCGTAGACAGGATAGGAGGCTCTCTCTCTCACTTCGCTAGAAGTTTGAAGGTACTTCTTGGAAAGCACAGGGGGAGCCGCTTCCCTTGAAAGATTGAGCTGCCCGATGACGGGTCTGAAGATAGCAAAGGGGAAGACTATTTGCCAGTTAGGGGTGGTGTGAGGAGAACCATTACCACAGTGGAAGGAGGGCATCGAGTTAACTCGCTCCCCCTGACCTAGGAAAGTAGATCAGTAATAACAATAAAAGTTGTAAAAGGGAGAAGGGGGAGGCAGGTACTATCTCATCAAGATTTTTGGACCTGCCAAGGGGTAACCTCTCAGGGTGCGATAAAGAAATTGGTCGCACCAGACCCACAGCCATATCGACCAGGGGGTCATCCACTTGCCTTTCAATACCCCAAAGTCCCATATACCAAGTGAGCAACCAGAGGGGGGGAGGCTGAAATGGCTACCTTTTACTTAGTCTTACTGGTCGTCGACAGGACGGCCAGGAACTGGTGTCATTTGTTGATCAACCAATGGATCCAGAAGTAGAACCCAGGACTTTTAGTTGGGCTGACAGCCAATAAAGCCGTCAAACTTCTTTTCCGACACGAGGTACTTGGTTAGGTCCTTGATACAAGGAGTCAAGATTAATTAAAAGAGATATTAAAGAGGTGCAAATGAGAACTCAAACGAGGGAAACAGTTTCTCTATAGCGAGACTATATTAAAGGTATTTACTAACCGCGCAAAGAGAACACGTACTTCTCCAGATGCCAGCTGTAGCATAGTTACCAATGCTACCTGACACCCTCTTGCGGAGATTAGCATATAAAGAATAAAAATGTACGAAGGGTCGATGAACCATTGGGGAATGTAGGGCTGGCCAAAGGAAAAAGTTTATTCGAAGGGGGCTTTACGTTTATAAAGAATACAAAATTTACCCGTCGTTATAAAGTTGTTTATGCAAAAGTTGCCTAAATGATGTATACAACACCGAGATAACATCATTTTGAACGAGCTATGAATAAAACGTTAAATAAACACATTATTTAACGCTTTGGAATGCAATATTTCTCAAAATAGATATACTAGTACGGAATTATCCGTGTCTCATTAATATTCGTTCGATATAATTTTGAAATTATAAAAGACTGCTATGATGTAAATTCCAACCCTTGTAAACAAACAGATTTTTCGCTTCTCCCAACCGCCAAAAGATAAACGGCACATCCGCCAGAAAGTTGTTCAGAGGAGGTAAGGAATCTTGAAGTTTGGTGAAACGAAAAGGGGAGAGTACATAACTCGGCTAAGTGAGAGGAGACTACTTAGGGTGCGAGGGAAAAAAGGGGGGGGAGCGCAACCCGCCTAAACCTCCCAATGCTTCAAAAGGGTTGCAAACGGAATCTAGTGTAACCAACGAGGCATTTTCAAAATAGCAAGACATGAAAAATGTGGATAAATGAAAACAAAAATGAGCAACAAAGGTTAATAATGTGCATTAATCTTAACAAGTGAACAAGTGACACGAGGTTCCTTGTGTCTGTTACCTTGCCTATCCCTCCCAGCGTCTCCTATATTACATACATCTATGGCGCCTCTTGCCACGCTCCCTTAACACAAATCCCCCCCCCCCCACACACACACACTTTTCTGTCGTTACGCTCTAACGATGACAGTTTTCGCCTCGCAGACAACGATGTTTACGCACCTTGTCCTGAGAAGGGGGCTTGCGCCCACCCAGTGCCAACGCTCGTTGCTGCCACAGGCGCGGCGCCTTCCTGTTTATTAAGCGGAGGTGGCATTGTTTGAGAAAAGGGCCAGGCTGCTTCCGCTCATATCCTTGAGCGAAACGTGGAGAGGCGGGCAAACACGAGCGAGCCAACGTTCGTGAATCACGGGAATCCCTCAATTTAAGAAGAGAATCAACTCTCAGAGAGCGAGGGCGAAATAGGGACAGCTCTCAGGAATAGCGACCGGCTATACACCAGTGAAGATAATTGGAAGACAAGGACGAGGAGTATGAATAAAAAAAAATATATATATTTTTGTGCTTAGAAAGCGGAAACCATCAGGGGCATCTCACCAGAAACCATTTCAGTTAAGGTTCACAAAATAATGAAATTAGGAGCGTTTGAAATGTGTGGAAGGTACATCACAACCTAGGCGGCACAAAAGGAAGAAATACACTCCAAGGAAAACTTGGGGGGGGGGCGTTTACTCGAGGAACAAGTTGTCAAAAAAGCACAAGGACTCAACATTTTTTTTTTTTATTAAGGGGCTATCTGGCGACTGCCGCAAGGACTCAACAAATACCTTTTGGGGGGCTGAATGAATACAGGAGATGGACAGATTTTAAAAATGGACGAGGATGAGAATGTCAGTTAACGACTGACCAAGAAACGCCAGGAGGAGACGAGAGGAGAGGAGAGAGAGAGAGAAGAGAGCAAAGGAAAGGAGGTGATAAGAAGGAGATGATAAGAAAGGAGGGGAAGAAATGAGAGGGGAAGAAAGGAGAGGGGAAGAAAGGAGAGGGGAAGAAAGGGGAGGGGGAAGAAAGGAGAGGAAAATAAAGAAGAGTGGACGAGAGAAAAGGAAAGGGGAGGAAAACCAACGAAGGCATTTCCCGCAACAAATTTGTAAGAGAAGATCTGTAACGAAAGTGGATAAGGGGTAAATGATATGCGCAAAATATATAAGACGCAGATCCTCCTACAAACATTGGGGCGGGGGGGGGGAACACATATAAGGGTGTCGTAGTCGGGACGCAATCTTCCAGATGTCAGCTGCAGCATTTTTTCATGCTACACCCTTACACCTCATTGCGGGAGTACAAAGGAAACATGGGAAAAAAAGTGGTGTGTCTACTCCGATAGGGGATAGTAGAAGGGAAAAAATATGAGAAGAATGCATCTATGTTAAATAACCTCCTCCCCTCCCCTTTCCTATCCTCGCCGAGAAATGAGGGACTCCAGTCCACTTGATCCAAAGTTTCTAACCGGGGACTCGAAGTGGCAGTAGCTCCAAAATCATGTTACCTACCAATGATTTGCGAGGAGCCATACACGCGACGAGATCAGTGGGAAGTCCATGTTTATTCAGGAAGGACTATCAATTCATCCCCTAAGTTCTATCCGATTTTGATTTATCTAAAATTTAACAATATTTTGGAATGTCAATTGGAGTTGAGTAATATTTATATGCATTTAGACACGTTTAAACTAATTAAATTTTATTTTGCAGGTTTTTGCAATTAGAATTTCACTAATTATACCCCTTAAAACATGAAAGTATCTAAGAAGCATTTAAGGCACATGTATAATGGTTAATGAGTTTAACCATAGGAAATCAGCAGCTGACGCAATAAAAATACTTTCAGAACGTGGTTTGCAAAATTCAGAGATGGAGATTTCAGCCTTGAAGATGAAGCCCGAACAGGACGTCCAGTTGAGTTTGATGAAAAGCTCCTTGTGGCATCACTTGAAGAAGATCCTGCATTATCAGTTAAAGAATTGGCAAGGAAGATTGGTTCAAACCATACAAATATTAACAGTCATCTTCAACAGCTTGGAAAGGTTCCAAAATTCGGAAAATGGGTGCCTCATGAATTGTCTGAAACAAATCGCAAATCTCGAGTTGAGATTTGCTCTTCTTTACATTCTCGTGAACTCATAATACCCTTTTTGGTTATACCCTTTTTGGTGATGAAAATGTATCTTTTATCAAAATGTTAAACGTCGTAGACAATGACTTGGTAAGGGGGATATCCGCAATCACAACCCAAAAGTGAACTTCATGCGAAGAAGATTCTTCTCTCTGTTTGGTGTGATTTCAAACGAGTCATCTACTTTTGAGTTGCTACCAACTAATTTTTTTTTTAATTCTATAGAGCCCATCTGGCAACTGCCCACTTGGGCATAAGTCGCCGAAAAACACGACAGCCTAGAACTAGGCTACTTTAAAATAAAAATATGAAAACTTAACAATGATATAAATTGGAAAAACTTAACAATCAGGAAGCAATCTCCGGCAGCGGGGGGAGGTCCCCCTCACCCCGGTGCAGGAGAGTGCAACCTACAAACAAAACAATAACAAAAAAAGAACCTTAAATAAAGGGGAGAAGCCCGGCCTCCCCCAAAAAGTCAACAAGTCAATGTGCACGAATCTGTCCCGAGTACAAGGGACAGGCGGTAGCGACCCCGCCCATCCCGGTACCGGGACAGGTATCGTGCGCGAAGATCACCCAAACTGGGACATTCGACAAGAATGTGCCGAACAGTCTGGGGAACGACGCAGTCGTTGCAATAGGGCGCAGGCGAGCGCTCCATCAAATAGCGATGCGTCACACGAGTGTGTCCGATTCGGAGACGACAGAAAGCAACCTGAAGCCACCGCGGCATTGGGGGATAGGTCCATGGGAACAGTCGCGGCGCAATGGCACGCAACTTTAAGTTCCCACTAATGCAATAATCAGCAATTAGAGCATTTTTTATCTAAAACCTGTACAGAACTTATGGGATGGACTGATATGTACTACCAACCAAGGCACCCCGTTGTTAATAAATAGAGGGTAACCAAGGATGATAAGAGTGCGTGCGAAGTGACAAGAAAAATTAACATCGAAACCTCGAATTTCAGACTCGAAAAAACGTTCTACTAAATTTGTCCCTTGCCTTCTCCAGGAACAGGAATTCATGTAGTTTTTAGATAAACTTCCCCCCACCCATCTTGATTATCGCTACCAACGAGTGCCTCTACCTCGTTGGTTGGCACTCGTTTCCTGGCGTCCAAGCATCCAAGGCACAACAAACCAAATACGGATCCATGGCTAAAGAAGTAAAGTTACGCTTAACGAAGAATCTCGTAAGAATAGAAAAGATCAAATTGGAATTATAAATAATGTGGAACAAAAAATTGGAATGAAAATGGGCGTTAGAGCAAAAATTCCAAGGAGAAACGTTTAAAGCTAAATGTGGTCGATTTAAGACTTTCTGGACACTCAAATGTGCCACGAAGGCACAAGGGTCAATTTATACGAAAATAAACCCGCTTTGGGGATAATATCGGAGAACCGAGTCGTAAACAGCCATCGCGTGTCCCGAGAGCTTCGACAGTGTATTCGATGAACGTACCTATGGATAAACTAAAGTCCCTTAGCAAGTGAGCTGCTTCGCTAAGGCTCATTTGTGGCCGCTTCGCACGCGATACTTCGTTACTCACAACACGATAAATCACTACCCGCTGTCATCACTATCATGAAATGACAGTAGTGGCCCCTCAATGGGCGGATGGTAAGGAGAGGCGAGCACCAGATGGGGAGGGGTAAAAGGCTCGATGGCCTCCTGAGGTGGCCGCCATACTTCAGGGAATACCTATAAACCTCCAGTAAGACGTTTGGCGCCTCCCGACCAAGGGTGCCCTGATAAGAATCAAGGCGCATATCCCCGCCCAAGCAACTCATCCGCTCTGACATCTCTCTAAGGAACGATTTACTTACACCTGCGAACGGTCATACAGCAGTCGCAGCCCAAATATTTAACTAGTTCTTCTACATAAATCGTCCTGTAGGAAGGGGCACATGTGGGACATGTGCGCATACGAAAATATCACTTTTCAAACGTGAACAAACTATCCCAGTAAACCACCGATGTCGCAATCAGGAGGGTCATATGAAGGGTGAACCTGAGAACTGAGCGAGCAAGGAGAGATGCATCCTACCCCCCCCCCCACTCCCAACCGCAAAACAGCAGGATCTGCGATCATCTCAACAGGCACACTTGGATACTGGAGGGAGGAACCTATAAGTCATGTTGGCGGGTAGCTTCTCTCCCCCTCCGGCGCTGCCAATTAACTGACTGGCACAAGACTCCCTCTTCCGCCATCCAATTCATTATGGCACCATCCCTGCTACAGGCAGAGAGCAGGAGTCATTTCACCTAGCCTGGTTTCCCGAGCAGTAATATACTCACCAAAAAGGATCTGCAAAAGGTGGGCACGGGTGGATTCAATGACTGGGTACCGCAGAAAAAGATACCCATAAACGATAATATATAAACACAATGAGCAAAGGGGGGGTTGGGTTAAATAAGAGAGTGGTGAAATTTAAATCGTAATAGAAAACTTCCCCCAAAAGGAATAAAGATTTCGGAGTAGAAACTTACAAATGCATCACAACTATATCACCCGTTCTTTAGGGGTTGCCTTGAAACCATCTCCGATACATCATACCAAGTCACATTTTATGTAGAAGAGTTGAGAGAATAATGTGAGTATCAGTGTTATATGAGTTATTTGTGTTTGTATACTATAATATGAACAATTTAAATTATTTTATTTGACAATGCTCTGCCCATTGTATGCTTGTGTACTTATTTTTTTTTCAGCAATTAGTAAGAGTGAACGGTAAAATTGCCGCCAGAATGGCTACTATACAAAATGAAAAAAAAACTGGCAAAAGTGTTAGTCAGACTTGAGAAGCCGATGTATAATAATGACAGAACCGTCAAATACGAACAAGAATTGTATCAAAAGAGCAAAATACTGAAGCAAAAGGACAGCCAAAAATTAGTTTATGAGTTGAAAAACGCATTGCATTAAAACCAATCGAAAAATGACAAGAAAAATGGAAGAACTGCACTTTCTAAAAGTTTGGTCATAAAACCAACGCTAATATACGAAAAATGGATATCATTAGTATTAAAGCTGAACTACTGATTAGTCGCTTCAACTATCAATTAGTTTTCCTCGAATTTGTATCACAATAGTAACGAGGCCGTGCCATGCAGAATGTTTGTAAGTAGAGATGTGTCAAGAGAGAGTGAGAGGAGGAAAAGTGAGAAAGAAGGTATTCCAACTGCCAACAAAAGTACATCTGTGATGATTTGGGCGAGATAAATTGTCGTATTCAGTTGGTCGCGCCCCCACGCAAGGGACGGACGGCCCTCGAGGAGTGGCGCGTCCTCCCGGTCAGTGTGCCCAGGTAGTCTCAACCTGACAGACTACCTGGGCGGGTGATTTTCTTTTCGTTATTTTGCCCCTTCTCACAATCCCATCTTAGCCGGTAGCTAATTTTTAAGGTTAGTCGACGACCAGCCTTTATCCATTCATCCCTAGTCGGATCTGGAAAGGGGTGATCCCCTCCCTCTTGGCTCATGGGGTAATTAACATGACTGAATCCCTCTTCCCCATATACTGCCCTTATCTTTCTATCACTATCTTCAACAAGTGCGCGTCAGGTTTAGCATGGAAATCACGCTGCAGCTGACATCTGGAGGATTGCGTGCGCTCCCTGCCTCTATGATTGCCGCAGGATCTGCGGCTGTATCTCTTCCAAATCCTTCCTTTAGCTTCACCACTTTCTTTATAGATCCCCCCCTTTATCTCTAAATTTTGAGAAAAAATTATGACTACCTCCATGTAAAGGCTTAAAACACAACGATGCGACCAACATAATGATGCGCTCGTGCACATAACATAACTCAGCTTTGATTTGAGGAGCATCGAAAGTCTTTCGTGCGCAATACAATCCCTTGGCCTGAATGAAGTAAGAAGCGAATCTTTGAACTAAGAGTCATGTTATGGGTGAAAAATAGTACATTTCAGTGTAAACTATTAGTGTACCTCCTTCAAGAGGGGGCAAGCTTTTTTTCAATAAAAATGAAGACAACACCAATTTAATCAAAATATATATTTAACAAGGACCTCAATTATTCTCCCTTATGACCATATGACTTTACGACCTTGAAAACTTTCAATAATTCCCTGACTAACCTTGGGAGTACCTTAGCAATTATATCATTCGAAAGATAATGTAAAACAACGTAGGGGTTTCAAATTTCGTTAGAATCGGTTGAATAGTTTCGATGTTACTGCCAAAATACTCAGTGAAAAGTAAAATGTTTAGCATCCGACAGATCGACATACGGACCGACAGTAACTTTGCGACTAAAAATGGCGTGCAAAGAGTGGTGAGAATGGGTGTAGAAGGCAATCTGGAGCGCTGGGGTTAGGGCGGGAGTGTTGGGTGGTCCGAAAGTCTTGTAAATGTTGTTTTATTTTTTATTTTCAGATGACCACGAAAATTATGGTGTTCATGCAGACCTCGATGTGTCAGTGAAAGTGAATACACTAAAACCAGTACATGTGTTTGATATTATTATATCGTTTATCTATTGTTATTATTAATTTTCAGTAGGGAGTGACAAGACTTTCGGACCACCCTGTATAATTCTCCTGAACCTGACCCAGTTACATAATGCTTCCGTTGCGGGAGTAGGAATACATCATACACCGTTCGGGTGTCCAATGTGTCAGGCCATTATATTTAGTCTTCTATTATTTTTCCTCTCCACCGACTGCAGAGGCATCGTTAGTTGGGCCCGGAAGTCGGATCCCCCAGAGAGCAGCCCTCGCATCCGTTGGATCGGGCGGAAAATGGCGTGGGGACATGAGACGTAGAGGCGCCATATTTAGAACGCGGTCTGGATTTGCTTGCTGCAAAAGCCTAAAAGGAGCAAGTAAAATGTAGTGTAGTGTCATGCAGCGAGTGTAAATTTCAGTCAGAAATGCTTGCGAAAGCATAAAGGGGTGGGTAATTTCTAGTAGTGTTGAAGCCCTCTCATTTGGAAAGTAGTTTATAATGATAACGATTCAAGTACAAACTTATGATTATCACACAATATTTCACTTGTTGGCGACTAGGAGGGGGAGGGAGGCTATGAAAAAATGACGAGACGTGGTGATGATTCCTATTATAAAAAAAATCTGCAAAACTAAGAGCTATTTCATATCAAAATTATGAAGGAACTCAGGACATAATAGTTTATCGACAGCTCATTGGCATCATAAACTAAATATTGTACCGAGTTCGAGATTTGTTTTCATGCTTTCAATACAAAATACAGTTCGAGTAGACTTTGAACTGAAGAAACTGTAACCACTTTAATAAATAATCTTAATAATCATAAGCATAATAATATGATTATGATTGTTATTATGATTAATAATAATGTAAAGCGTATAGTCTGCACTTAGTAATTCTTCAACCAATCACGTTAGATTGGTGCACACCGAAATCAAAATTTTCTTCGCTCGTCCCCGATTGTGATTGTGATGGACGCGGAAAAGGAGGTAAATGCGCAGACAAATTCATAGCCTACTCCAGTAATTTTAACCGATCTCAAGGCGAAGTTCCATTATGGCGGAAGAATAAAAGAAGCCCGCAAGTAGGCGAGCAACTTTACTCAAAGGGGGTCCATGGGGTCAGCCCCACTGGAAAACAAAAGGGTTTCCCCTCCGCAGCCTAAAAGGGGGATTAAACCGACGAGGGTGACGGCCATGCAGTCGATCTTCGGAGTCCTAAATATTTCGCTACTATGGCTAATTGAAACGCCCTCTGGGTATGCAGCCATCTGTGATACCATGGAGGACGTGAAAAAGTTGGTCTCTGAAGAAACTAGGAAAAGCGTTAACAAGATCGGATTGGAAGCCACAATCTATACGATATTAGTCCAACGAACTATAACGAACCCATCCTTTACTGACAAATCCAGCAAAGAGATAAAAGAAGAAATAAGTGCCAATCACAAATGGGCAAAAATAACACGAGTGGAAAAATTCAGCAATGCGCAGAACATTATAAAAATAGTGCTCACCAGCATTGAAATGGCACAAAGAGCTATGAGCGAGGGACTACGAGGCTTCTACCTTAAGGTTTCACCCGATCAAATCGAGTTTATCCCGATCAACTGCTGCTTCAAGTGCTACGCAGTCGACCAACATAACACGAGAGACTGTCCCCTGACAAGTATCGCCTGCTCCAACTGCTACAGACTCGGGCACGACTGGAAGGAATATAGAACGGAAAAACCGCAATGCATAAACTGCAAAGGAGAACACAAAGCTATGGCCATGATATGCCCCCTCAGGAGGCAGGTGATACAGGAAAAAAAGAAAAAACTGAAAAAAGAAAAGGAGGCAAAGTCAAGGACATACATCGAAGCAGCGACGGCACCGAGAAAAATTGAAATCAAAGTAACGACTCTACAAATGACAAAAGAAGAGACAAAAATTATGACTATGATCATGGTTGCACAACTAGCAAACCTGGCTCACCCCGGAACGTTTGCAGAAGAATTAAACCTATTTCTGCAGATGAACGGGGTGAGAAAGAAGCTATGGTTTCCACCGAACCCCGCATCCAAGGAAATACTGAAAATACAGTTCGCCGACGACCCAGAAGAAAATAATAATAATAAAGAAATAACATAAAAAAGAAGAGGAAGCATCAGAAGAAGATGAACAACAATCGAATATATCCCCAAGTAAAAATCAAAAAAAGAGAAGGAAAGAAGAAAAAGAAAGCTGTCGAAACAGAGGAAGAAGAAACGCCCGAAGTACCAGGGGGTGCCCCTCACGGAGGAGAAGTACATCCTGGAGGAAGGATGCTTCTACAACGCAAGGGACGTGAACTTCCAGATACTCTCGGGACACCCACGCGCAAACTGCGCCAAGAAATCTGTGATAGGAAGTTTAAGTGGATCTTCGATGGACCAAACTCACCGAGGGGGGCGCGAAGGAACGCTGGCGGACAACGCGCTCTACATCCCGGATTCGTGCTTCCGTGTGGTGAGCAAGAACTCCTTTAAAAAAAGTTAGAACCGGACAAACAATATCAATGTCAGCGGGGTAATTAAACTTACTTCAAAACTAACTGAAGTGATAGAAAGTGTTAAAAAGTTAATAGAAATGGTGTTAAAAATTGATGCATTTAAAATTAACAAGTGAACAAATTAATAATTTGACTAAGTGCATAACTAAATTAATAAGTGAATAAATTAATTACAAGTGAATAAATAAATTAATAAGTAAATAACCAAAAGTAACTAAACATCATAAATAATGAAAAATGTAGAATTAAAGCGAATAACCATGATAAGAATAGAATAAATGAAGTGTTTAATTTGATAAAATAATATAAAATTGTAAAGAGAAAAAAGGAAGACAGTAATTATGAATAAAACAAAGTAAGGATGAAAAATAAGGATGTGAAATATAGAAATTAATCTGTAAATTTAAAATGTGATAAATAAAAAAGAATATAATCAATATTTTAACTTAAAGAATGTAGCAAAATATATAATACAACAAATTAATATAAACGCCAAACCTGTATATAAATTAAATCTGTAAACTGTAAAAATTAGGAGTGTCCTCCACCGATCATGGAGCTTCGTTCTTACTTATCGATGTAACTGTCTCCTTTTGTCCCTACCCTCCTTTTGTGTTTGTGTTCTTCACCTCTATTAACCTAATTATTTTTACTCATGTGTTTGCATAACAGCTATGCCCCGGCAAGTCCATGAAACTGGGAGAGAATTTGTATAATAAATAATTGATAAGGAAGAGGAATCCTAATCCAACGGGAGAGCCATCACTTAGCGGGAATAGAACGGGAAAAGGTTGGACATTGTGGACATATAAAGTGAAGAAATAGTAGGAGAAAATAGTGGGAAAAATAATAGGATAGGGAAATTGTAGAGAAGAATCAAAGATAGGTCCCTGGTCATAAGGTATCTCTGGCTTTCTTTCTTTGCGTTTTGGTATATATATATATATATATATATATATATATATATATATATATATATATATATATATATATATATATATATATATATATATATATATATATATATATATATATATATATATATATATATATATATATATATATATATATATATATATATATATATAAATGAGAGGGACTCAAGCCTTTATAGCAGAGTTTTTTTTGGTCCCTACTGCTTGCTTTGGTGAAGAGATTTTGTTTTTGTTTTGTTTTTATCTTGGTTGTTTACGCCCGGATTTTCGAGTTTCTTTGTTTTATTTTGATTTTTTTTGTTTGGGTTTTTTTTAAATAGAAAAAGGTTGAACTTGGAAAACAGTATTATAAGATAGGAAAAGCAAACGTCAACCATTAATTTAAGAATGAGGAGTGTGTTCTAAAAGCTTCCAAAAACGAGTTCATACAAAGAGAACTGGGAACGAAGAATCATGGCGGAGCAGATCAAGACTGGAAGTGGAAAGTCAAGAGATGGAAGCGAGCAGCAATGAAAGTCAGGTCGGATGCCAAGAAATCATACCTCGCTCCAATATCGACCAGTCGCTTGAATCAATCACAAACTGCATTTGACAACGGGGCTCGAACGGGGAATGGAAATACGTTGCGTCAAGTAAAATCAAGCAAAATAGAAAAAAAAGATTAGTTCCTGAAAAATGCACCAAACCTTAATTCGGAGGAAATGAAGACCTAGACCGGCGCACAAGAAGTCACCTTTGAAATGTGAGAGAAAAAATAAAACTATAACAGGAGATCTTCCAAACTTTTCACTACAAGAGCCACATCGTATACTTAACATTTTAACGAGCCAAAGAAACGTTTTTTTACAAATTAAAAAATATATTTATTAAATTGAGCGGGGCGTTATCAGAATGATATTCAAAACAAGAGAGAAATGTGACAATTTATATATATTTCAGGCTGTGGTGAGCCGGCTAAAATCTCGTGTCAGACTTGATGTAGCCAGCGGAACTAACTTTGGAAAACCCTGCTCTATAACACAACCGAGACTGGCATCCAACGTGCAAGTAATTGAGAAAGTTTGAATAAAGAGGAGAAATTAAGAGAATTGAAAATGTGTGGAAGGTACATAAACAGAACACAAGCGGAGGTTTAGTGAAAATGGATCGATTGCAACAAAAGATGGCAAACTTCAAGCTTAAATGGTAGGATGCAGAGATATTCCAAAACTGTTGACGTATGATGCGCACACAAAAATTAGAAACACCTCATCATCGAGCAAGAGGAATGCAAGATAACTAAGAATGAAAAAGGCAATAACATGAAGCATAGGATAAACAAATCAATAACCATTTCATGCTTGAACCTGAAGGAACTGAACGTTGGGGAATGCTCAAGAATGTGTACACATGAATATACTAACGCACACAATTCTTCCCATTAATAAAGACTGGGGAGAGGAGATCCTTCCCATTCAAAAACGGCGCAGAACCTTTCCACAGGAAGACGTTTCAACGCGATCCGATTTCAGGACGATAAAAGGCATACGACGACAGAAGCCGACGTCGATCTCAGAGTCCGGAAAAAGATGAATGAATTGAGCCTAACCCCACCCCCACCCCCACCCCACCCCCTCGCCTTTGTCGATGGTTGAGTAAACAAAACCCACCCGGCGGAGCCAAGGGACTCCGGTAAGATTCCAGAAGATTTACGGATTGTGCGTTCGATCGAAACTTCATTCTTACTCCAATTTGTGCCGGCGTTCAGATTGCTAAGGCCAACTATGTAATCTAATAGGGAAGGGAAAGGGGGAGGGAATAATGATGGTGGAAAATACGGATGAAGGGAAAGTGGAAAAATATCAATGATCTTAAAAAGAACGCAATAGTAAATGCAGCCGTACATGCTGGGGCCGCAATGACTGACCAAACTACAAATTTGTACATGGACTACGAAACTTCAAAATTAAAAATCGGAATTAATATTTTGCGGGCGAAAGTGTTAGGAATCGCATTAATTCCTGCGGGTACTCTACATCAACCCTTCAACGCGACATATATGGTCCCCTTGGGAGGCCTGGCATATTTAAAGGGGGCCACAGACTGAAAACTGACAAGTGGAACTCCAAAAGATTATGGTGGTCCTGGTAAGTGAGCCGATGAAATATCCAAAGCAGTAAGTAACCTTTATTTCAAGACATCCCACCCAAGCTGAGGCAGATTAAGTAAGTAAGTTTGAGTGATGTGATGGAACTGCACGCCATCAGTTCGGTCAGCTTCAAAAACGTTTTGAATCTGCCCAATAAATTTCTCAAACGGTGTGGAATAACCCCATTTTTTTATTGGCTTCAGACGAAATTCAACCCTGTAATTTCCTTGGCAAGATCCGAGAATAAAATTGATACAGCGACAAGAGTTGAGTTCTGACTGTCAGTAGCTAATTTGGAGACCGATATCATGAAACTTGCACATAAGAATCGCATTTGGTCTTAAATTTAATTTGTCTTTTAATAAATATGCGGATCTTGGAAAGCTGAGGCATCCCAAGGGTTTTTTTACCCTAATATGACCTAAACTAACTAACCAAATCTAGAATAGGTTAAGTAATATTAGGATCGAAAAAGCCTTGGGATGTCTCATCTTTAAAGATCTAAATGTGCTGATTATTATTAAGTTGGAATGTTCAAGTTTAATTTTTCTAATGGGGTGGGGTCGTGGGGTAGATAGAACCTGACCAGAGCTAATTAGGGCAGACGTGGCAGAAAAACGATTGCGAATGGCTGCTCTAAGGTTTCGTCTTCCCATTATATAGGGACTATAATGACCTCTTCCAACACTTTTATAGAGTTAACATAATTGCGCCTTACGAGTTGTGATATTAAAAAAAATGGTAAGTATATTCTTGTCTAAAATAATGTCATTCAAATAATTTGTCTATTAAAAAATGGGAAAATTTATGTATACAGTAAATGGAACGTTATATAACTTATAATTACTAATATGACCAAAAATTGTTTGTGGCTGCCACTGCCCTCTATTATTCCACTCCATATTTTTACCAGAAATGCTTTTCCAATGTTAACAATCTATATTCTCTCCGCACTTTTATGTTCGTCCTCACATTCAAATGCCATAACTAAAATTAATTAAAACCTTTATCTTCTCTTCGTTTCCCCTCACTCCACTCTTACTCCACAATCACATTCGTTATATGTACAACACAGTAATTGAATGGATGAAACACGAGGTCAGGGGAGCAGCAAAGGTAGCAGGAAAATAAATCACCCTGACACGTGTGGTACGAAGAGACAAAGCGATTCTAATGTAACGCGATAATAGCCCTAACCTAGGTGGGTGCTTCTCCGATGGTCCCATATTTGGAATCAGGATACATTTTGTATTATACACATGTATAATTATGGATTATTCATATATTGTATTATACCTAATGCCTGTCCGGCAATGTCTATTTAAGTGTACGTAAATGTTATCTCAAGCAAATTTAGGATTATTGACCTTGAGAGCTTGCTCGAATCTTGGGGCAACAGAGGTCATCTGATTTACCCAAACAATTCACGAGGGGGCGTCGATCTTTTGACGCTGTTGAAAGGAGATTTACTCATTTATATTAATGATGAGCATAAACTTGAAATTGAACTCATAACGCTATTCGATTCTAATTTTGATAAACTGACTAAGAACCACGATTCGTTTTTCACAATTAGACCTCAATCCGTCTTTTAGTGAGTCTGGGACGTTTGAGTAATTTGAAAATAAACTGATATAACCAACGAGACCATTAACCCAGTAGCCAGTGAGAAGTGAATGAAGGGGAAAGGATAACCAATAAGGAAATTAACCCAATGGCCAGTGGGAAGGGAATCAAGGGGAACAGAAATGAAGCAAACGGGGAAATAATGGACAAGGTAGAGTGAAAAGAGTTAATTAACAATGATAAAGGCTACAAGAGCAAACATTGTAAAGCCTATAAACACTGTGACCAGGTATTATAAACCTCCAAGAGCAGTTCATACAAATAACCCAAGCACTCATAGATGAACTTGAATATTCCAGAGTCCTTATTTTGAAAATTGACTTAATATTTAATGCGTTCTAATATATATCAACTATTTATGTAATTGTCTTTTGTATTTATTTTGCAATTGGTTTACTGTTAATCCATTGCTTTTTCAGTTTAATTCCTCTACATGATTAAATTTAGTTAGTAATTTTAATCGTTTGTTTTTCTGTTACTTTCCGGGGCGTAACACACACACACAAACACAGAGGAGTGGGGGAGAGCAACCGGAAAGTATATTAAATTACCGACTGTTTCCCTTAACTTCCTGGTTTAGAACAAACCACCCAACCTCGATATAAAATCCCTTCATAAACTTCGAATTTTAACGCACACAGAAAATGATTTAAACTGAACCAAGACAAAGGAACTCAATGACGAGAAAGGATGTGGGTCCACAGCTCACAAACTATCTTGCAAAGATGCTGCTATAATATATTATTCAAACCATAATGAGGACAGGGTGGGACTAATGACGTCTTTTCAAGATTTTGTTCCTTATTTATAAGGCGAAAAGCAACAGGGGACAAATCGCCAGAAGGCTCAGAAAAGAGAATGGTAGAAAATATAGTGAAGGTGGAGGAATAATGTGTGGAAGGTCATAGCCAGTCGACTAAAAAGGATTTTTTTTTTTATTTAAAGAGCTCATCTGGCGACTGCCTACTTGGGCATTAGTCGCCGTATTAAAAACTGCCTAGAATTAGGCTACTTTTAAATTTAATGCAATAACACACAAAAAACAACAACAGAAACTAAAAAACGGGAAAAGGAAACGAGTAGTAAGCAAGCTCCTGCGTCGGAGTGAGGTACCCCCGGCGCAGCAGCGTGTAACCTATCAGGAAAAAAATAACAAAACAAAACAAAAAACCGGGTTAAATAATAGGGAGAAAGCCATCCTGCCCCAAAAGTCAACAAGTCCACCAGTCAAAGTGCACGCACTCGTCCCGAGCAAAAGGGACATGCGGTAGCGACCCCGCCCATCCCGGTACTGGGACAGGTAACGTGTGCGAAGATCACCCAGACTGGGACATTCGACAAGAATGTGCCGAACAGTCTGGGGACGACGCAGTCGTCACAATAGGGCGCAGGCGTCACACGATTATGTCCGATTCGGAGACGACAGAAAGCGACCTGAAGCCGTCGCGGCATTGGGAGATAGGTCCATGGGAACAGTCGCGGCGCACTGGCACGCAACTTTAAGTTCCCTTTGACCGTCTCCCATCTTCTTTGCCAAGCAGTCCAAAGAGCAGCCGGTATTCCTGCCATGAGGTCGGTGTGAGGAAGAGCGAAACGCTGGTCCGGTCGCAGAGTCCTCGCGGACTCTTTGGCGCGCTCATTCCCCGCAATTCCTACATGTCCAGGAAACAGCAGAAGATAATCTCAACATCCGCCCGGCTCGCTAAAACCGTGGCGTCACGGATATCGCGAACCAGGAGATGCAGAGATTCCAATGCACCGAGAGCACTCAGGGCGCTTTGTGAGTCGCGATAGATCACAATCCGGTCTCCGAACCGGGCACGTCGCGTAATCTCCCCTACCGAGTGGTGTATTGCCACCAGTTCGGCCGTGAAGACAGACGCAGCGCCTGGTAGAGCCCCGCTGACTTCAAACAGAGGGGATACGGCGTGAAAGCCGATCCCCTCTTCGGACTTGGAGACATTCATATACACTGGCACGGTACCAGCGTGACACGATGTGTGGTCTGAAAAAGGTGGAACGGAATACTCCCGGCGCTGTACAAGCTTTGGGAGCAGAGGCGTGGCGAGAAATAGCCAAATGTGGTAACCTCCAGGAAGGCGTCCTAGGCAGAACCAGGGGCGCAACCGGCCCGAGAGCTATACCTAGCTCTCGAAGAAGTTTACTGGCCCTAAACCCAAATGGCTTACGGTATGACTGGCGTCGCTCGGCGGCAGAGACACCGTCGAGATCAGCTGCGGATGCGGTGAGAGCTGTTGGCGACTGAGGGAGGCGCCGGGCTCGCGCGTACAGGCAAGTAATGCACTGCACGCGGCGTAGAGCGAGTGGCATCTCCCCAGCATCGACCAACAGGCTCTCAATGGGGGAACTGCGGAAGGCACCGGTCGAAAGGCGAAGGCCGGTGTGGTGGATCGAATCCACTTTCCGCAATAAACGCTCGGCTGCGGATGCATAAAACTCGCATCCATAGTCGAGCTTCGAACGAACAAAGGATCGGTAAAAACGTAGGGCAGTAAGTAGCACTATCAGCACCCAAAGCGCTGAACGTCACGGAACGGGGAATATCCATGGCACGGGTACAAGAGACCCTAAGGCTGCGAATATGAGCCTCCCAGGTGAGGCGTCGGTCAAATACAAGACCAAGGAAACGGTGCGATTCAACCACTTCCAGGCGTACCCCATTAAGAAACAAATCTGGGTCGGGGTGAAGCCGTGGATGGCGGCAGAAGTGCCTCACCTTAGTCTTGGCCAAAGAAAACCGAAACCTGTGCGCTTCGGCATAGCGAGAGACGCGGTTCAATGCCTGTTGGAGTCGACGCTCCCGAGTTGGCATCTGGGCCGCGCCAAAAGAAATCGAAAGGTCGTCCACGTAGAGCGTAGCGAGAACATCTTCCGGCAGCACCGAGGTGATGCCGTTGATGCTCAGGGCAAAGAGTGCGACACTGAGGACACTTCCCTGCGGGACACCCTCTTCCTGCTCCTTTGGGCCGGAGAGGGCTCCCCCCCACCCGTACGCGTAATCGACGATCTCGAAAAAATTTAGATATAAACATTGGGAGGCGTCCCCTCGCCCCCATCGTATGGAGAGTCTCCATGATACCGTATCGCCATGCGGTATCATAGGCCTTCTCCAGATCGAAAAAGACCATGGCGTAGTGCTGTCTACGAAGGAAGGCCTCGCAGACGGCATTTTCCAGTTGGAGCAGAGCATCCGACGTGGAGTGGAACTTGCGGAAGCCGCACTGAGTAGAACACAGATGGCCTCCGCTGTCCAGGAAAAAAGCTAATCTAACATTTACCAATTTCTCAATCAACTTGCACACGCAAGAGGTTAGAGAGATTGGGCGGAAACTGGTCGGAGTAGAGTGATCTCTCCCCGGTTTGCGAAAAGCGAGCACAGTAGCGATTCGCCAGGAATCTGGGAGAAGATCCTCCACCCAGATCCTATTCAACAAATCTAACATAAAGGCCATGCGTAGCTCACCCAGGTGTCGAAGCATGGCGTACGGGACATCGTCCGGACCATGGGCGGTGTCCGCGCACGAAGCAAGAGTAGAGCGAAACTCGCTCACAGTAAATCTGTAGTTGAAGGGTTCTCCGCCTCTGGAGGTAAAGTCCAGCCGGCGGCCTTCCGCGACCTGACAACGTGCATTGAATGCTGGCGGAGCAGCATTCCGGCTAGAGAATGCGAAAAAAGCGGTCGCGAAGGATTCCGCCACGGACGCGGGGTCCGAGATTGCGGTCCCATTCTCCTGGAGAACGGGAGGGGAGTCCTGCGAGAACTTGCCCCGAATCCTTTTGACTCGCTTCCACACCTCAGCTAAAGGGGTCTTCCCGATAAGTGAAGACACGTATGCCCGCCAAGAAGAGCGGCGGGCGTGCTTCGAAATATACCGGAACTTAGCCCTAGCCCGACGAAATTCAGCGACAGTGAAATCGTTCGGGCGGCGCTTATAGCGCATGTAGGCATAACGCTTCTGTTTGAGGGCCGTCTCACACTCGGGCGAACACCACGGGAGTAATAGGCGTGCAAAACGGGCAGACGTCCTAGGAATAGTAGTCGGGCCCGCAGCGATGAGGTTGCCGGAGAAGAACTCAACGGCCTCATCTACCGACCTAAACTCCTCGACTGAGATAGAGAATTCAGTCATTTCCTGAAATGCAGGCCACCGCGCCCGCGCCAAGCACCACCGAGGCGGGCTCTCAGGCGGCAGTTGCCCTGAAAATGATATTTGAATGGGAAAGTGATCACTACGATCAGGGTCATCGACCACCCCCCCATCAAAATCAGGCTGTGCATCCGAAGAGCACAAAGATAGGTCAAGACAAGAAAATGAAGCGGTTCTCGGACAGCGATGCATAAACTCATCCACGTTTAGGACACCCATCTCAAGCTCTTCGATCAGATCGGCAAGGACTTGTCCCCTGGGATTTATTGAGTAATCTCCCCAGATAGGATGCCTGCCGTTCATATCTCCAAGTAAGAGAAAGGGCCTCAAGAACCGTGCAACGACGCAGCAGAAGTCCCCCGCGTCAAAGTCAGCTGACGGTGGAATGTACGCAGAAATGATAGTATACCTCCATCCAGGTGCAGCTGCACAGCCACTGCCTGAAATGAGGTATCTAAAGAGAAAGGAAGAACGGAGACATCCTGCCGGGTGTAAACCGCGCATCCCACAAGTGTTGGTGGGGTCGCAAGACCCTTATACCCCAGGAGGGCGGGCAGGGGGCACACGCCTAGCATGGTATCCTGCAGAAAAATAGCTAACGGGCAACAGGACGAGACGAACCTCCGCAGCTCCTCCCAGTTGTCCCGGAGTCCACGGCAATTACATTGAAGGAATATGCCCTCGAGGCCTAGCTCGGAGACGCGGGGGCCCTATTCGAACAGAAGACAATCACGGGAATGGCCGTACGCTTCACGGAGGCAGCGTTGGCCGGACAAAGCGCTGAAGGCGCTGTCGCCTTCGAGGATTTATTGGGGGAGGTTGGGCTCGCCATGCGAGTCTTTTCCCCCCTCCGCCTCGAAACCTAAGGCGGGCGTTGCGGCTTCGGAGGCAGGGGCCCCTCTTTTCGAGGAACCACTGTCTCCGAGACACTCGTTCCACAACTAGGCATGGGCGAAGGAGCCGAAGCTCCTTTCTTGCTGTCCTCCTTTCGGGGGACAGCTTTATGAACCCCTGAAGATGGCCTAGCGACCAACTTCAAGGGTGTTGCGTCCTGTGAGTCTAACGACTCGGTGGAGGCACGTGGCCTCCAGCTTTACCAGGGAAGCGCCTGGGTTGAGTAGAGCCCGCAGAAGGGCTCCGAATGATCGCGGAAACAACCGTGCTCGTCGGCCTGGATGGACCAGGAGCAGAGGGTGCCTTTCTAACTATTGAGGCATATGACGTCCCAGGCAGAGCCGGGCGCGCCAGGACCAAGTCCTTAGCCTCGCGGAATGAGAGTCGATCCTGAGCCTGAACGGCCAGCATTTCTTTCGCAAGGAGATATGCACCACATTGCATCGAAGAAGGGGACTGCGGCTCTCCGCAATTGACACATTTGGCCACACACGATTTAGACATATTGTGTGCGTCCTAGGAGAAATTTACACAAACTTCGGGTGACCCCGACTTTGCACGTCTACAAGAACGATTCGTATGGCCAAAGCGGTGACAGTAATAGCACCGCCGCGGCAGTGGCATGAATGCCTTCACGCGGTAGCGGTACTAACCGGCACGCACCGACTCAGGGAGCTTGTCACAGTCGAACGTGACGAAGTGTAGGGGTGGGTCTCGAGGCCCCTCCCTGTTTTCTCATCACACGTTCGAACTTAACCGCCCCATGGTCGGCCAGCTCAAAGGTGATGTCCTCAATGGAGTAGTCAACGAGATCCCTCGCATAAACTACTCCTTTCACAAAGTTCATGGTAGAGTGCAGCATCACCTTCACCGGGGTGCCATGAAGTGTCCGAAGAGCACTTATCTTGGCCGCCTCAGCTCGATTCGTCAGAAGGCTCCCGTCCGAGAAACGGGTCACCTTCGGCTCTCTACCAATTGCACTAGCTAATCCTCTCCTCTGATGGATCGTGTTACCCTTGGACAACATGGTGCCATCACTGGAGCGAATAACGAGGAAGCGTTTGAAGCCAGCGGGCTCGAAAAAGCCAGGTAACCTCTGAATGAGGGGCCCCGATGTCATCGAGGCTCCGCCCTGTGCACTCTTGGTCTTAGTCAGGGGCTCCGCACACGGGGGGGGGTAGGGGGGCCGGATGTGCCGAACTTGGCTTGGTCGCCTACCAAAGTGGCAGCAGACCCATCCGTCCCCGCAGCTCCCGCGGATGGAGAGGAGCCCCGAGTCTTTTTAGTCTTAGTCTTTTTCTTCTTCTTTTTAGGAGAGGACGGCGGGGAATGAACCCGCTTCTGACCTCCGCCGGCAGAAACCCCTAGGTCAGATGGACCAGCCTCATCCAGGTCCTTCTCCGAAATGGAGAAGGTCCTGGTCGTCGCAGGGGCACCGGTTAGAGATCCCTCCCCTCCTTGTACTGCCTCGGAGACCCCAGCCGTTTGAGGAGGACCTTGCATAGGGGCGGATTCGGGTTCGGTGTTTGGCGCCGAGCCCGGATTCCCCCTCCCCCGCCATGGAAGGCTCTACCACCTGAGGCTGGCTGGATTTCCTCAAGGACCATGTCTATCACAGGATAGGCCTCCAGTTGGCCATCCCCTCCCAGGACATCGCAGGTCCCCTTGGCAGTGTCACCAGTCTTGTGTGAGGAGGCACAGGCCTTGACCCCAGCAAGGTTTAATATTCTTGCCAGCAGGTCTTTTGAGGGAAGGGACCGAAGGGGCCTGGCTTCCCTCTTCCCCCTAAGGGGGTTTGCCCTACCAAGCCGCTTCGATGGGGAGCGGCTGGCTAAGGGCTGCCTGCTGGCTTTCTTGGCAGTCCCCTTGGAAAGCAAAGGAGGAACTGCCGCTGGAAGCAGGGAGGTGCCCGAAAGCACCTCCAGAGAAGGGGGTGAGGGAGAGTCCCCCTACACCCGTTGCGTAGGAGATGAGTAAGCCTCCTTTCCGGTTAAAGAAATATGGAGGATCCCCTGTGCAAGCATAGGAGGGGGGGGCTCCATTTTTTCGGTGGAGTTGCCCGAGAGCGGCTCCGTCGTTGGTACAGGGGGGGGGGGTTAAAGGGTTTGGGTTTTTTAGACTCATCACTGGGCATGGTGACCCTTTTTTATTACGGGATGCAACCGCTCATCACCTCTCGCAGTTGCCCGCACTGCAAGAGGTGCTTACATGCCTGGCAGAGCCAGGCGCCGCCATTTCGGACCACCCCTCCCGCCTGGTGGCCTGGCAGTCCATCGGCATGGCGGCTCCACCTTGAACACGGCGTAAAAGGATAGATTGTGAAGAGGAGAGGAAAAGTGATGTGGGTAAGGTATGGGTGGGGATGAAGCAGGTTGTTAAAAAAAACATCCTAAACCGGAGCTCAGGGGTTAGGGATCGTTGTCCCCTCCCCCCTCAGCCCCGATCCGGGACGGTTGGCTTGAGAAGAAGGTCAGCATCTACCCTGTGAAATTAGAGGCTGACCAGAGAAAGTTGTGGGAGAGATTCTATAAAAAGCGAGAAAACAAGTGTTTTGAAATAAGGAGAAGAGGCTAAGCTGGGGTCGGACGGGGTGCTGAGTCCCGTCAGCACGGCGGCCAGGATGGCAAATCGCCGCGCCCCTTACGGGGTCGACTAAAAAGGAGACTACGGGGAGAGAGAAGCCGCGCAACTCTCCAAGACCTTCTCAACCTGGTCCAATTAAAGCAAATCCCTTGAGAAAGTGGATTTTTATTCTCATCTGACGAGCGTCAACAAGGGCACAGCCGCCAAAATTGCAAAAAAACAAACAAACCCACTCTCTCTTTGGGCCAAGTCAATCAAAAACTAACAAGGTCAACATACCTAAGTCGCGTGCTCTCAATTATTTCAATAATTATTGTTATATTGTTAGTGAATTTAATATCAATTATTTGGAAGGAACTCATCCTATTGTACAATGGATCCTTTGTCATGGGTTTCAACAGTTAGTCCAATCAGCTACACATGAGGAAGGAGGCCTTGTTGATCCTTTGTATGTTAAATCCAATTTCACTCTTAGAGTTCATTTACATAGGCCTTATTATTCTGATCATGATGCTGTTTGCATTGAAAGAATACTTTAAAAATTAACAGTTTAAGTCAATGTCATTTATTAAGTCAAAAGTTTATTTTTAGTTAGCCCATTCATATAGTTTGGTTTATTTACAGTAATATACTGTAGTCAACTTAATGAATGAAGAAAATTTTAATTTAATCATTAAAAAATTTAAAAACTCATGAAAACTAAAATGGTTACCGACCGAACGACCTACGAACCGACATAGTAACTTATAAGAGTGACGTGCACGCGACTAAAAAGTGAAAAAAAAACAAGAAATCTCCAAGGAACGCCCATGGCCTGGAGCAAGCTCGCCTCCCTCAGGGGTTCGATGATGCACTAGGAAAAATCTTCCGTATGCCAGCTGCAGCATGATTAACCACGCTACGCCAGATAGTGATTTGTAGGGTATATGGAGTAATTCTTATAAAGGACATTTTAAATGTTGTGATCAGTCTTGGGCTCCATACCTGTCGCCAGGCCTAAATGTGATTGAAATGGCTCAGCGTAGGACCACTAAGCTTATGCCATGAGTCACTAGGATAGGTTGGAGTGAAAAGTCATAGATTGGAGGGATGAGATTCATGTATTTAGGTTTTTAACAGATTCAAAGGGGACACTTTGCTAGAATTGTTCAGTTATCGAGGCAAAAGGGATCACGTTAGGAAATTGATGAAGCAGTCTAGGTTGGATATTTGAACCAAAACTTTTTACCCAAGTAAGCCTTTGGAAGTGAAGTGGTTAACATCGAGAAGAGTTTAAATCCAAGTTGCACCACTATGTGAATACGTCATGATCTGACAAGGACTATTTAGTTTACTTAATTTTGCAGAGATCTTGTTTCATTATTCGGCATTACTAAAAATACTAAAACACCAAATAATGGGACTAAATATCCACAAGATAAAGTAAACTAAACATGCCTTCCAGGTCATAACTATCTATACAGTGATTCAACTTAGATTTAAACTCACAGAGACATTATGCTTTTATGCTACTTGAATATCCAATCCAGCATCTCACTTCCGTTGCATTTGCTGATGTCCCCCTCTACCCTTTACAAGAATTTAAGACATATTTAAATCACGCACACATAAAAACAACAACAAGGCAGATCCTTTAGCAACGCCGCTGTTTACAGTTTATGATTAACTTGCCGCAGGGGAACACCAACGAGTAACAACATGGGACTACAAACGGGGAGGAAAATAACTTACAACCAACGACTCAAGTTGGTGAGAACTTTATGATCATCCTTTGCCTTGGAATGAGGGGGGGATGTTGGAAAAAAAGAAAACCAAATACTCCACAGGGCCTACCTGATTTGTACATTTCAAAAGGTTATAAATAATCCTTGAAGATGATAAAGAAATATATAGCTTAATTAAGAGAAGCTTTGAATGGTTTAAGATCAAGGCGATAGTGACATGAATGATGGGTGATCATTTAATCAACTGAGGCTAATTGTTTTTATTTCATCGAAAATACAATGGAAAAGGATGCAATGAAACTTTCTTTTCAATGTTAATATATACAATGCTCGTTAGAAGTAGGGACAAAAATTCAATTAATTCGCTCGAAGATGTTTGATCAAATTCCAGCTCAATAAGCATGCCATGATGTTTCGTTCACTGGGTGGGTCCCGGTGGCTTCTTCCTCCTGTTGTTTCTTACATTTATTACTGTGAGCGAAAATTTACAAACCACCAACTTGATGAAATATAATGACTATTTAAAGCTCTCTATTATTTTAAGACAACAATCCCTATATTTTGACAAATTTGACAAATAAAAACCCAAACACCCAAAGTGTGAAACCGCCCAGCATTGGCAGCCCTGGCTAACTCAAATTCAGACCCTCTACCTTCCTTCTTACGTGTCTTCAGGGGGGCAAAGGGGTAGGTGAGTGTGGGGAAGGACTAGGCGTGGGAAGGACTGCAACAAAACCAGCCATACCTGGACCTTGGGAGCGAGTGAATGCGTTTGAAAAGAGTGCGGGAACGAGTAGGTCGAAGAGTCGTATACACAATACATGCCCCCCCCCCCCCATAAAAAGGAGAAAAAATCTTCGAGCGAAAGTCTAAAAAAAAAGGACGAATACAGACCATTAAAGGTGAAAGGGAAAACCGAAATGAGATAGCGGAATTTAGGCAACCAGCGAGGGCATGATCACAAGGTTGGGGAGGATTGTAAGGAGGAACAGAACAATGAAAGATAAATAGAAAGAACAGGAATAATTCACACGAGAACAAGGTTAAGGAAAACAAAACTAAGAATGACGGAGAGCACAGCAGCTTGGAAGTACAAAATGACACCTCGCGGGGAAAGGCAATGAAGAAAGTCTGAGGAGGCCCCAACAATTAAACGAGTAGTTTTAAATATAATACTAATACACTAATACTACTATTAATAATAATAATTATACTACTACTACTAATAATACGCGTAAACCGACGTGGGCATTTCTGACAGTGTCCATACCACTTCAGAACACTGTCACAACCTCGTGCGCACCTTCCCACACACCTTAAATACATCTCACTTACTCATTCTTCAATCTCTATCTACTTACTCTTCGCACACCAAGCCTCTCTCTCACTCTCTCTCAATAGTTGGAAAGTTGCTCCAAACGATCATTAGAAACAAGCTAGTAGAGTTCCTCGAAAACAATAACCTTATACGAGATAGCCAGCATGGTTTTAGGTCTAAGAGATCGTGCTTAACAAACCTAATCGACTTTTACCATAACCTTTTCAACCTATATAACGATACTAAATCATTAGATATAATTTACCTATATTTCAAAAAGGCATTTGACAAAATTCCCCATCAGAAACTCATGAACAAAGTGCGTACGCTAGGAATTAACGGTAATATATACGGATGGATTAGTAGCTGGTTAAAAAACAGGAAGCAGAGAGTGATAATAAATGGCGTGGAATCGGACTGGGTATCTGTTACCAGCGGTGTTCCCCAGGGATCAGTCCTGGGGCCTATTTTATTTACTATATACATCAATGACATAGACGTTGGAATAAATAATATCATATCTAAATTTGCAGATGACACGAAAATAGGTAACTCAGTATTATGCGAAGAGGACAGGGCTAGCCTGCAAGCTGATATAAATAAAATTACCGAATGGTCTGAGAAATGGCAAATGCCATTTAATATCGACAAATGTTAAATCCTTCAGTGCGGAACAAAAAACAAAAAATACAACTATACAATGCAAGGTGGCTTAATAAACACAACCCCGCAGTTTAAAGATTTAGGAGTAATAATTACAGAAAACTTAACACCAAACCAATGCGCAGCTGCTGCAAACAAAGCTAACACAGCACTAGGATTTATAAAAAGAAACTTTACTTATAAAAGCGAGGAGATAATTATGCCACTATATAAAAGTATTGTCAGGCCCCATCTCGAATACGCTGTACAGTTCTGGGCCCCTTACTTAATAAAAGACATAGATAAATTAGAAGCTGTACAACACAGAGCGACAAAACTTATCCCGTCAGTACGTAACAAACCTTACCACGAGAGGCTAAAAAAACTCAATTTATTTTCCGTCAGAAAACGAAGACTAAGGGGGCAGCTTATAGAGTGCTTTAAAATACTTAAAGGATTTAACAACGTTAATGCCAATAACTTGTTCACACTGACAGGGGAGTGTCCCACCCGTGGACATGATTCAAAACTTCAGGGTAAAAGAGCCACTATGGATGTAATAAAAAACTTCTTCACTTACTCGATTATTAATGATTGGAATAATTTGGCAAACGAGGTAGTGGACAGCAGAACTATAGACTCATTTAAAATGAGATTAGACAAACACTTAACAAATATTGGAATTGTTTAGCATAAGCTACAAAATAAAATAATATTACAAAAAATATAACTCTTTCAGGTGTATGTAAGTGGTTTTCATATTCATTTCATTTAATTACTATTCAATACAAATTTCCTTCAGGTACTGTCTTCTTACACCTGCAAGGTACTTTTGCCAAATTATTTCATGTACGGCTTTTGCCGGAGGGAGTTGAGGGTGGGGAGAGCCTAAAACTTTTCTATCCTTTACTTCTACTATTCTATGTGTAAGTGGCAGTAGATTTAAGGCCAGACCACCTTAGTCTGGGCCGTAAGGCCCGTGTGACCTGTGTACCTATGTAACTCTATGTAACTCTCTCTCTCTCTCTCTCTCTCTCTCTCTCTCTCTCTCTCTCTCTCTCTCTCTCTCTCTCTCTCTCTCTCTCTCTCTCTCTCTCTCTCTCTCTCTCTCTCTCTCTCTCTCAAATTGTCCATTTTGTACTGTTCACTATCGATCTTTCCTTCTTCACTACCATAATCTCACGCTCGAGGCCACAGTGGCACCGCGTCAGACTAGATTAAAACTACCCGGGCTTTTTTCATGTTAGATATCTCCATTTTAACGTTTTCGCCACTTTCCTTGCAGGCTAATTGCCGACAGGCTATTATCGTCCACTCATCTCTAGTCGGTGCCGCGAAAGAGGCGGGGGGCGCCCCCCCCCTCCATTGCCTGTTTTCTTCCCACCTTTTTCCCCTTTCTAATGCCCCCATCATTTTGCTGTATTACTATCCCCCAAAAGGAGGTGTCGCTGTAACTTGGAAATAATCCTGCAGGTGACATCTGGAGGATTGTGTTCCATGCTCCAACGTTCGCATATGCGTTCCCTCCCGGCCCTAATTCCTGTAGGAGGATATGTGGCTCTCTCCCTCTCTCTTTCACACATTTCCACTACATCTTCACCACTTTATTTAAGGATATCTCCTTATAACCTGTCGCCAGGGGACGCACGAGCACATTCGGTGTCCGCTTACAACTTTTGAGGAAGAAAAAAAACCTATATGCACTAACGGTAGTACCAGAAAACAATCCTACACTCATTTATACAGTCAGGGTGGCAGCAGCACAGCCATAAGAAGGTTCCTCCTAGCACATTCCACACTCAAACCCTTATGCAAAGTGGTTTCCAATTTTCTTTTTAATAACTAGACCCTCTTGCTAATCCTTGACACTTATCGCGACCTCCTTCCTGCATGAAGTGCAAATGGTCTTAAAAATTAAAAATACTTAAAATAAAGTATAAAAAATATTAGACATTTCTATCTTGTGTAGCCTATGCAAATTGTCAGAAATAAGAGCAAATTGAGACTTGGATCATAAATCCTGATTAAAATATTTAATGTCATGGGTGCGTTTGCTTTTGAGAGCAAATTTGAGCCGAGTTCATTCAATATTTTTTTTTTTCAATATCTCATCTGGCGACTGCCTTCTAGGGCATAAGTCGCTGTACTCATCTTAGCCTAAATCTAAGCAATATTAAAAGCCAAATAAAAGAAAGCAAAAGAAGAACAAACAAATTGAACAAATATAAAGCGAGCTCCGTCGACCGGGGAAGGCCCGCCCTTCCCCGGCGAAGAAGCACGCGATCCATAGTCAAATATTAAATAAGGGGGAGAAGGCCGGCTTCCTCCAAAAAGTCTAAAAGTCCACAGGTCGGTGTGCACGAACCTATCCCGAGTCATTCTCAATAATTAGTAGAGTGCGAACTTTAGATTTTAAAAAGCGCAGGTGCATTACATTCTGTTTCACACAAGTATGAGTCAACAAATGGTAATCAAATTCACAGGGTTTTATTTTTATAAAACATACAATAATACTATGTAGCCAAATTTTAACGAGTTTCATTATTGAAATTCGATTTTAGAGCTGCGTCGCAAGAGAGGTATAGTAATTCATATTGTTCAAGAAAGGATATATTCAACTTATCAAGTTTACCAATATCTATGCAAAATGGGTTTTTGGCCCATTCAAATTCTGTAAAAGAAATTAACATTTCTTTTACAGACTTTTCAAATGGATGGTAATCAGAATTTTGTTTGGTTCCATGTTACTTGATGAAGAAAACTGGTTGATTAAGTGAACGACCCTTGTCTTTTTCTGCTTTTTTTTCAAAAATATCAAATTTATCAGCAAATATATTGTGAAAAGTCTCACCTCTGTAGGATGTTGTTTCTTTCCTATCATGAGCCACAAGGAAAATTTCAATTCCTTGTTTACGAGCGCAAGCAATCTTCAAGACATTTGGCTCGTGGGAGCGAGCCAGCGTGCTACACAGCAGTAATACAAAAGCTTGGTGGTTTATTCAGTTTCCACCTCATCTCATCACGTAATTCTTCAAAAAGACTTGCTTTAAAGGGGTTTAGGTTTTAGAAAAATAATCTCTAATAATAACTTGAAAAACGCTCTATTGTTCTTCCACTCATGACCTTTGGCAAAACAAAAGTGCCTGCCTATGCAGTGTGGCTGTTCACAGAGCATGTAATGCATCATATTTTTTACTAAACCAGTCTTTCGGCCTTACTGACTAACCTCGGTCAATGCAAAGCCCAATGCAACTGATCAAACCTCATCATTTTCCTTAAAAAAAAAAAGAGTAGTCAGAAGAATTTTCGGCTGTTGCACTTCCATCAAATGAGCTTGCAAAACAACAGGTTTTTATTAACATCACTTTGCGTAATGTATCTTACGAACGCTATTTTAAATGAGTCAAGTGTTGGTTTATAAACTTGTAGGCCGAAATATGAAACTAGTTTTTAACTCACAAAAGGCCTTCTGACAAGCCCGCAATTCTCCTTCCTACAGTATTATCGGCAACGAAAACTATCAAATGATAATTATGCATACGATCTCCTGAAGATCGTTTCACCTAAATCAATTGAATGAGGATTTTCCATTTAGAAATTCTATCATAAAAAAAACTTTATAAGAGGCAAGCAAAGCTTTAAGGATTAGATGAAAGAAGTAAATCTTGCCATGTTTTCTTTTTATTTAATAGAATTACCTAATTTCCTTACCAACATAAAAGTTGGATGAGTAGATTCACAATGCCGTTTTAAAATGTTTGGTTTTATGCTTCCTGCAGCTAAAACGCGATCACAAATTAAACACGGTGGCTTTTCTTCTCCCCAAGAATGATGCTGGTAAATCCCATTAAGTATTAGGTTGAGGAATAAGTTCTTGCGTTTTTTTTAATGTTGTGTTGATTTAAGTTTTGTTGACGTGATTTGGGCACATATTAAGAACGATAATAAATAATGAGAAGAAAATTTGCACAGGTTAGGCTATTCGTACGTCTTGAAGTTGAATAATAAGTCATTACGGTTTATTTAAAAGTTGTGTTAATTTAATTTTTGTTCTGTACCCTCAAAATGGAATGTCAAGTTGAAAGAAAGGCGCATTTTCGACACTTGTTGTTATTCATTTTCAATCGAGACGAGGACAATGCAACCGCAGCAAAAGCTCGTCGCGATATTTTTTTCTGTGTACGGAGAAAATGCTTTATCATAAAAGACAGTTCAATGATGGTTTACACGTTTCAAGAACGGTAATTTCAATCTTAATGACGAAGAACGTTCTGGTCGCCCCATTAAGTTGAAAGAAGATCGCTTGAACGACCTTCATGAAAATCCTCGTCAATCGTCTAGAAATTGGCTGTACAATTGACGTGTGATCAGAAAACTGTAGTGAATCACCTCCATTCGATGGGGAAAGTTAAAAAACTCGATGCATGGGTTCCGCACGCTTTGAGCGAAATTAACAAACTTCAACGCTCCACGATTGCCGCAGGTTTGCTTGCTCGTCACAACGCTACTCATGGATATAAGGACAGATTTCTTCACCGCATCATCACTGGCGAAGAAAAGTGGTCTGTTTATTTCAACATGAACCATCGAAAACAATGGCTTAGCCCCAATAAAAAAACACTTCAGCGATTAAAGCAAGGACTTCATCCACGAAAGACGATGCTGTGTGTGTGGTGGGATTGTGAAGGCATCATTCTTTATGAGCTCCTTGCGAACAACGAGATTGTCAATGTAGAACTCTACGTTCAATAAATGTATCGACTCGCCGAAGCTATTCGTGAAAAGCGACCTCATCGACGTTATGGAGTCCTTCTGCAACACGACAATGCTCGTCCTCACATTGCCAATATGACAAAAGACGCCATCCAAACGCTTAATTGGGAAATCCTGCCGCATCCTCCATATTCGCTAGACTTGGCTCCATCGGATTTCCGTCTGTTCCGATCGCTCTCCAACAATTTGCGCGGCATTTCGTTCACTACTGATGTGGATTAAGAACTTGGTTAGACGAATTCTTCGAGTCAAAATCCAGAGATTTTTATTGCAGAGGCATCGAAAAACTAGTTGAACGTTGGGAAGAAGTCGTAAATAACAACGGAGAATACATTATTGATTAAATTGCATATTGTTATAAATTAAAAATCAAGTTTTTCTAAAATTGTTAATGGTAATGAATAAATTTGATAAAACCGCAAGAACTTATTCCTCAACCCAATAAATAGGTTTGATTATACTTTCTTTTTTACAGGTTAGTATTTCTATTCCCTGTTTCTACCTAGACTTATCTTTGGTCTTTTTGTAAACGTTATTTATTCATAATGATATTGGCGTTGATGATCACTTTCCACCGTTTTAAGAGAATATAAAAAGAGCACAATTAATAATGAGTTTTGTAGGTCACAATATCAGATTCAAATTTAAATTGCCTGAATAATTGTGAATGGCACCACCAACAAATTTAAACACCCATAGATATACACTTACGTGACGATTGCCAAATCTTTCCAGAATTTTGTTACTAAAAATTTCTGAGAAATGTGTTTCGTGTGATTGTAAAGTTCGGGTGTTTGCTGCTATAGTATAATAATTGAGTAGCTAAATCCTAGAGTTTCTATGCTGCTTATTTTTATAAGATATGGCACGAAATAAAGAAATGGCAAAATGAGGCAACGAATAATGGCAAAATTGTTCTAAAATATAAATATTTCTTAATTTTAGAAATTTGCTTCGACTGCAATAAACATTTAAAAGAATAACCAAAATTTAAGCTCAGCCACTGTACTGGTTAATCAAAACATGTTTTTAACATATTAGTGTTGAGATCAGGACTATCACGTTTGTTACTTTCATAACAAGTTTGGTACTTTTATAATGTTCTGAAGTTGTGCAAATTTGAAGTATGTTACCTTTTCAAAGTATTGTACATATGGAAATAAATAGGAAATTATCTTTTCGACCTTTTAGGGAAAGGTTTAATACACTCTCCAAAAATCTTGTGGCAGCCCTGGTTGAGAAACTTCTATCAAATATAAAATTAAGTTATGCATGATACCAGCTTGCTCGCGAACCACCTACTATAAAGACCACGCAACCCCCAATGTAGGTTGCAACCCCTAATTTGGAAAGCACGCTTTGATCGCCATTGAAGCTTTCTTACCCTCTAAAGCCTCGTTTTCGCAATCTGAACCATGTCTAACAGTATCCCTTAACACAGACCACCTCATCCATTTCCCCATATACTATCACCGTGCCCTTTTTGCATTTACTTTAAGCCCCATCCATCCTTACATACTCAGTAAAACGCTTCGATCACATACCCAAATCCCTATCACTCAGTCACTAGCAACAGGTCATAAGTATGTAGACGACATTAATATAACCTATCCCTTAACAATTACAGACCTCTTTCAATCGTTTTCTTTCGTACTTCTCTAAATACCACACACAAAGATTCTAAACAGCAACCTCGCACTCCCAACTTTATATACATATGTATATCAAACCATTCACTTCAGCCTTCTTTCACCCGAACGCACACACTTCCTTCCACACAAAAACTTGTAGCGCCATTTAACAGTTCACTACCCATTCCGTTCATTCTTAGCACCTGTCATAACGCTTTCCTAGCGACTCGATAATATGCTTTCTACAGATCCATGAAGTAAGCTGACGCAATGCAAATCCTTGGTCCGCATACACCCTACCATCTCTAAAGCCACCTTTCTTTTCTCATCTATCAATCTCTGTTATCCTTCTTACAAGTCAATCAGAAGTTTTCAACACACCATTCCTATAGTTTTGTATTTACCACACTCCTCTTTCTGTCGTATAAATGCACTGTGACAACATACTTCTAGTCCTCATGCAATGATCGACTTTAGAAACCCTCGCAACTCAACTACCGGACCCATTCCATAACACCACCACATTTTAGTAACTCGGCCACTATATCTTTACCGAGGCTGCCTTCCCATTTTTAAGACTTCTCAGTACTATCAACCTCTTATATGACATCGAAGACAATCACATTGACACCATTTCCAACTTTCATACCTATATTATAAGCTCATTAATTAAAGCAATCTCATGAGTTACTTTGACGTCCTAGTCGCTCACAAGTACCCACCCTTTATTTCTTATCCTTTCTGTTCACACAACTTTTCTTCTCTTGGTTGTTCACATTCTCGCTTCCCATCCGTCCAAATCTTAGTTTGCTGCTTTCTTACTCTGGTTACTCCTTTGTTTCATTTCTCTCTCGCCTCCTCCTATCGATTCATCAATTAACTATCTGCACTTTTCATTCAGGATAGGCACATTCAGCCTATCCAGCATCACTCCCTTCCATTTGTTTCATGCCTGCTCTATCCCCAAGTTCACCCATGCTTCCTCTCCCTTACTCTCAAGCATTCTCACATACTCTCCCTTTTCACACGCAAAGGGATGCCAGGTGTAGGCAACCTTGTTATGGCTGAAATCTGGAGGATTGTATGCCATCTCGGCCCCAATGCCAATAAGAGGATCTGTGACGATATATCTTGCAGACATTTTCACTTTGTTAGGTTTAACCACTTTCTTTACAGACCTCTCCTTACAAACCTTTTGCGTGATACGGCCTCTTTGTTATTGCGCTTTAAATTCGAGGGGAAAAAACTTCCCCTTCTGAATTTTGATAATTCCTTCTGTTCCACTTTCCTCACCTCTTCTGATACACACACACAAACCAATTCAACTATGGAAACCACAATTATGTGGTGAGAAAGTTCAATATTCATACACCTGGCAGCTTTCATATCAAACACACCCTTCCTTCTATTCTTTTTCAAACCCTTGTGTATTTATGCACATCCTTATTTTGAAAGAATCCGTTTGTCACCACGTTACTTCCGGCACAAAACCTACCACTGTCCATTTTCATTCTTTCCGAGTGTACCCCCAAAACCTCGTTATCCTCTCTCATCCTGTCACCTATTCCTTCAATCATCAACCGATCCCCATGATCAATCCTATCCACCACTCGTTCCAGGTCATTTCAAAATCTAGCACTACCGAGTACATAGACGACAATGGCCGCGCAATTTCAGCCCCCGGGTAATTCTCACCTTGCCTCGATGGGTCGTCCTTTTAAGATCTCGTCGGGGAGCCAACCGAGAGAGGAAAAATCACCACACTTCTCCTAACACTCGCCTCGCCCCTTCATTCATCATTTAGGGTGTGTACCATTATTTCCTGGGGCACTGAAATTTACGCCACGTGCATAAAAGTGACCCTACCCCCCTACCCCCTACCCCCGTTTCACGGTAGCTCTCCTATGGGAAAATACCACCACGTAGAGCCAACGGCTGTTTTCGATTGGAGAGAAGTCGGAGTATCGCCTGAGCGGAACACAGAAAAACGACATACGAACCTGAAAAGACAAATAAACCATTATCAGTTTATTAAATATTATATAAATAAACAATTAAGTTATATTACAAGACACCATTGGCAATCACGCTGCAACCGCCATCTAGAGGATTGCGTGCAACACTGGCCTCCAACGCGCGTAATGGCATCGCGAGAGCCCCCATATAATCTCTTTTTTAGGTTAGTTGGGCTAAATACACCACACCCCCAAACCTTACCACTTTCTTTACGAGCCTCTCCTCACAAACTCTCTTGAGAAATCCTCCTTAGTTTTAAATTATTAATATTAAATAATAATAAACAAGAAACCTCTGAATATATGTAGTATCCATGGAGCTCTCCTATCCATCTGATTGCAATACATCGAAAAGGAAGAAAAAGAAAGAGAACAAATCTTGTCAACTAAAACAGTTCAAATATTTTTTTTTTAAATGAGAACAACGGCGGTATGAATCCACTAGAAGCTTTTTGGAAGACTGTAAAAGAGAAAATGAGCGCATGATACACAGCTCGAAAGACTGCTTGGGTTGCCTTAGCTAGTCTGCTGTACCGCTGTGACAAATTTTTATTCGGAATTTTTGCAAAGTGAATTTTTTGCGAAGGTGAATTGTGATAGTCGCTTCGAGTAGTGCAGAGAAAAACTGGAAAAAGCGAAAAAGCAGTATACGTTGTGAAAAGTGGACCACTGGCATTCGATCTAGGAAGGTGAGATGCAAAATCTTCACTCCTTGGTGGATAAAAGGACCAAAGCCTCATGTGGTCCATCTGCAAGCCTGAAGGAAGGAAAAATAAAGGTAAAGTTTTATAAAATTACTTGGACCTTGGCCCCTAATTCTTTCTCTCTTCCCCACCCCCTCATTTTCTAAACCATTTCTCAGTGTACACATATATATTTATACATACGCATCCCCTATCTTACGATAGGATGCAGGAGAAATGAAGAAGACTCTCCGCGTCACTCTCCGGGTCCTCTCGGAGGGCCCAAAACCAAACAGGAAAAAGGTATTTGAAAAATTTAGGGAACTTTACGCATTGCACTAGTCAGACTCCTCGACACTCAAAATGGATACTCTGCTATTTGCGCGAGGAAAGCCGACTGTGAAGCCTTGACCTCAAGCAAAGTAGTTGAATGCCTAAAGACCATCAGTCTGAAACCTAACACACCACCACAAATAAAAACGCACCGTAGTGTAATCTGCAGGCGCCTCGACTCCTGGGTCGGGAGCCACTCGGCAGAGGACATAAAAGACGAAATGGAATGGAATCACCCATGGGCAAAAGTAGCTGAGGTCATAAAATTCAAACATTACACGCACGTGTTTAAGGTTGTTTTCGAGGACACGGCTATGGCTCAAAAGGCTTAGGACAATGGTTTGCTTCTCTTCATTGTCGACTTGCAAATGTGCTTTCGGTGCTACAAGTACGGCAAACACACCACTTTCAGCTGCCCTGAGAAAGACATTACGTTATGCTCGATCTGCGCCAGTCGCGACCATTTTTGGCGCCACTGTAAGAGTAACTCTCCCAAATGCCTAAATTGTGAAGGCCCCCCCACCGGACTATGTCCATGGCACGCCCGATCAAAAAACAAGAGATCCAGAAGCAAACTCAATTAAAACGCGAAACAGAGAAGAAGGCCAATTCCACCTATGCGAAAGTAGCCAAAGCCGCGATTGCCGAGACAAATAGCCAAAACACATTCTTACACATAGAAAACGAACATTCAACCAAAATAATGTGCTGAATTTACTATGTACACATTGCCAACATCACACGCCCAGGTACTTTTGCCACGGAGGTCAATCGCATGCTCGTAAAGAACGGGCTGGAGATGTGGTTCCCGGACAACCCTCCTTCAGAGGAGGTTATGCGAATAAGCGTAGCCCCTCAGTGCCAAGAAACGTGTCAAAAGGTATCCGCATCACAAAACACAGCCAGCACACGCGATCCACGCCTCAACAAACCCAAAACAACACAAACAGCAAAACAAGCGCCACTTTCACCCCAAAAAGAAACCACCGATACAACGAAAACGCAAATCCAGACACCAAACATAGAAGCAGTGCGACCCAAGGAGACCAGGTCTCCACGGTCGAGCAAAACATCAAAAACTCGTAGCCCAAGGTCAACCTCCTCATCAAGAGGCAGGGAACACCAGCTGAAATATCATGCGGGAGGTTTCAATCTCAAACTATATGCCCCCGAATCGGCGGCATTCCCAACCGAAATCGATTCCCGCGAAGTATCGGAGGGTCTTAGGACCGGAAGATACAAGTGGGAATGCTCAGATGAGGTTCCGGAGCGGCAGGTTGAGGAGGCTCTCGCCCAAAATATGATCAAATTGACCACGGACACTGAATACAGAAAAAAAAGAAACGGCAGGGAGCGCACTCCGCCCAGTACACTTCATGGGGCTAAACTAGATTGCGAATAAGCGTCTACTTTAATCCCCACAGTAGAGAACTAACATTACAAAAAAATGACCGACAGACTTACAATTATGCCCATGAATGTCAATGGGTGGAACGGAAAAGGTTCCATCTATGGCAATATTATGCGACCAAGTGATCCTGACATAATACTAATTTCAGAACACGGACTAACCGCGCAAAACCAATTAAAAATATTTCAATACGACGTAATTAGTAAGAATCATAGCCAGGAACAGTATGACGGCTGCGCAATAGCCGTTAAAAAAGGACTAAAATACAGGACACTGGATGACTGAGATGAATCATACCTTGCCATTGAAGTAGGTACTGCCGTAGGGGGACTGGTCGTGGCCAAGGGGTACCAACCCCCAAGACGTGGCTATTTGCCCATGCACAACCTCTTGCAGATATTTAGCCACAAGAAAAACGTAATCTTTGCCGCAGATCTAAATGCAAAGTGTGCAGCGGCAGGATATATCTCCTACAATAATGCAGGCAGTAACATCGTGGTACTGCTTGACAGATAATACATGACAAGGATAGGACCAGAATTCCCGACATACATAACGGAAAGAGCAGCAACGAAACCTGATATAGTCCTATCTAGCATCAGGTTTCCATACAACTACTACATTAAACCGGGCCCCATCATTCCGAGTGACCACCAGGCTATCAAAATTACAGTAGGAGTAAATCCCATTCAAATTGCAATCCCAGAACGCAAAAGCTATAAGCAGGCGAACTGGGAAAGCTACAAAAATTACCTTCTAAATTATATCCCCGATCCTCTATTTGATGCCAATTTAGAAGAAATAGATGAGGAGCTGGATAAATAAACTGACTTCCTAATAAAAGCCGATAAAAATAGCATTCCCCGGATTAATTATAAACCCTTCCAGCTCCCCCATGGACCCCTCCCATGAAAGCCCTGGCCCAAGAATATAGGGATCTGTCCAATGTAGTAGCGCTGATAGACCCCAACCACAATGCCCAAAGAAGACTAAGACAAATTAAAGACGAACTCCAGACACTAATTACGGACCAACAAATATTACTATAGCACGGGCTAAAAGAAAGACTCGACATAGAAAAAGACACACATTCTGGCAGACGTTTAAACGTCTTAAAGGAAAACCTACACACAAAAAAAAATAACACTCATTCACGACGGCAAAGAAATTAACGAGACTGAAGAGATTGAGGAAATGTTTAGGATTTTCTGGTCTTTAATCTTCAAAATTACCCTAGAAGAAAATGACACCTACGACCTCGAATTCAAAACTGACACAATCCAACAGCTAAACACACAAATATACAAAACCTCTCCTCATCATTGTGTGTCGCAGGAAAGAGTGATGGAGGGCTATTGGCTGTAAAAATAACTGCCCTAGAACTCTCCGTTACTTTAAAATCCTTTCGTCAAAGAGCGCCGGGTACTACGGGGCTGACCCGCGAGAATTTCGCCAAGGCCCCGCCTCACGTTTGGAGTGGCCTACTTAACATAATGAAGGCCACTCTGAACACGAGCTATTTCCCTGATCAGTGGAAAGTGGCCAAGATGATTTTCATCCCAAAACCGGGAAAGCCCCCGGACTGCCCTGCCAGCTTTCGGCCGATATCTCTCCTAGAATTTCCTGGCAAAGTCTTCGAGAAGATATTGGCTAATAGAGTCGACTCTTTTCTCGACGAAGCCAACTTGCATAACGAGCAGCAACACGGCTTGAGAAGGAAAAGAGGGACTGACACGGCACTAGCCGTTGTCACCGAAAAGCTTGCCAAGATCAAGGCAAACAAAAGGCATGCCGACCTGGTGCTCTGCGATGTCAAAAGAGCTTTTGATAAGGTTTGGAAGAGAGGAATACAATTTAAGATCCTTCAAGTAGGCCTTAACTCCATTCTTGAGAGGATTTTATGTGACAACATAATGGAGAGGAGAGCATACATTCATATCAGAGAACACAAAGGCCCCGAATTCGAGCTCGAAGCAGGGTGTCGTAGAATAGGCTCCTGACGATATAATATATATATATATATATATATATATATATATATATATATATATATATATATATATATATATATATATATATTCTTTGTGGGGATTATTCTATATTCGAGTGCGTGATGATCAGATGGCCGAGAATGGTTCAAAAGGGGGGCCTGGAGAGGGCTTATTTATCTTCAATATACTTAAGAAGTGGAACGGAGCCCAAGGATAAATAATATTGCAACCATTAATAAAATAGTTTTATTAATTAATCTATCAACACTACACACGGAAAATATTTACATGACCGGGGATTAAAATGGAGAGACACAGGAAACGAAAAAGGTCATGGGAATATTTGACTAAGCGGAGGATTAAGATTTGGAGGGATTTAAAACGACAAAATAAACAAGGGAAATGGTTTGCTAAAATCCGTTTAAAGCACAGAGTTGCGTCGACACAAAGTTAAATAATTAAATTTAATGCGTAGCTTACGTAATTATAAGGTTGTAGTGGCAGAGGAAGGCGATCGGAAGGAATCTTCGGTCCAACTGGCGATTTCTTTTCCAGGAGAAGGGGTTCTTCGGGGGTCTTGTCCTTAACGAGGGGGGAGGACTGACTTCGAGGAGTGAGAGCGAAGTGGGGCTTGGAAGTACGAGCGATCCTTGAGACAGGATATCGGATATGTTCTAGATGAACAATGGAGGTTATTGGTGTAACCAAGCGTTCTCTTGAAGAACGTTAAAAAAGAGGGGAATTAAATTACCACTGACGTGATTTCTTGGGAACGAGAACCGTTTCTTGTAGAACGGGCTCGAAGAACAATGAGTGTTCAAAAGTTGTTCTTTTTCTGAACAACATTTTGGGTGAGAACCGTTTCTTGTCGAACGGGCTTGAAGAACAATGGCTGTTCTAAAGTTGTTCTCTTTCTGAACAACAGGGGGGGCCCTGTTGACTTGGCGTCTCGAGGGGCACTAACCTTCGCATTTAAGGGATATTGTCTTCTTCTGGACAATAAGGGGTTTCTCGGGGTAGAGTTCCTAGGTGCACAAGGGAGACCGGATCGGCGTGATGCCTCGCGAAGATAATCGGGATCTGGTTCAAACGCGAAATGTTATCGCATAAATAGCCGGAGCAAGCCCCTCGGCGTAGGGGACAATGGGGGGGGGAAGACCGATGGAATGTCCCGGTGGCGCTTGGGAAAATATCTTATCTTCCCATAAGCCTAATTCAATCTGGCGAGATCGACGCATGGAGGCAAATAGGGGATTGAACCTCCTTGATTAAACTTGGGAATGGTGGGCGATAAGGCGCCCTCTACTCTCTCTCGCAGGATGCACGTGGGAAGCATGCGTTTCGACATGTGATAGGGGCTGAAGCATGGCAGCCCAAGACCGTTCTATCACACAGGAGTCCCACAAGGAAGCTGTCTCAGCCCCCTTTATACAACATCTATACACGCGACCTACCACAACCTCTCTCCGAGGGTACGATATACATTCAGTTCGCTGACGATATATCGCAAATTTGTACCGCCGCTTATGTTCACAGGAAATTTATGGCGAGAAATACGGCTGGGGAGATATCTAACATCAACTCTTTCGAGAGGAGATGGAAGATATCAACCAATGCCCCAAAATTCAAAATAATTCCCATGTTTCGCAAAAACCATCAATGATATACGGGTAGAAGGGGAGAGAATCCCCTACTGCTCAAAATCACCACATAATCGAACGAACAGTCGCGAATAGCAAAAGAGAGTTGAGGGAATTTTATAGGTTGCGTGACCTAAATCCCTCAAATAAACTCAAGATATTCAATGTGTGCATTCGCTCGAGACTCCTGTACCCCCCGGTGCCGTTGAACGCGAGCGCCAAGACCCACATTGCGAAACTACAAGTCATCCAGAATAAAGCGGTGCTGCTCATTACAAACACCCGAAGAATAGAACATAAACGACGGAGGGAGCTCCACGACTCGGTTGGATTATCTCCGATCAACATGGCGCTCCACGAGAGAGCTAAAAGGATATGGCAAGCCATTGGCGCCCGCTTGAACCTTGAATTCTCTCGTACACACTTAGACATCGAGGTCGACCGACAAATAAGACCATTCAAAAGCAGCAAAATACAGTCTGATCGTGACGTGACTCCAAAATACACATGCCAAAATCGACAAAATACAGACAACGACTAGTGTAATGCGCAGGTTTCTTTAGTAAAAATAAATTCCAAAATAAATTCAACTTTGCTAAAAAATCAAATTCAAAAACAACGAATAAACTTTTTCAAAAACCCACAGCGGGAATAAAAACCCCGCCTCAAATAAAGGCTTGAATGCCAAAAGATCATTAAGATCTAAAAAACTGAAATTAAATTAACCAGATTAATTTAATTAAATAAACTATAAAATTTATAATTATTAAATAAAAACAAAAAATACAAACAAAAATCATCCAAAAACAGAGCTACCCTTTCACCAGAGACCTATTTATTCTGTCTCCCACACTTCCTCTATTCTTTAAATTCACCCTTTTAACCACTTTCCTCTCTTACTATCTTTCTCTCTAACTCTCCCTAAATCTCACCACTTTTTATGTCCAAGGTCCAATAAACAGCTCGAAAAGTCGAGTCGAATACGACGGAGTCCAATGAACACGGATCGGGAGGTCGTTAAGCTCTCCTGACGTACCAAGACAGAGATAGCTCTCCTCTCTCTTGAGGAGAATTTCTGCAAAAATGGTACACAAGAGAATCCGAGGAGCAATCATCCAATGAAGAGCAAAAAATACAATCAAGATTTCATTAGACAAAAATAGGGCAAAAACTCAAGATACAAATACTATGAAAAGTTTATAATAGCTCAATCAATAAACATTAATAAACATTAATGTCCAGGAGTCTAAATTATTTTTATACACGCGTGGTTACGCCCGTATGGGCACGAATGTGTGTCATTAGAGAGTCAAAATCACATCACGGAATACACACACATATAGATAAATTCTATCTAAAAATGTTCAGATAGAAATAGCCGGGTGGTTTGTAAGCCGGAGGAAAAGAGAAGCGACCTGAAAATCGCATTACAGAACAACTCATTGGAGGGAAAAAGGAAAAAACGCATTTTGAAAATGTCCGTTTCAATTATCTCTCTCTCCGAGGGAAGAAGGGTTGCCACTCAAAGTGGAAGTAGTGCCCACCTGAGGCAGAAAATGAAATTCTCCTTCCACTTGTGGACAGTCCCATCAGGGAACCGTATATGGCATGTTGATACTGCAGGTACAGGAAAAGGCTATTAAAAAAATAATACAAATACCCTTCTCTCGGCCTCTCCCGATGAATCGTTGTCCAGTGAATTCGAGGACGAGAAGGAGCGACATGCTGAGGAAAAGAGACATCGAGACTCGTTCACTGGCCTTCGTACACCTGCCTCCGAAAATGTAAATTAACGCCAGTCTTATTTCGTGTCACGACGACGATGTACAACAATGGCAAGCAACAACAAATTAATGCAAATGCTTGAAAGTGGGTATACACAAAAGGTGATACGAGGGCTAGAAATCTATCTGCTGGACGCGGAAAAAAAACAAATCGTAAATGAACTAGGGTAAACAGAAGACAAATTTCAACGACTTGGGAGTGTTACGAGATATGAAATTCAGGATATCATGTTAATTCATCAGTGACAAAGTGTGAACCGAGTAAATGTGTTTAAAAGGGCGCATACTGCAGCAGAGTTTTGTGGAGTATGCTATATTTTGTGACTGACTCCACTCACTGGAAAATATGACCGCATACAGTCTTGATCATAAGTATAGGACCAGTTGAAAAACTGTAAAAATGGACATTTCGCACCTTCAGATACTTGTAAGGGTCTAAGTGAAGCTTCGCTATACTAAAAGTTAAATTGTAGCTCGATTAAAAGTTTAAGACCAGAGCACATATTAGTCTAAATTTGCGCAAATTCTCGGATTCTGTGTCATTCATCGTTTGCAGCTCACGGTGTTAATTAAGACGTCATAATGCCTAGAGCGGGTAAGCTTTCATTATTTGAACGGGGTCAGATCATTGAACTGCATAAGCAAGGCCTGTCGCAGCGTGCCATCGCTGCCGAGATTGGACGTAGTAAAACAGTGATTTGCAATTTTCTCAAATATCTCGAGGGGCTATGGAACAGTGAATTCAAGTGGTAGACCCACAAAAATTACACCAGCATTAGGTAGGAAGATCAACAGGGTTTTCCGTCGAGACACGGCACGGTCTTCAAGTCAGATTAAGGCACTCACCGATGCTGATTGCAGTCCAATAACCATTAGATGTCACCTCAGAAGGAAGGGCATGAAAAATAAAAAAAAAACGGCTTCAAGCGCCTCGTCTGCTTCAATGTCACAAAACCACCCGTTTAGAGTACGCCAGGGAGCACCAGACATGGGAGATCGCAAAGTGGAGGAAGGTTTTATTCTCTGATGAGAAAAAAATTAACCTTGACGGTCCTGATGGTTTCCAACGTTACTGGAATGATAAGCAGATCCCACCTGAGACGTTTTCCACACGACACAGTGGTGGAGGCTCCATCGTGGTATAGGGAACTTTTTGCTTCAATGGAACAATGGGGCCTCAGGTTGTGCAGGGGCGTCAAACGGCAGGTGGCTATGTAGAGATGCTGCAGAGGGCATCCCTCACGACGGAGGGCCCTCGTCTGTGTGGTGATAACTGGGTCTTCCAACAAGACAATGCGGCAATTCACAATGCCAGCCTGACAAAGATCTTCCTCAGGAGAATGGCGTCCCTCTTTTACATCACCATGCGTGCTCAACGGATCTAAACCCAATTGAAAACATTTGTAGATGGATGGCAAGGGAAGTCTACAAAAATGGAAATCAGTTCATGACAGTAGATGTCCTTCGTGAGGCCATCTTCACCACCTGGATTAATGTTCCCCCGTCCCTCTTAGATATTTTGGCACTTGGATCAGGGCTGACAGATGGGCGTACCGACGTCCAGATTTTAAAAATCTGGGCGAATAAGAAAAGGATTGAGCGTAAAAAATGTTATATTTGACACTCAGATCAATTTTGGGCGATTTTCATATCCAAATATAATGGCAAGTACTTTCAAAAATCTTGTTTTAGCATAAATTCATCATCTTTTACTTTAGAAAATATTCTAAAATAAGGCATGAACAAGAAAATTTGAAAGCATGCATGTAGAATCGGTAATGTCAATGCAAACTTGATAGACTTCATGACGCATAGGAGCTGTTGTAGTAAGCAGTGGGCAGTTTCAGATCTGCCAATTTCACTCAGTGAGAGCAGGACTGCCAACGATACGGTTTTTCACCCATATCTTGGGTTTACAGTGCCCTGCTCAGTTTCTGGATTTAAATTTTGTAAATGTAATTGGGATTTTTCAAACTTAATACGCAAAATGAGCTTAAATATAGAGCCAATCGAATTAATGCATTATGTTAGCATGTTAGAATAATATGGTTTAACATCCAAATAAATTCATTTAAAACATCAGTTTTAATCACATGCGTGTAGTCGTGGACAAGTATTAAATATGTAGTCAGGATAGTTGGCCCTCCTGACGGTGATTATGTTCATACTTCGCTGAGTACATTTGAAAACGAAATTTTATGTTTAGAGGCAGCGGCAACCTTTCATTAATTTATTTGGGATTTCTTTGTCTGCCTTTCGTGTGGTTTGGAGTCCTCCTGACTTGAAGGTGCAATATCCAGTTCCCTTCGTAACTGGTTGCGTTTGAAGCCATATATATATGTATATAGGGGTATTTATGTCTCTTCATTTTGCATGTGAGTGGCTAAAGCTATTGATAGTAGTGAAAATGCTTTTTACAAGCTTTGTCGTGTGACTTTATCGCCGAATACCTCTCGGTTAGCAGACCATGAGAAAGGTAAAAAGAACACGTGAGCTAAGTTTCTGCATCTAGAGAAATTCGTTCGCAGCTTCAGGTTTGACGGACATGCTGCGAAGGTTTCAAGTCAAACACAAAATGCCGTAACTTCTTGGCAACCTTACAATTTACCTTTGCAGAGTTTAAACGCAAAGATCACAAATCAATATTAAATTTTTTAAAATCAACTTGCATGGGTGTGTACTTGGGCGTAAACAAGTTTTGTCTGGGTGAATTTGGGCGTGGAGCTAAGGACAAAACTGGCAGCACTGACTTGAATACGGGGGCATAGAGAGGATAGTGACCCCATTTGGAAGGGAGGGGATAGAGATAATTCACACATTATGTTCAAGCGAGGATTATTTTTGTGCGAAAAAGCGGACATTTTTGACCGAAAGTGACTCTCACGATCCTTTAAATTGGATTTAGGCGACACAGTACATTTATTTTTCTAGACTTTTGAAGGATCGCAATTAAAATATTTTGCGAATTTAAACAAATATGGTTACAATTTATGAAATGAAAATGTCTATTGTGCGCTAAGACATAAAAATATACTAAATGGTAATAGTTACAATTTGAATGTCATTTGCTGTAGTTTAACAGTGATACATTTTGATATTCTATTAAAGCTGATCAAATAGTATTTTATTTTGTATAAAATAAAGTGGAGTCTGAGTTAAACGTATTGCAACGATTCCTAATACAACCCTTTGAAAAAAACTCCCGACTCTTACTTCATCCAAGTTGAAACCTTCGATTCCACAATCATGAAAGGCAACGAAGTTTGTGTGGGATTGTTTTTGAGTGAAGTGACACGGCATCTGCGAACTCATGAATTATTTGACTGAATGTGAGTATACAAGTGGGGTAAAAAGGAGAGGGCTGAAAGGTGGAATGAGAACGTGGAACGAGCAATGTCAGGGAGGAATGCATACAATGAGGCAAAAAGAAAAGTGAAACTAGTGATTAACCAGTAAATTAAGCATTTTGAGGAAAGATGAACGAGGATCCGGATGGGAACATAAAAGCTATTTTGTAGGGAAGTAAGAAAAGTGGGATTTCACCCCTCAAATCTAGAGGGCAATACCAACGAAGGCGTAACACGCAGGCAATTTGTAAGGAGATAATGCGAGGGTGTGTGCAAGATATACAGCCGCATCCTTCTTCAGACATTGGAGTGGTAGATCTGACGATCCTCCAGGTGTCAGCCGCAGCAAGGTTGACCATGCTACACATGATATCGCCTTGCGGGTGAGAAACTAAGAGAAGAATAGATGTGTGAACATCAAAGATACAGAATGGCAGTGTACTTTTGAGCAATAAGGAGGTCCAGAATAGATGATGAGAGTATTTTCACACGAGTTGTACATATAATGTGGGTTTGTAAGTGAAGCGAAAGTGAATGGGACTAACTTCGAAGGTATAAATCGGGTAGAAAAGCGATTGTTATTGGTGTGAGAGGTCTACAAATGGAAAGGCAGCAGAAATAATGATGCCGTTGCTGAGATGCAAAAAGTTGGTGATCATGTTATGAAATGTCTGGTAGTTGTGTTGCAAGGCATTTGAATGTAACAGTGCCGTATTAATGGAAACATTTTGTAATAGTGCAACTGTCTATAGGTGTAAAGGGGAGAAAACTGCAATATCTGAAGATGGATACAACTATTGATTGTTGTAGGCTAGGTGGATGGAAACATTATGATTGGGTTGTAAGAAAGATAACAACGATTATTTGGATTAGACCAAGTGGGCTTCGAGAGAGGGTGCGAAGTTATGAATCAAGTATTTGCACTGATCCAGCGAACAGAAATAAAGAAGTGATAAGAAATGTAGTGTAAACTGGGTTCATGTAACGAATAGTAGCGTATAATCGTGTACATAGGGAACGATTATGGCAAGTTATAAGGATGTATGAAGTGATTGGTTAGCATAGGTGCGAAAAGTATTTATGTTGGACGTAATGTGTGTGTGTGTGTAGGTAAAAAATTGCCGAAGTTGGCGGATTGATAGAGGGCAGAGAAGGGTCGAGGAAGTGCGATGTAGAGTTGGCTGTATAATATCTTTATGGATGGAATTCTGAGAGAAGTACTAAAGCGGATGAGGGATCGAAATGTGAGATTGATGTGAAACGTTGGTTGAAATCTATGTTGACTGATGATCTCGCTTTAGTAGATGAGAGTAAGAATAATTTGGACATGATCGAAACGTATGGCAGGGCATGTGTGTGGAGAGCTAAAGGAAAATACAGAAAGGAGTAAGCTAATGGTGTTTGGTGTGTAATAGAGTGTAGTGCTACCTTTAAACAAGTGCAAAGTTTTTAGTATCTCGAATATATCGTGAATGTTTGTGGTACAGTTTGAAGAGATTGCTACCAAAAGTTTTGAATGATAAGAGTCGGTGGTGCTTTAGTGTGAGGTGTACCAGGAACTGTAAAATTATACAGTAGCGCCCAAACAGACCATAACGCTTGTATTGCTATCACAACATCTTCCATAACTTTTGCCATAGAAAATCAAAGGTTTCCAAAATTGGTGTACTATAACCTAAAGGTATAAGCTACGTATGGATAAAGGTTATGAAAATTTAGATGAATAAAACTAAAGTTATAGACGGATAAGTGTAAAAAATCATCAGAACGACAGCGGAAACGAATTGAAACAGTCCTTCAAAATTTGGGTAAAGACTCAGTCTTCCCTTTTTGAGGTCTTCCTTGGCCTTCCTTGATTTACATAAACCCGTTTTGTCATAAGTTGACAGAATATTATGGATTACACTTTTGCAGCGCTTGATACTCGTGTCTCTACAATGAGTACATCTGAAAAACCAAACCATCTTGGCGAAGCTTTACGATCCACTCGCCGACAATAAAAGGCGTAACAGATTTCTTAGCCACATTGCCTGAACGAGAACTGGGAAAAATAATGTCCTAACTTCCAGAGGGTTCTGGTAGTATGCGATCTACATGCCAATGTGATCTACAGCAACTTAAATCTAGAATAGCTTGTTATCTACATTCATTTTTCTATATAGAAATGTGCAATTCTAATTAGGAGTGAGTTAGAAGGTAAAAGATATTAAAAATGTATAAAAATACATCGACAAAGGAAAATTAAAAAAAAATATACTAAATTGATTTTTATTTCATGCTAGAAACATGAATATTCTAGCTATTTGTATACAGCAAGAATATCATTTAAAAATGCTATGTAGATCACAAGTTATACCTTGTAATTTTTTACTCTTAAAAAAAAAAAAATGTAATCTTTTAGGTCGGTGATAATCTATCGTCTGTAGCTCCGCCATTAGGTGCGTCTATTCAGGATATTTTTTGTGGAGTTCTTATGGGCTCAAGACTGAGTGTATAAAAGGTGCTTTGTTTTATATACTAAACCAACCGGAAGTCGGATAAATATTATGAATTTTTAATGTACAGGGTGGTCCGAAAGTCTTGTTACCCCATGTAAATATTGTTTTAATTTTGTATTTGAAATATTGTTTTAATTTTATATTTCTGATGACCGAAAGTCTCGTCTCTCTCAGTTAATATTGTTATTATTTTCTATCTCATATGGCTGACACGAGCTCCTACAGTTTGGGAGAGAAGCTGATTGCAAGTCTATGGGCACATGAGCATGTGTATTCTATTCTGGAAATAGCATGGAAGATGTGCGACATGACTTCACTGCAATGAAAGTGAATACTCTAAAGCCAGTACATGGGTTTAATATTATTCCTCTATTGTTATTATTATTCTTCGGTAGGGGGTAACAAGACTTTCGGACCACCTTGTAGATCAGAAGCTATACCTTGTTGTCTAATGTAGATCACAAGCTATACCAGAAACATGCATGTAGATCCGATAATATACCGGCACCTTGCAGAGATCGAAGTGAAGTTAGTTGCTATGCAAATAAAGCAATTGCACATCTGCTGATAACTTTAGTTTTCTTGATCCAAATTTGCATAACTTTTATCCGTACGTAGTTTGTCGTACAACAATTTTGGAAACCTTGGATTTTCTAAGGCAAAAGTTATAGAAGATTGGATATAAATACAGGCGTTCTGATATTATGGAACGGTACTGTATAACATATTAAAGGCTAACAAAATTTTAATGTGAAATTGACTTTTAAGATAAATATCAGTTAATTTAGTAACAAAAAATGCTTAAGCAAATTTGTATTCCTGCATAAGCACTTCTAAATAATTCTAAAATTGCTAGAAACGAGTCAATTTCGCTTATGGTGACATGGTCCAAATGTGATTGAAAGTGATGAGTTCCAGGTTCCAGCCCCTTGCATCTTTACTTTCGCGTCAAGCCAAGAACTCCCTAATCTAAGTTCCGAAGAGAATAGGTGAAACTAAAACGTTCGGGATTAACAAGACAATCCTATATAAAAGCATCGATAAGATGTACTAAAGCTATATAAAGTGCTTATAATCGGTAGAGCTCATACTAAAGCAGCACCAGAAGGTCACAGGGAAAGAAAGTCCCTTGCTTTATAACGTATACACCATCGACCTTCCCCAACCTCTGACTGAATGCTCGCTATACGTCCAATTTGCGGACGATATTACGATGATCTGTACGACACCTTATCGGAATGTGAATTACATGGCACGGAGTACGGCGGTAGAAATCGAAAACATCAACTCTTTCGAGAGAAAATGGAAGATATTTACCAGTGCCCAAAAGTTCCAGATAATTCCACTATTCCGGCGGACCCTCGCAGACATCCGTGTCGGGGTGTCCGCATCCTATGCTGCATAGTTCTGGGACTTCGGATTACGACTGGTGGATAGAGGAGACGTAGATAAGAGCTTCAGCAAATGCACGGAGGGACTTGGGTGAATTTTTCGGATTCCTAAACCTGAGTACCCCCAACAAGCTGAAGATCTACAACGCATACATTCGTTCAAAACTCCTGTACCTCCAGGTCCCTATAAAAGCGAGTCCCAAGACCCAAGTACAAAAACTGCAAAGGGTTCAAAATAAGGCTGTCTGTATTAGAACGAAAAACCGAAGGAGAGAGAGAAGAAGGCAGAGTAAGTTCCATGGTGAACTGGGGTTGACCTTCATAAACGTGGAGCTCCAACGTAGAGAGAATAAGATATGGGACGTTGTACACCGGCGCCTTCCTCCCGAGTTTGTACTCGAGCACATAAGACTTTACTGAGGTGGGACAGGCGAAATTTCATAGAAGCAGCAAACTAGTCATTGACAATGACGTGGACCCTGTTTTCTTTTTTTTCTTTTTTAAGAGCTCATCTGTCGACTGCATACTGGGGCATTACTCGCCGTATTCAACACTGCATAGTACTAGGCTACTTTAAAATAAAAGGAAAAAAAACAACAAAAAAACCCAATAAAATTAAAAAAAAGGAAAAAGGCAACAAGCAGGAAGCAAGCTCCGGCGTCAGGTGGAGGTCGGCCTCCCCCTGGCGCAGGAACATGCGACCTACTAAAATAACAAAAACCCACAAAAGAAAACTAGTTAAATAAAGGGGAGAAGGCCGGTCTCCCCCAAAAGTCATTAATTCCACCCGTCAATGTGAAGGATATGTCCCGAGTACAAGGAACAGGCGGTAGCGAGCCCGCCCATCCCAGTACCGGGACAGGTAACGGGCGCAGAGATCGCCCAGACTGGGACATTCAACAAGAATGTGCCGAACGGTATGGAGGACAACGCAGGTTTTGCAGTAGGGCGCTGGCGAGCTCTCCATCAAATGACGGTGCGTTTCGCGACTGCCCAATTCGGAGACGACAGAGAGCAACCTGAAGCATTCGAAGCATTGTGGGGTAGGTCCATGGCAACAGTCGCGGCGCAATAGTACCAAACTTTAAGTTCCCTTCGACCATCTCCCATCTTCTTTGCCAAGCATCACGAAGAGCAGCGCGTAAACCTGCCGTGTAGTCGGTGTGAGGAAGAGCGAAACGCTGTTTCGGTCGGCTGATTTCCAGCAATTCCTACATGTCCAGGAACCCAGCAGAAGATAATCTCGACATCCGCCCGGCTTGCCAAAACCGCGAAATCACGGATATCGCGAAGCAGGGGATACGGAGATTCCAATGCCCCAAGAGCACTCAGGGCGCCTTGTGAGTAGCTATAAATCACAAACCGGTCTCCGAACCAGGCACGTCACGTAATCTCCCCTATCGAGTGGTGTATGGCCAACAGCTCGGCCGTGAAGACAGACGCAGGGCCTGGTAGAGCCCCGCTGACTTCAAACAAAGGAGATACGGCGTGGAAGCCGACCACCTCTTGGAACTTGGAGCCATTCGTATACACTGGCACGGTTCCAGCGTGACACGAAGTGTGCTCAAAAAAGGTCGGACGCAATACTCCCAGGGCTGTACAAGCTTTGGGAGCAGAGGCGTGGCAACAAATAGCCAAATGTGGTACCCTCCAGGGTGGCGTCCTGGGCAGAAACGGGGGCGCCACAGGCCCAACAGCTATACCTAGCTGTCGAAGGGGTTTCCTGGCCGTAAAGACAAAGGGCTTAGGATATGACTGGCGTCTCTCGGCTGCATAGGCACCGTCGAAATCAGCTGCGAATGCAGTGAGGGCTGTTGGCGACTGAGGGAGACGCCGGGCTCGCGCGTACAGGCGAATGATGCACTGTACACGGCGTAGATGGAGTGGCATCTCCCCAACATAGACTAGTAGGCTCTCAATGGGGAAGTGCGGAAGGCACCGGGCGCAAGGTGAAAGCCGGTGTGGTGGATCGAATCCACCTTCCGCAATAAACGCTCGGCTCCGGATGCATAAAACCTGCATCCGTAGTCGAGCTTCGAACGAACAAAGGATCGATAAAAAGGTAAGACAGTAGCTCTATCAGCGCCACAAGCGCTGAACGTCACGGAACGGAGAATATCCATGGCGTGCGTACAAGAGACCCTAAGACTGCGAATATGAGCCTCCCAGGTGAGGCGTCGGTCGAATACAAGACCAAGGAAACGGTGCGATTCAACCACTTCCAGGCGTAGCCAATTAAGAAACAAGTCTGGGTCTGTGTGGAGCCGTGGATGGCGGCAAAGTGCACCACCCTTAGTCTTGGCAAAGGAAAACCGAAACCTATGCGCTTCGGCATAGCAAGAGATGCAGTTCAATGCCTGTTGGAGTCGACGCTCCCGAGTTGGCATCTGGGTCGCGCCAAAAGAGATCGAAAGGTCGTCCACGTAGAGCGTAGCGAGAACATCTTCCGGCAGCACCGAGGTGATACCGTTGATGCTCAGGGCAAAGAGTGTGACACTGAGGACACTTCCCTGCGGGACACCCTCTTCATGCTCCTTTGGGCCGGAGAGAGCTCCCCCCACCCGTACGCGGAATCGACGATCTCGCAAACATTCAGATATAAAGACTGGGAGGCATCCCCTCGCCCCCATCGTGTGGAGAGTCTCCATGGTACCGTATCGCCATGCGGTATCATAGGCCTTCTCCAAATCGAAAAACAGCGTGGCGTAGTGCTGTCTACGAAGGAAAGCCTCGCAGACGGCATTTTCCAGTCGGAACAGAGCATCCGACGTGGAGTGGAACTTGCGGAAGCCGCACTGTGCAGAAGACAGATGACCTCAGTTGTCCAGGAAAAAGGCTAGTCTAACATTTACCAATTTCCCAATCAACTTGCATACGCAAGAGGTTAGAGAGATTGGGCAGAAACCGGTCCGAGTAGTGTGATCTCGCCCCGGCTTGCGAAAGGCGAGCACAGTAGCGATTCGCCAGGAGTCTGGGAGAAGACCTTCCACCCAGATCCTGTTGAACAAATCTAACAGAAAGGCCATGCCTCGCTCACCCAGGTGTCTAAGCATGGCGTACGGGACATCGTCCGGACCATGGGCGTTGTCCGCGCAGGAAGCGAGAGCGGAGCGCAACTCACTCAAAGTAAACCTGTCGTTGAAGGGTTCTCCAACTCTGGAGGTAAAGTCCAGCCGGCGGCCTTCCGAGACATGACGACGTGCATTGAATGATGGTGGAGCAGCATCACAGCTAGAGAATGTGGAAAAAGCGGTTACGAAGCATTCCGCCACGGACGCTGGGTCCGAGATTGCGGTCCCATTCTCCTGGAGAACGGGAGGGGGGTCCTGCGAGAACTTGCCCCGAATCCTTTTGACTCGCTTCAACACCTCCGCTAAAGGGGTCTTCCTGTTAAGTGAAGACACGTATGCCCGCCAAGAAGAGCGGCGGGCGTGCGTGGAAATATACAGGAACCTAGCCCTAGCCCGACGAAATTTAGCGACAGTGAAATCGTTCGGGCGGCGCTTATAGCGCATGTAGGCATAACGCTTCTGTTTGAGGGCCGACCACCATGGGAGTGGTCAGGGTGAAAAACGGCCAGACGTCCTAGGAATAGTAGTCAGGCCCGCGGCGATGAGGTTGCCGGAGAACTCAACAGCCTCATCTACCGACCTAAATTCCTCGACTGAGATAGAGAACTCGGTCATTTCCTGAAATGCAGGCCACCGCGCCCGCGCCAAGCACCACCGAGGTAGCTCTCAGGCGGCAGTTGCCCTGAAAATGATATTTGAATGGGAAAGTGATCACTACCATGGAGGTCATCAACCACCCCCCAATCAAAATCAGGCTGTGCATCCGAAGAGCACAAAGATAGGTCAAGGCAAGAAAATGAAGCGGTTCTTGGACAGTGATGCGTAAACTCATCCACGTTTAGGACACCCATCTCAAGTGCTTCTATCAGATCGGCAAAGACTTGTCTCCTGGGATTTATTGAGTAATCTCCCCAAAGAGGATGCCTGCCGTTAAGATCTCCAAGCAGGAGAAAGGGGCTCGGCAACCGTGCCCCGACGCGGCGGAAGTCACCCGCGTCGAAGTCGGCTGACGGTGGAATGTACGCAGAAAAGATAGTATACCTCCTATCCAGGTGCAGCTGCACAGCCACTGCCTGAAAGGAGGTATCTAAAGAGAAAGGAAGAACAGAGACATCATGCCGGGTGTAAACCGCGCATCCCCCAGCCCGGACATCCCGTAGTGGTGGGGTCGCAAGACCCTTATACCCCGGGAAGGAGAGCAGGGGGCACGCGCCTAGCATGGTCTCCTGCAAAAAGATAGCTAACGGGGAACGGGACGGGACGAGCCTCCGCAGCTCTTCCCAGTTAGCCCGGAGTCCACGGCAATTCCATTGAAGGAATATGCCCTCCAGGCATAGCTCGGAGGAGACGCGGGGGCCCTCTTAGAACAGAAGACCCTCACGGGAATGGCCATACGATGCCCGGAGGCAAAACCCCTGGCGCTGTTGGCCGGACAAAGTGCTGAAGGCGCTGTCGCCTTCGAGGACTTATTTAGGGAGGTTGGGCTCGCCATGCGAGTCTTTTCCTCCCTCCGCCTCGAATCCTTAGGCGGGCGTTGCGGCTTCGGAGGCGGGGGGCCCTCTTTTCGAGGAACCACCGTCTCCGAGCCACTCGCTCCACCACTAGGCGTGGGCGAAGGAGCCGAAGCTCCTTTGTTGCTGTCCTCCTTTCGGGGGACAGCTTTAGGAACCACGGAAGATGGCCTAGCGACCAACTTCAGGGGTGTTGCCTCCTGTGAGTCTAACGACTCGCTGGAGGCGCGTGGCCGTTTCGCCTTACGGGAAACGTTTACGCTGGGGGAAGAGGGGGAAGTCCTGGTTTTAGCCGGGGCTGGGAGTGAACCTTTTTGCCGCCAGCTTTACCAGGGGTGCAGCCGGGTTGAGTAGAACCTGCAGAAGGGCTCCGAATCGGCGCGGAAACAACCGTGCTCGTTAGCCTGGATGGGCCAGGAGCAGAGGGTGCCTTTCTAACTATCGAGGCATATGACCAAGTCCTTAGCCTCGCGGAATGAGACTCGATCCTGGGCCTGAACAGCGAGGATTTATTTCTCAAGGAGATATGCACTACATTGCTTCGAAGAAGCGGGGTGCGGCTCTCCGCGATTTCCACACTTGGCCACACATGATTTAGACTTATCGTGTGCGGCCTTGGAGCAATTTACACAGACTTCGGGTGACCCCGACTTTGCACGTTTACAAGATCGATTCGTATGGCCAAAGAGGTGACAGTAATAGCACCGCCGCGGCAGTGGCACGAATGCCTTCACGCGGTAGCGGTACCAACCAGCACGCACCGACTCAGGAAGCTTGTCACAGTCGAACGTGACGAAGAGTGTAGGGGTGGGTTTCGAGGCCCCTCCCTGTTTTCTCATCTCACGTTCTTCCTTGACCGCCCCATTGTCGGCCAGCTCTAGGGTGATGTCCTCAATGGAGTAGTCAACGAGTTCCCTCGCATAAACTACTCCTTTCACAAAGTTCATGGTAGAGTGCGGCGTCACACTCACCGGGCTGCCATGAAGTGTCCGAAGAGCACTTATCTTGGTCGCCTCAGCGGGATTCGCCGCATTCGAAAGAAGGCTCTCGTCCGAGAAACTGGTCACCTTCGGCTCTCTACCAATTGCACTAGCTAATCCTCTCCTCTGATGGATCATTGTTGCCCTTGGCCAACATGGCGCCATCAGTGGATCGAATAACGAGGAATCGTTTTAAGCCAGCTGGCTCGAAAACGCCAGGTAACTTTGAGTGAGGGCCCCGATGTCATCGAGGCTTCGCCCTGTGCACTTTTGGTTTTTGTCAGGGGCTCCGCAACCGGGGGTGCAGAGGGGCCAGATGTGCCGATCTTAGCTTGGTCGCTTGCCAAAGTGGCAGCAGACTCATCCGTCCCCGTAGCTTCCGCGGATGGAGAGGAGCCCCTAGTATTTTTTGTCTTTTTGGTATTTTTCTCTTTCTTTTTTGGAGAGGAGGGCGGGGAATGAACCCGCTTCTCACCTCCGCCGGAAGGAGCCCCCAGGCCAGATGGACCGGCCTCAGCCAGGTCCTTCTCCGAAATGGAGAAGGTCCTGGTAGTCGTGGGGGCACCGGTCAGAGGAGATCCCTCCCCTTCTTGTACTGCTTCGGAAACCCTAGCTGTTTAAGGAGGACCTTGCATAGGGGCGGATTTGGGTTCGGTGCTTGGAACCGAGCCAGGATTCCCCCCCATGGAAGGCCCTACCGCCTGAGGCTGGGTTTCCTCAAGGACCATGTCTATCTCCGGGGCGGCCTCCAGTTGGCCATCCCCTCCCAGGACATCGCAGGTCCCCTTGGCAGAGTCACCAGTCTTGTTTGGGGAGGCAAAGGCCTTGAGCCCGGCAAGGTTTAAAATTCTTGCCAGCAGGTCTTTTGAGGGAAGCGACCGAAGGGGCCTGGATTCCCCCTCCCCCCTAAGGGGGTTTGCCCTACCGAGCCACTTCGATGGGAAGCGGCTGGCTAAGAGCTACCTGCTGGCTTTCTTGGCAGTCCCCTTGGAAAGAACAGAGGGGACTGCCGTTGCAAAGACGGAGGTGCCCGAAAGCACTTCCAGAGAAGGGGGTGAGGGGGAGTCCCCTGCACCCGTAGGCGAAGGTGAGGAGTGAGCCTCCTCTCCGGTTAGAGAGATATGGAGGGTCCCCTGCGCAAGCACAAGGGGAAGGGGACCTCCATTTTTTCGGTGGAGCTGCCCGAGGGCGGCTCCGTTGATTTTACAGGGGAAGTTGGGGGTTGGGGGTTGGGTTTTTTTATATTCATCATTGGGCATGGTGCCCCTATTTGTTTCACGGGACGCAATCGGGCATCACCTCTCGTAGTAGCCCGCACTGCAAGAGGTGCTTACACGCCCGGCAGAGCCAGGCGCCGCCATTTGGGACCACCCACCCCTCCCGCCTGGTGGCCTGGCAGTCCATCGGCCTGACTACTCCACCTTGGACACGGCGTAAAAAAATAGATTGTGAAGAGGAGAGGAAAAGGGGTGTGAGGAAGGTATGGGTGAATAAAGAGGAAACACTTGGAGCCAGCGGGCTCGAAAACGCCAGGTAGCCTCTGAATGAGGGGACCCGACGTAATCGAGGCTCCGCTGGGCACTTGTACCTTTGTCTTTGTCGAGGACTCCGCATCGGGGCCGGACGTGCCGATCCTGGCTAGGTCGCTTACCAAAGTGGCAGCAGACCCATCCGTCCCCGCAGCCCTCGCGGACGGAGAGGAGTCCTGAGTCTTGTGTATTGTTTTCCGTTTATTTTTTTCTTTTTAGGAGAGGAGGGTGGGGAATGAACCCGCTTCTCCCATCCGACGGAAGCAGCCTCAGAGCGGGATGGACCGCCCTCAGCAAGGTCCTTCTCCGAGATGGAGAAGTTCCTGGCAGTCGCAGGGGCACCTCCATTTTTTCTGTGGAGATGCCCGTGGGCGGCTCCGACGATGGACAAGGGGATTTTTTTTGTTATGATCATTGGGCATGGTGACCCTATTTTCTTACGGGAAGCAATCGCTCATCACCCCTCGCAGTAGCCAGCTCTGCAAGGGTGCGTACGGGGCTGGCAGAACCGGGTGCCACCATTCAAGGCCACGCCTCCCGCCTGGTGGCTTGGCAGTCCCTCAGCATGGCGGCTACACCTTGGACACGGCGTAAAATGTATAGCGTTTGAAAATAGAAAGGAAGAGGAGGTGAGGAAGATGTGGGTGGGGATAAAGCAGGTTATTTAAAAACCCACCATCCCAAAATGGATCTCAGGGGTGAGGGATCATTGTCCCCTCCCCCCTCAGCCCCGACCCGGGATAGTTGGCTGAGAAGAACGTCAGCATCTATCCTGTGAAATTAAGAGGCCGACCAGAGAAAATTGTGGGAGAGGTTGTAGGGGAAGTAACGAAGTGGGGGAGAAATACAGGCTGTCTGAAAGGAGAAGAGGCTAAGCTGGGGCCGGACGGGACGCTGAGTCCCATCAGCAAGGCGGCCAGGAAGGCAAATCGCCGCGCCCCTTACGGGGTACTCGTGGAGGGAATATGTGAGATTAAGTGCCAGGGTGAGTAAGTGTTCGAAGACCGCGTTAAAGGTGGGTTGACTGTGTGAAAGAGTGTTTAACAGTTGACCCAAGAGGCAGTGGAAAATATTGTGTATAGAGGGGGGCGTGAGGGGGCGTGGTTGTGGCCTTCTACCAAGCAATGAACCCTGATTGGGCGAGATGCTACAGCACATAGGAAGGGCCAATTCGGTGTAGAGCTTCAATGGGTTTGAGGAGCTGGACATTTTCTCGTGGGCAGACCATAAAGGCCAATTCCGCCACAATGTCTGTGAGAAGGGGTTTGTCAAGCTATATTTCAGGCGAAGTGAAGATGTGGGGAAGGTAAAAAAAAAAAATTATATTTAAATTTAAAGCGAAAACAATCGAGGGCATCTCCCGCAGAAACTTTTTTAATATAAATCCGTGAAGAAAGTAAAGATGGAGGAAGTGAACATGTACCGAAGATATAGAATCGTATATCGTAATGCGGGCTTTGAGGGTAGGAGGGCATGCAATCCGACATATGACAGCTGCAGCCTGCTGGCCCATGCTACACATGAAAGTACATAGCCCGAGTACTCCAAAAACAGACAACTTGGGCCCATTGGAGCAGGATGGCGCACAGATCTGTCCAACCAACACAAGCAAGGAAAGCAAAAGCCTCCAAGGAAATCCTATTTGAGCGAGAAAAAAGCCGCCAATACGACGTTAACAACCGTAGCCAGCGAGTTACTGACTTTCTTAGTTTGAAACTCGCATAACGATGCCTTCTCTTGTAATTTAAAGAATAATAATAATAATAATGTCTATTTACCGCCACCCCCCTTTCAAATCACCCACAAGCAGCCTAACCGTAACATCAGAACCATTCTTGCTTCCCTTACGAACGAACCACTTGCGCGTTTTTGAGAAACAAAATACACAGCGGCTCATAAAGAGAGATAAAGCAGTTATTGAGTGTATAGGTAGAGTCGCCGTAGAGCGTAGCGAGAACGTCTTCCGGCAGCACAGATGTGATGCCGTTGATGCTCAGGGCAAAGAGTGTGACACTGAGGAAACTTCCCTGCGGGACACCCTCTTCCTGCTCCATTGGGTCGGAGAGGGCTCCCCCGACCCGTACGTGGAATCGACGATCTCGCATCTAAAGTTGGCCGGAACAAATTCATATGGAAAGTATAAACTTAGAAAGTGCTGTGGTAGATCCCATAAAGACTAAAGCCATGTTGCAGTGGGATTAGGCCGTAATCTCGGATCAAGGTGACTTATTCGAGAGCTTTATTACAAATTTATAGGTCTATTTCTTTCCTGTACCTGTAGTAGACTTATTTTGACGAAAATAAGATGTATTAATTATCCAAACTGTAGGCCCATATTCGTCTATGCTCTTCATAAGCTCTAACCAGAGCAACATCTATTAATTTGATGCCTCTAAGATGCCCCTGACACCGTGGGCATCATTTAATCCCTCCCACCACTAGCATATTAGCACATTCCTTTTTCCTACAAATTCACAATAACTTCATACACCCCATCACCAACCTTCCAAGGTGAAGGGAAACAGGAAAGTCACCTCCCAAATTCCTAGATCCTCGTCGGGGTGCCAACGAGAAGTGAACACTCGTGACAGGAACACACGCTTCCTCATTAAGGAGACCCCACAAAGAGAAATGGAGGGGAGAGGGGGGCTGGTCGAAGAACTCGTGAATTCCAATCGAAGGAAAACGACGCGGGGCGGAAGGAAGGCGTTAATTGGGACCGTTTTCAAATGAAATAGTGGCCTCTCTAAATCGCGCTGCGTTTGATATACAGAGTTAACCCTTACCCATGGGAAATGAGAGGAGGAAATAACAATAGATATACAACTCACATTGAAAAATAAGAGCAAAGTAACAAGAATAAGATGGAAAATATACGAAAAAAATTACTAACGTCGGACGGTGAGATTTAAGCGCGAATTTCGAGACCAGAGAAAAAAGGAATCTGACGAAAGGGAATTTGTAACCACAGTCGATAGTGACAAAGGGAAAACGGGCAAGTGTTAAAAAACAAAGGCAGCAAAGGAAACACACGAGGTGAAAAAAGTACACACACATCCAGGATATGGGTTGCTAACATAAAATTACTTACGGACCATCGTGAGCTGTGGACATAAAATAAGGACGCGCATTCTCACTCACCGGACAATATTTATGATTTTACCTTTATTTTCCTTCTCCCACCCAGCTCCGCATTAGGGTATTATCCTGCTGTAAAATTACATTCCGGGCTTTTTTGCAGAGGTCTCGGGCAGAGGAAAGCATGTAATCTCTCATGACAGATTGATACTTCTCTGAATTAAGGGTGCCACCACAAACGGTGAGACGACCCACAACTGAATTTGACATGCAGCCCCATAAAATTATCGAGCGGCCACCTTTCTTTACTGTTGGCCCTGTGCACAATCGATTGCACTGACCACCTGCGGACTCTACGTTGCCTGGGGTCGAAAACAACTGGAACATGGACTCGTCAGAGTCATAGGACACGTCCCCACTGACGCATGGTCCAGTTGCGGTGAGCACGTGTCCAAGCCAATCGACGTCTCTTCGCTAAAGAGTGATCAGCGGCTAATGGTAGCATTTACCCTGAGTTCAGGCATGTGCATGCAGTCTGCAACGCAGTATTCTGATGGATGCATTAACCTAGTCGCCATCTGTCCATTCATATTGAAGCTGGACTGCGGTTAGGCTCCCCCGAATGTTCACAGTCACGCAGAGATATGTCGTCATGTTGCGTACTGACGCTGGGTCGTCTAGAAAGAGGTGGGTCTTGGATGCTCCCACTTTTTCGGATCCTCAGCAATACTTCTGCAACGCAGGAATGTGATTCGCCGCCCTCCGGGCGATTTGTCTACAGCCGAGACCCTCCTCGTGCACCGTGCGTATCAGACTTCTTCCCTTCACGGTATAGTTATGTGTTTTCGCCATTATCATATCATATTATCAGATCCTGTTGACATGGAATATCAAATTAATCAGCAAGACATTTTGACTAACATACCGCATATTGATACCAGGATTTCATACATTTCAATAGCATCGCCAATTTAAACATTTCAAAAAGGTTATAGGGAAGCTTGTAAATTTATTTTGCTTTCTGGATGTATGGGATACATACATTCATGCAAATCTACAACATAATCATAAACCTACCCAAGGAATAAGAAAAAGTGCGCCTGTCCGAAAACATTTGGCCGCGGCTGTACATGTCAATTAAGTGAATGAAAAAAAAAAAAAATCAGGATAGTTAGGATTTTTTTCAAAGCAAAATGTCCCGAACTATTTCGGGGTCTAATCGAAGGACTCAAACAGTGGAGGAGGACAAAAAAAAAATAACTGTTCCAGCCCGATTTACATTTTAGCAAGGCTAATGAACCTCTCTCAACGGGGGCGACGACATTAAGTGGGGGATACAGCCACAGGGTGAAGGAGATTGTAGGAAGGCAAATAGATTCATGACAACCATAGCGACTTCAAAAGGGTGCGTTACCCTGGCTACTTGGATAGTGACAGTTGCCCAGCAACAAAATACAGAAAGAAGAGCAAGGAGTGGAAGCAAGCATAAACCCCTGGTTGTATTCTTTGGTCTTAACTCCAACTTTTCTGAAAAGGGATCTCAGAAATCAAACCTTTCACTCGGGAATTTCGCTTCTTAAGACCAAATGAAATACCCCAGATAAAGCCATTGTTAAGGCTTACACAAAGACCCTAAATCCACGCATCCCCAACGGGGGGCGAGGGAATATGTTTTCTTGAAAAGGACAGCTGACATTCACCAGGGGGGGTAAGAGTACCGAGAGAGAAAATGTGAAAGGCGACAAAATAAGGAAGTTGTAAACAAATGCAACAAAAGACAAATGAGGAAAGGCGCGATGGTGATGGAAAGACGAACCTCTACGAGTGAGAAGAGGTTATAGGACATGAAACTCTCCCGGTGACCTCTTGTGGGGGGTACAGGAAGAGGGACATACCAACCAACGTGCACAAGACCCCAACTAGGTGTCCGTACCCCACAAAACGGAACCGTTTCGCGGACCGGGATCGAACGACGTCGACTCAATCCAACGCTTAATTGAGACATTAATCCGCGCTTCCCTCTCTCCCCTCTCCTCCTACCACCCTCTCTTCTCAATAATCGCTCTAGTTTAAGAGGCAATCGTGCACCGGGGCTAAATGGCGAACCCTTTCCACCTGAATAACGACACTTGCCTATGTTGCGGAATAAGGGGTAGTCTGAGCCGACACATTTTTACTTACCCTAACAACCACTACACGAGCCCCCTATTCAAGAGTTTCTGGCAAAAATATGCCTGTTTGTTCTCATTTTGAATACAATTCTTTGAGGGCCCCTATCCTAGGGAGGAAGAACCTATCTGACCAGATTGGAAACAAGTGGGAGAGGGTTTTTTTTATTTTGAGAACCCATCTGGCGACTGCCTACTTGGAAAAAAAGAGGGGTGGGGGAGAGAAGAAGTAGGAATAAGATAATAAAAACTACACGAATTCTAAGTTTGGAGCCCCGGCAGCGGATAGCACCCCCACTCAACAAATCCGTGCAAAAGACCTACAAAAGTAGGTTATTATTCTCAGCCACCCTTGGAGACTTGGTAACAGACCAAAGAGGTTGTTGAGGAAGATGCACAGTTCGAATAGCTAAGAGAGGAAACTACTTAGGGATTGTATTTCGCGAAGGCGCCGATCTAGTAGAAGAAGAATATTCATAATTAGGCAGTACTGTGAACAGCAATGGAACTCTTCTTCACTCTTACCTGATTTAATGCGTGTCGAGTGCCATTTTACTGCAACCACTTTTCGCATAACTAAACGAGCACACCTGTCTCCGAATAATATGACCCAGAGAAGTGAATGAAGGGCAAATGCCCCTATCCTGCATAAAGACCACCAGAGCCCAAACATTTATAGGGAATCTGTCGACAAACGCTGTTCCACTAGAAAAATTGCCACACTTTGCTTTACCCCACCCCTCTCACCTAATGCCTGGGACACTTCAACACCCATGAAAAACTCAATGAGTGCGTATGTGAACGGGCCAATGCATAAGAGCGAAAATGTAAGCGTATGTTTGCAAAAGAAACTGATAAAATCCACCAGACATCAAAACCAGTGAATATAACGAACGGGAATAGGCTCAGAACTCAACGAGGGCGCCACGTCACAAGTTTTTGAAGAGGGTCAATCAGTCAAGTTAGAGGAATGGCTACTTGGGAAGATATAGACCGCCAGCATCTGGCCTCGATTTATAAAGAGGGCAGGACCCCTTGAAAGACAAACATTCCACAATGAAAGAAGCACTAGTCGGATTCCCAAATGGCCTGGTATTCATGTGCGACGCCATATAAGGTCACCGTCACCACGATGTGACTAATCCAGAGAGGAGTAGAACACTGATTAGCAGAAAATAACAGCAAAAGGATAGTTACGATGAATGAGGATGCAAAAAAGAATAAGTATCATGATCGATTACCACCATGTTCTTTCGCTTACATTTTTGTATATTTAAATTTGTTTCTCATCTCCTCACAATTCATCATTAATTCCGAGAATGCTTTCATCCACTACTGGGTGAGTAATTTCCCGTTGTTAATACCAGGACTTTTTATTCTCGCGAATGTCCACGAGCTTTGGGACGAACACTGAAATGATTTCTTGTCCGATGGGAGCAGGTGTGCCAAGTTCTGACGCCTACAGGTCCTTATGTGGAAGGCAAGAGACGAGGCTTCCTACGCCGTTCATGCTCTCACTTTACTCTCAAATCGACTACAATGCCCGAGAGAGCGAGAGAGAGTGAGAATGGGGCCGTGGGCATTAAGGTAAACGAGTGGTCGTCCCTAAGGGAGATTCGAATTATTGAAAAGGGAAAGTCTTTCGCCAACCGGTGTGAGGTACAATGGCGAAAGGACGAGGGGGGTGTTAAAACAAAGAAAGAATGGCCATGAAAACGACACGGGATGATGACAGCGACAGATCTGATGAACACTAAATTGTGAACGACCCGTCGCATTTTCCTAAAACGTTGGCTCATAACTCAAAAGCTCATCCTTATAAGAAACGAAGACGATAAAATAAGCTTAAGGGGCACGAATTGTAGCTGAAAATTTAAGTAAGAACCTCGCATCTCAAAATCAACAGAATCTGCCGCTTACTCCACCTCACAAACACTTAGACAGAGAAACAAACGCACACACAAACAGCCCGGTTGGGAAAAGCTTAGCGATAACCGAAGAGATAAAAAAAAGTTGGACCTTAGAAGGCCTGAAAAAAGAACTCGTTGATCCTGTGGCTGGAAAAGGAAATCCAGCAGAATTTGCATGATAATAGTAGAGAGACGGGAGCGTAGAGAAACGAGTATACAAGTTTGGAAGCTAAACGACGAGTACCTCAAAGAGGATGTGTTGGCTTCGAGTTTTTACAATGTTGCCCAAACTCAGCCATGGCGTAAACGATTTCCTAACTTCTCGATATCATTTAAAGTCGTTTTAACGTGAAATAGCGACAGTTGCTTCATAGCGCCGGAAACCTGGTGAAACGCGAAATCACGAATTCATCGATATTCATTTGTACCGTTTCCGGTAATGCTACAAATTCGGGGTGGCTTAGCTCCGCTCCGGTTTGGGGCGGATAGATCCCAGGTCAATCACGAACATTTCTTCACACTCATTATATTATTTTATTTTTTTAAAGCGAAAACTAACGGAAGAATCTCCACCGAAATGTTCTTGAAAATGGGTTCGTAAAGTAGTATGGTTCGGGTAAGTGGTATATGGAAAGTACATAGGTACTTTCTTCTTTTGGACATTTGGGCAAAGAAACTAGGACCTAAAGATGGGCGACTTTCCTCAACCGGCAAACAGCGTGAAGAAAGGGTGTATGGGATCGGGATAATATAAGAGATGAATGTGTAGGAGAAAGATAAAAAAGGTAGAAAATATTATGTGTGTGTGGGGAGGGAGGGTGTGTTGATGAGATTATTATGAGTAGAGGATGATGATGTATGGGGAGCTTAGAGGTTAGACTAATATAGTTGGGAAATATAGTGGGGAAAAGCGAGTTGACAACTATCAACTGAGTGACAGAGCGTTATTTGAATCCAAGCTACGAACCTCAATCTATATTTAATAAACATTAAACCTAAGATTTAAAAAAATAAACCAATAGACGAACATGCACTTTCGAACGTGTAAAAAATAATAATACCAGGATTTCTCAAACAATATGTTCTAGTTAATATACTCACATTTCACATTTTTTAAGACTTGATTCCACTTAATTGGAAATTAGCTTCAAAGAAAAACAAATCTTTACAAAAACTTTAAACTTCGGCTCCTTTTGAGTTTTTCTTGAGAGAAAAAAAACACGCTTCGAAATCGATTATAATCCCTCGGAACGGAAGAACGCTCGTTCTGGTACTGTTTTAGTAAGATACAACACAATTCTCAGCTACTTGGCGCTGGCCAATTGAATAACAACACTGGTTTAAACGTGGCAAAATGGGAATTCATAATCTGATTAGCTTATATTTACAGTCAATAACAAAAGACTTTACCACAAAAGTGAAAATATTCCTTGGATGCAATCAATCCTCATACAGTTGGATGTAGTGTCGTATAGTTTTTCTATTTTCTTTTTTAAGTGATTTTATTAAAAAAAAAGTTATGGCGACCGCCAGCGAGGGAACAGTCGCAGTTTTAACTGAGAAAAAGGAGCATGCGGGTAACTAGCAAAAGCGTTCTCATAAAATTAAAAATAATAATTACATTTGAAGTCAAAACCAACGAGGGCTCATCACCAGGAAGGTTTGCAAGGAGAAATCTCTAAATAAAGTGGTAAAGATGGAGGAAGTTAAAAAGTGAGGAAGCTATATAGGGTTTCGGTCTTGGGCGAAAATGCCAAACGACCGGCACAATGACACATACGAAAGGGGCCTCGGGAACCGTGCTATGACGTGGGGGGAAGGTGTCCGTTCCAATTCAGCTGAGGGTGGATTGTACGCAGAAATAACAGTATACTTCCTACGTACAGCTCCGCTGCCACTGCCTGAAATAAGGCATTAATATAAGAATGGATACGTCATGCCTGGTCTAAATCGAGCATCCTCCTGCCCGATACCCAAACGTGATGGCGGAGTCATAAAACGCCTATACCCCTGGAGGGTGGGCAGGGAGCACAAGCCCACTATAATCTCCAGCCAAATGATGGCTAACGGGGAACCCGAAGAGACGAGCTTCCGCAGCTCCTCCCAGTTGACCCTGAGTCCAATGCCATTCCATTGAAGGAATATGGCATCTCGCCCTAGCTCTCAGGAGATGCGAGGGCCTCCTTCGAAAATAAGACCTTCACTAGAATGGCCGTAAGTTTCCCGGAGGCAGAACTCCTGGGGCTATTGGCCGTGCAATGCCTTCTTCGAGGACTTTCATTCCTCCGCTCGATCCAGTAACGAGCTTCACTAATACTTTGAACCTCGGCCGGGAGTACGCGTAGCTCCTCCAGGTAGCAAGTGTAACAGGCTACACAGCGTACCCCCCTGCGGTGGGAGGTGTATGAAGAAACAATATTAGAACTTTGCATCTCAAGCCAAAATACCCTGGATCGTCGCTACCATATGATGCATTTTGAAAGCCTCGACAGTATGCAGTGAAGCAACGGTGTAAATTTGAAAGCTCCAGCTCCCTTACATCTCCACTCTTGACACCAATTTTCCACAAAGGGCTAATATGAGAGAAGGAAAGCGAAAATTCTCGGGAAAGGCTTTAAGTGACTTCAACTACCCATTACCTCGCTTGTGGTCGCCACGCTACATCATCAACCTCACAACTTCTTGAGATATGTCTAACGCTAAATCGACTTTAGGGGCGAAAGTCGCACAAGGGATCACCGCCACTATTTTTTTAATAATTTTAATCTCTCCATGGAACAACCAACAGAGGCGCATCGACAAGAAGCACCCGAATACCTCGGCTTTTCAACCCAAACGCGTTATCATCCATCAAAACTTCAGTGGGCGTACGGGTGTGTACGTACGGCTTAGGCAAAAAAAAAACAACAACACAACTTCGATATTTCTTCGGTTAGCTTTACAATGCACTAATGTCCGAATAAAGACGACCTGGCCAAATAATGAAAATAGCCCACAGAAAAAATGAAAAACAAATTTCCTCAATATTTTTTAATGTGTTTGTATTTATAGTGTTTATAAACCTTAATATTACAGCCGGGTTCATTCTTAAATCTGATTATAAAAGATCCGATTAGCTATTCGGTTGCATAATATTAGACAAATATACTTTATACTACACTTATTGCCCGGTGAGAGGGCGCTAAGAGTGTGTTTTTACTTTATACGAAATTTCTAAATGTTCCTAATACGTCATCCTAAACCAGGTAATTATGAGTTGAATCTTAATATTCAAAGTTTTGTTAACTTTATTGTTTCGAAATTGTTTTTTTTTATTCTTCTTGTGGGGTATTTTAGCGTTTCTTTGCCCAGAAAAGGCATACTCCCAGTCCTCGAGCGCCTAAATAATCTACTAGAGTACTTTTAATTTCCTCAATTTAAAATAATTTCTGCCCCAGGTCTCATTAGTTTTTGCTTCAAATAATGGGGGAAAAAATCACGAACCACCCCCAATCCTAACTGGAACCCACTAAAGGTCTCTAATCGACCCCATCCAAAGGACCGGGTTTCGAGGCTAGATTCGATCGCAACTGACACAACCGTCATTCAAGGAGAGCCGCCAAGTGAGCTCAGAACAAGCGATGCACTTAAGGCGCGCAAACACCCACGCAATCATCAAAAGTAAAAGGATCAGAGAGGTGGCGTGAGCTGCAGATGGTACAATGATCCCGGATTCGATCCCGCACAGCGTCTCTCCATAGTTTAGACCCATCTCAGACCCACCAGAGGGACCGTCCCGGGGGAACCGAACCTTAATCCCTATGTGAAATGAGAGAATCCGAATTTTGCCCCCTCTCACTACAAAACATACTTGCAACCCTTTCAATGATGATAAAATAACCACCAAAACTTCGCTTCAAACGATGACTTCTGCATTCAAATGATTAGAAAATAATCTCCCGAGATAACACCATTCACTCCCCAACTTCACATCTTTACCACTGTGCATCGATGTGTGTGGGTGACAAGCACGCACACGAGGAGTCAATACCTCTACCTCAAGCTTCAATTAGGTCTGATAAGAACTACGGAGTTCTATAATGGGGCAAGGGCAAAGCGACAAAGAGCAGCCACCGATGCCCTTATTATCGGGCTTAATGGACCCAGAAACTTCTCTCGCCTTCGCCTTAAAGCGCGTTGAGTCGCTTTGCGGAATTCCATATGCAGGATAGAGAGGCCCTGATATACACCTCTCGGAGGCCACCATCCTGGGTAAGAGTCTACTGAGGGACTCTGCTTCACAACTACACAGATGGATCGAATAACCATTTAGATGCACATTTAGAAAAAATCTAATAGTTTGCCGAGCGGTCTCGAGGGTCGTCACTATTAGAATAAACTACCTTTTATCATATTTCCCCCATTCGCTACTTCCCTTGTTTTGTCTTCGATTTTGCGAGGAATTGATTGATTAATGAAAAGGAGCTAGAGACGTAACCAACGAGGTCACTCACTTGGTGAGGCAAGGGCGGCACAAAATAAAACATTTAGCACCTATTAAGGATAGAATAAAAAAAGGAAAACTGATGGGAGCATCTATGCTAGTTTTTGGAGATTATATACAAAAGATGCATCGATGTGAATGAAAAGGGTATCATAGGACATCTGCCAAATAAGATACTGTTAGTGAACTGTTACAGGCAAAGCGAAAATCAACGAGAGCATCCCTGTCAACCAGTTTTCGAGATAGTTCTTAAGGAAGGCGAAGTTAAGATGAAAATAATAATCAAAGGTAAATAGCCCAGGTGGCGTAAAGGCTCAATAGACCTGGAATCCCCACAACTCACCTGAATCGGCCCCCAGTTCCACAACGACTGAAGGAAAGTGTGCCAAGTAAATAACTCGAATAACCCAAAGAGAAGACTACTCGGCCATAGGGCATGCAAATCGATTTTGACTTACGCCGTTCGACAAAGGTGTCACCAAAGAAGCGACGGTGAAATTGGCAACTTGAAGCACAAATGCTTACGTAAAAAGGAGAACCAAAAAGAAGTTCTTGAGGGCAAACAAGAAAAAGCGAAAGAGGAAAACAAGGGGTCCACTGCTCTTTTAATTCTACAGACGACCATTGTTGCTCCCTGACAACCCTGCAAAGGGGTTATATGGTGGAAAAGGGGTAAAGCCACTACTCCACCAGAAATCTTGAGCACAGGCACGTTCCCCGAAGCCCAGCAACGGGATGTCAGATGTAGCTTGGTTGGCCATGTTGCAGCTAACAGCAGATGGATCTGCAGCTATACGTCTTCCACACATTTTCACTTCATGTTCACTTCTTTACATATCTCCCTTTGTAAACTGCGGAAGATAGCCTTTCGCTTAAAAATCCATGGTAAAGTAGTTTGACCCACTATTCGCTCTCCTAAAATAAACCAGATGAGAAAGGGATGGGGACAGACGAGTGCCCCCACACCGCTGAGTGCAATGTCATCAACTACACCTGCATCGAACAGCAACAAGAAGAAAGTTCGTGAGCTGCTGCTGCCTTATCTTTTCTCCCTTTCCTCCTCCTCATCTCTGCCACTTTATATCAATTTTTCTGATTCTGCCATTAAGGTTTGATGAAGCTCTTAATCTATTTCCTACTCCTATTTCTTATTTTCAGTTGTTTACTCATCCCCTGTCTATTTTGACTCCCTATTATTATTATTTTTAGACTCACCGAGCGATTTCACTCGAGTGGTCAAAGCAGTATTCATTTTTTCATAATTCAAATTATCCGTTAGTGGGAGCCCCGAGTTTTATCCGGGTTGGGTTTCTGGTTGCAGGAGTGCAGGAGCCCCTCCAAAGAACTCGGGATAAGCGGTAGCGACTGTGTCCAAGTCAGAGGTGACAAAAATGACCCGATAGTGTCGACCAGTCGAGGCATTGGTGGTTAGGTCCGCGCTAAACGTTGAGGAGAGAGAGAGGTGAGTTCATGGCACGCTACCACCAGTGCATTTGGAATATGTCCACTTACGCCCACGTGTATGTGTATTCATGAGCACACATTTTTGTAGGCGTGTATCGGTAAGAGTGCGACAAAGCGGGCCGTCCAATCAATGCCCAATATTTAATTTTAGAGGATATAAAGATGACCCTCTTTCACTCGTAATCGGGTCTTTCTTCCAAAATCGACAAATCTCGCAATGCCCGAGAAAGTAGAGAAAGGCTCAAGGGGAGAGGAAGCCTAAAAGTGCCACCATGGCTATAGGGACAAACTTGCCTCATGAGGGGAGGGAGGCACCATTGTGACCACCCACTATGGGGGGTCAAAATGATATCCACAAAGTGCCAGTGCCCTGCATGCAATTTGTTCCTAGGGGGCAGAGGGAAGAGAGACCCAAAATAAATGATACAAGATTGAGTTATTGCCACAAGAGGAGGCCATACCATCAAGCCCCGGAACCGAGAAGAAATTTTCCCAGTCCTATCTGAAGGATCGCTGGAACAAAATCACTAATTGAGAAGGGCAGAAGAAAATGCAGAACGATCAGATGCGCGATTACCATATCAAATGAAACCTAGTCCAATAATTTCGGTGTTAAAAAAACAACAACAAAAAACACCAAATATAATGAGGAAAATAAAATTTTAAAATTCAACACGTACAAACACAAGCACGGAAAGATATGCACAACAAAGTTGCCCGCCCTGAGACGAGCCATAAAAAAACTATGGGTAAATCAGCGAATACAAATACAATACAGCATCCAGAGTAGGCTTGCCTCGCGGGGAATACCACGAGGAATCCTTTCTAATGCTATCATTAGTTTTCGTTTAGATACGACTTGCGGCATTTAATCGGGGCGGAAGAGGCGCGGCCGCGGCCACGGCCATCTCCCCCCCAAAAAAACTCGGCCGCGCGTTCCATTTGCCATTTTAAGAGGTAGCAATTCAGACATCTTAAGTATAGCATCCAACAATCCTTGCAAGAGCACACATTTAAAGATACGTACAAGCAGTTAACACTCGCCTGTACACGGCTAGTTTATTGCAACAAACGAGGGTCTTGAACGAACTTGATTCCTACAATTCCCATTCATTGCAATTATGGGAGTAAGTGGTATAGAACAGACAAGAAGAAACAATCGATCGAGAAAACCCAATTATGAAAACCATCTGATATTTGGACCCAAGCAAAAGCTCATTGTGGAGCAGAAAGAAAAACGAAATTTTCCCCATGAGAGCAACAATATCTGTTAAGGGATTTTTGAATGCCCTTAGCTGGCCACCTCTTAGTCAATAAGTTAATTTGATTCAACTTTCTCGTACGTTTATTTTCGGCATGTGGATTTTCCCTTTTGCCTCCGTGTGCTGACCCTGTTTTAGTGCATCTACCGTTTTTTTCATTTGTCTGCGCTCTTTGTCTGTCTATCGGATCGCTCTATCATCGGCGGATCGAATTACCTCACTTGCTGACAATTTTACAAGTTCGTTTGATTTGAGTATAGGTTTTACTGCTGGTCATATTTAGTGACAGGCCCCTGTGGCTAGTGAGACGCATTTACAACTCCCCCCCCCCTTCTTCTCGGGGTAGGCGTGGACAACGAGAGTAAGTGGGTACACATTTTGAAACAAGAGCAGGGGGAGTGTTCCCTTGATCTTGCCCCCCCCCCCCCACTGGTGGGTGTGGCGTGTAGAGAGGGCCTTTTTCAGACGTTACACATTTTCAAAATCAGATGGCTAAGAAATTTCTTCTTAAGCGATTAACCCTTCACATCGGGGTAGGTCGATACTAACTGTTTAGACCGTTTAACCTTGGAGCTTCCCACCGTGTATAGAAGCCACTCCCTAGCCCCGAAACTGACGAGATGACCTCCCTCCAAAACAGAAGAAACGAGTGTGTATCATCTTACAGCACAATGCACACATGAGCAACACGATCCATCCCCTGAAACGAAAACCTCGACACACGATCTCGCGAGAGGGAAAACAGACATGTCCGTCCAGATTATGATGATCAGCTGCTCTCTTGGCCTAGCTAGCGAAGTGCCATCTTGCCCAAGAAACACTCATCCATCCCGTAACTGGAGCAGAATTTGGGCTAATGCTAATCCTCCATCACCCACTTAACCAAAATAGAACATATAAGTTACTCATTCTACCACACCCTGGAAAAGGATGATTTTTTTTTTAGGGAAATGTGTGAAGTTAATGGAGGACCCGGGAAAACCCGGAGAGGTGGGTTCAATTCGCAATTTTGAGTATCTGCTGTCACTAGTTGAGGTTGGCTTAACAAGATGTCACCCTTAACCATTCTAATGACCATCTTTTGGCATCATCTGTACACCTCTATGGACTTGCCTTCCTCGCACGTTTGAGAGAATTGCGTACCGTCCATTCCTTACAACCATAAGTAGTCTCCTCTGGGTATGTACCTTTCACACATGCCCACTTCCCCAAAGTCATCATTTTACGAACCTCTTATCAAAAACTTGTTGGCAGAGATTTGTCCAAAGAAACTAAAACCAACGATGGCATCGACAATACAAAGTTTGCAACAAGGAGAGACATGTAAACAAGGTGGTGAAGCTAGGAAGTGAAAATGTGTGAATGTGGGTCACGAGGAGCAAACAATCTTCCAGATGCCGGCTGCACCACGTTGCCCACGCTATACTCAACACCCCTTTGCGTGAAGATTATAGACAAAAAGCGAAACAATATACAAAGGACCAGTGATGGGGGGGAGCAAAAACCTGCGATTATAGTAAGAGGAGCAAATAGTACAAATATAATAAATAATAAACGCCTAAGATCCATCAGTCACCGGCTGACAAGAGAAACCGACTACGTCAAACGCAGAGAAGCCAAATGAATAAACCAATACTGACCTACATAAAAGAAGCATCAAGGCAAAAATACCGCTAACTCAAGTATGGAGGGTATCACTCAACGCAAGGGGGGGAGGAGGAGGTAAAATAGGAGGCAGGAAGTAAAACAACGATATCTAAGCAACATCTCTACGCGTCATAGAAGGTAAGAGGGGAAAGAGCGAGAAAGAGCGGCGGATTTACTGAATGCCAAATGCAGGGTCTTGGCAACCATGGCGTCGGAGTTACAGAGGAAATAGATAGACAAGGACAGACTCGTCACGGGCGGAATCGCGGATGACGAGTAACATGCAACGTCTAACCCCTAGATGGCGACCAAAAGAAGACCCTCGGATTTTTATTTTGTGTAATTTAGTAATGGAATTAGATACACCACAATGGAGAGGAAGAACACAAAATAAAATGGAAAAGGGAAACAATGGAAAAAGATCGATGATCAAGACTGACACCAATTAAGGGAGAGCCTGAATGCTGGAGTCTGAAGAAGAGTGGTGGTCTCTTTGCGGAGACAGCTACAAATGGTCTCGCAGGTACTTTTTTAATAAAGATGAAAAAAAGAATGGTCTTATCCAAAATAGATCCCTCACTGGGTAATTTTTAAAAGATTTATTTTCTCATTTAAAAAAAAATATATATATATATATATATATATATATATATATATATATTATATATATATATATAAATTTGGCCATATCTGCCAAAGGATTCTTGATAAGATCATTTGAAAGGCGTTTTAATATTAGGAACTGCACTCATTTTTACAGCTTTTATTTATCAGTGAGGAAATTACAGTTTAGCGTGGAATCCGAACCGGCCCCAAATTTCGATAGGGCTCATTTCTTAATTTTATGCAACGATTGAATGAAACTTTGGTGATAACTAGTTTATTGTGTTTAAAAACGTATACCTTTTAAAGTAACCTCCCTTCTCCGTTTTGTGTATTGTGGCTTCACAGAAAAGGGGTTAGATTTCGCTACGAATCACCAGCCGCTAAAAAAGACCAAATTTTGGCTGTCCAAACGTGTTCAAACTTCCCGGAATCCACTGTATTTTTTTTTTTTTTTTTACTGAATAGTTAATCATTCGATGTATCAAAAACGCAAAGCTCAATAAAGTACTGAGTCCTGGTGGTGTCAAGAACTTCAACTGAGTGGTTGAGTTCTGCTACAGCTTCACCAATTACCACTTATATATACCAAATGTTATGGCAATTATATTTTATACCAAATATTATGGCAATATGTTTCCAATATGCTTCCTATTAATAAAAATTTTTAATAGCAAGGGAGTCTCAAATTATCACCACGTTCGAGATGACCTCCATTTAGCTCTGTGCATTTCTTGAATGCAGCACAAAGGTTGTCCATGACGTCCTTACAAACCGACCGACTAATGGCTCTGATCTCCTCCCTGGTGGCTTCTTTGAGTTCCGTGATGGTCCTGGGTCTCCCTGTGTACACTCTGTCTTTAAGGTAGCCCCAGAGAAAGAAATCTGGGGGGCTAAGGTCTGTGCCGTGAGGTGCCCACTCAAAATCAGTCTTGAGACTGATCACACGGCCACCAATGTTCTCTTTCAGCCAATCTCGGGACAGGTTTGAGGTGTGAGAGCTTGCTCCATCTTGCTTGGACTAAAACTTCCACATAAGCGACGGGAACAGGGTCTGCAGCTCCCTCTTGAAGGTTTTGAGGACCTCAACATACCGCTCCTTGGTGACTGTCACTGTCGCGCCAGATTCCTGGAAGAAAAATGGTCCGATGATGCCTCTGGCTAAGATTGCAGTCCATACCGTGCACTTAGGGGAGTGTAGGGGCTTGGTGGCTAACTCATTTGGTCTGGAGGTCCCCCAGAAGACATTTGTCTTCGAGTTTACCTTTCCTTCAAGATGGAAGCGAGTTTCATCTGATGTCCAAAGGAGGGTTAAGGAAAGTTGGGGTCTCCTTAATCTTCTCCAGTATGTTGACTGCCATAGCCTTTCTCTGTTCCTTGTCTGAGGCTGTAAGGGTCTGCTTCGTCAGTATTCTGTATGGGTAGGCCTTTACATCCATTACTAGCACTCTCCTGCAAGTCTCAAGGGATATACCGAGGGAGTGACTTCACTTGCGCACAGAGCGTTTTGGACTGA